>BSBK01002840.1:0-292500 GCA_027943335.1 Chamaecyparis obtusa
ATACATGCTAATGAATGTTTCCTTTCTAAGCTATGTTTTGGGTAGTCTTCCTCCTATAGCCATAGGACTTGCAAGAGTGTTAATTAGAACTTTATGCCATTTTTCCTAATATTAATGATAAGGATATATATGTATATGGGAGGTTGTGTGCGCATTGATTATTTTGTAGGTGATTACCACAGGCATTCAAGAATTGACATAGTGGCACTAGAATAGTCAAAGCCAACTGTGGATTGCAAGATCTTCGCAAGCGGGGCAAATCAATCACTATTTTTTGTTGCATGTATCGCAGACTTAGTTCCCTCAACATGCTATATTCCTGGGAGATTTATTCATGTTTAATGTTGTTTTTGTTTTGAAACTTTATGAGTCTGTAATTGATCCTCATTTATGGAGTGATCTTAGATCTAGGAGGTAGTTGTAGTTTCCTTCAAATAATGACTATTGTAACTCTTTAGGAGGTAGTCGAATGAGTTGACTTTTATAAAAGAATTATTGTGATACTATTTTCAATCAAATGTAATCATTTTCTATGGATGAATAGATTGCTCAGTTCGAGTTTGTATATTTTATCTTGATTTTGTTTCTTGTTCACTCATTCAAGGGGGCCCACTTGATGAGTGAATTGTTCTATTAGAGTAGAATTCTTTTCCTATTCATTTCTAAGTAAGGCAGAACTCTACTATTCCTGTAGCTTCTGATAACAGAATTGGTAGACTATTCCTACAGAATAGGCAGCTAGAGTAATTCCTACCCATGATTACATGCTTTTTAGAGTAAATTCATTTACTGGTTTTAGCATAGTTTTCTTGAAGCATAAGCATTTGAATTCTATAAGATAGTCTTAATATTGAGAGAGTTTGAAGCATATAATTTCTGAATTGCCATTCCAAGTTGACGTCCCTGGTCGATAATTAAATGAGAATGAATAATTCATTTAGAAACCATTTAGGGTGTCCAATGCTGAAATAGGTAGTCCATTGCTATGGGTTTCTGATACCATTATTTGGCCAAGCACTCACCATAGGATCGCCTAGGGAAAGACTGTATAAATGCTTGGAAAGATTTCTAGGGCCCATGATCTTTGTATATATTACATACATGGAGTCCACTCACTATCCCCAAAAGGTAATATAGAATAAATAATGGGATAGTGAGTTAGATCCCCATTTCTTACACCCTCCTGGTTTGAACTAGTGAACATGGATAAACAAAAGATTTGAGAAAGAATGATGAAATGAAAGAAAAATACTAAAATAATGGCACACACTAAAAGGAAAAACACTATACTACACTCTCCATTAATCATAGTCCAATCTTGCAACTCAAAACATAGTTCTTGTATTCACTGTTAACCAAGCTAAAACAAACTTCCACACACCATGCACACTTTCAAAATGAAATCTCCATACACCAGAATGTCCAACATCAGGATTTGGTCCAAGAATGATTTGGTACAACTTTGGTCCGAGCAAATTTTAAAAGTTACAAAAGTTGCGATGCAACTTTTACAACAATTTTACAACTTTTCAAAATCTTGCACACCATAGACCTTGGTGAGGTCCTATGGAGTTCTATGTTCTATAAAAGACTCAAATATGATTTCTCACACATCCTAGGCCCTATAACATCATAGTGACATCAGCTAATCACAACTAAAAAGAGAAAGACTCTTACCTTATAGTCTCAAGACCTAAGACATAGGACTCTATTGGACCCCTAATCCCTATTGGATCTCACACATTGGTCAAAATGACCTTAGGAAAATCAAAATGCTTACCAAAGATGGCTACAAAAATATAAAAGAAGGATGGTTGAACCAACCCTTGGGTGCTCCTGCACCAATTTCAAACTCTTTTCTCATTTCATTAGCAAAAGATTTGCATAGGTTATCATGACCTCCAAATATAATATCATCAACAAAAATTTCAGCAATAAGAATATTATCATCATTTTCACATTTCAAATAAAAATTGTTGTTGTCACTTGTTCTTAAAATCCAATTCTTATGAGATAAGAATGCAGTCTTTCATACCATGCTCTTGATGCTTGCTTTAGTCCATATAATGTCTTGTGCAACTTACATACCATATTCTTCTAATTAGGATCAACAAAACCTTTAGGTTGTTCAATTTTATACCTCTTCTTCAAATATGCCATTCAGAAATGCAGATTTCACATCTATCTAATATACTTTAAATCCTTTATAAGTAGCATATGCAAGTAGTATTCTTACTCCTTCAAGTCTAGCAATGGGTGCAAAAGTTTCTCCATAGCCAATTTCTTCTTCTTGTGCATAACCTTTGCAAACTAGTGTTGCTTTGTTCTTGTTACATATCCATTCTCATTCAATTTATTTCTGAAAATCCATTTAGTGCCAATCAAATTCTTGTCTTTAAGTCTTTGTACTAATTTCCATGTTTTTTTCTTCTTTATTTTCTCATCTCTTCATTCATTTCCTTGATCTATTCATCATTTTCCAATGCATCTCTAACAATTTTAGGCTCAAATTCATGAACCAAACATGTGTTATTCCTTAACTTACTTCTAATCATCATTATTGCTCCTTTGTCTCCAATTATCTAATCTTGTGGATCGTGTCTTCTCACATACTTTGCAAGTACAAGTTCAGATCTCTGTTCTTCAATGTTTTCTCCACTCGATGCATGATCATCATTTTCATTAGTAACTATTTGTTGTTGCTCGGTCTGTAAATATTGTTGCTTGGTAGCATTGTTTTTTTTCTCGGTGATGCTAGAATATTTCTCAGGTAGAGTTTTAGGTTCCTTAATATAAACAAATCTACCATAGTCTTCCAATTCTTTCTTACTTTCTTCATCATTCTTTTTTGCAAAATCATCAACTCTCACATTTGTGCTTTCAATCATTCTGTTAGTAGCCTTGTTCAAACATGTGTAAGCCTCGCTTCTAGTAGAATAACCTAGAAATATCCCTTCAACACCTTTTGAATCAAATTTTCCATTTCTATCATCTTTTAGAATGTAACATCTACTTCCAAATATTCTAAAATAGCTAACATTAGGTGTATAACCATACCATAGATCATAAGGTGTCTTGTTAGTCTCTTTCTTTAGTTGAACTCGATTCAGTGTATAAACACCAGTACTAACAACTTGATGAAGGGTGCTCCCCTTAATACCACAAACACATAACAGAAATAGAGAAACAATAACAATAATATGCAAGAACAGAAAATTGGCTTCTTATTATCTCCACAAATGTGGAATTACAAACTTTCAGAATTACAATATGCAAAGCCACATGGGCATTCCCTTACAATATTCTGTAGGACAAAGCCTTGAATCAATACCCAGATCTACTACCCAGAACTATTCTGAACTGCCTAAGACAATAATACAGCCTTCCTTATATAGGCAATTTTTCACCGCCTGGGAAGGTTCCAGAATTTTAGCTAATAAGGCCGACCAAACTTAGAATTATTTTATTTTACATTTCATTACATCATAGTCGGCTCAAGATAACCTTTGAAACCCGAAAATTTTTTTTGAAGAAAATTATTTTTTGCCATTTCAGGTGGCCCAACTTCCGAAGACCATAAGTCATCACCAGTTGACCCGATCGGCTATTATAACCCCATTTCAGAAATGCCACGAAGCGCTCTACAGGCTTGACCTACGCAAGCGCCCATCACCCAAATTTTCGACCTCATCTGAGGCCTCTAAAGCCTTCAAAACTAAGTTCAAAGTTTCTGTACCCTGCTGCCAATACCGAAAATCTTCAATATCTTCCAATATACACTTGATCTGGCAATGAAACTTTACTGGCAGACTTATATGACCAAAATGAACCTCCAAGAAAGAAATCAGATCATTCTAAGCACATACAAAAATTACCAAGAATAGTAACTTTCCATAAATAGCAGCTCTGCACAAAATAACCCTTATTGAATATAAAAACATAAATATTTTTGGGTGATGCAAGATTGCTCTTACACCCAGGATGCTCCTGCATCAGACACCTGGGGTAATTTGAGAAGTGACCCTGTCATGACTCAGGTGTGTAGAGGAAAACCAAGATGGTTAACCTCCTCCTTTGTTAGCCATGATGAATCTTCAACAGGTCATCCTTTCCACTTGACCAGATATTCTTCATATGTCCTGTTCCTTGTGCTTCTGCCAACACGACTATCCAGTATATCTTCAATCTCCTTAGTGTCTGAACTAGTTGCTGGAATACTCCACTGTGCTGCTGTGATCTCATCTTCAACACCTCCTTCATGATACTCTGTCAGATCTGAAATGTTAAACACTGGTGAAATATTTAGCTCAGTAGGCAATTCTACCTCATATGCGTTTCCTGAATCATGTTTCTTCAATATCCTGCATGGTCCAAACTTCTTCATTTTCAGCTTGTTATATGTACCAACTGGAAACCGCTCCTTCCGCAAATGAACCATGACTTCATCACCGACCTGAAATTCCTTATACCTCCTTTTCTCATCTGCCTTAGCCTTATACTATGCGTTCATCTTGGTAATATGCTTCCTCACCTCTTCATGGATGTTCTTCAAGTGTTCTGCAAAATCTTCAGCTTCAGCACTACTTATTTCTCCTTTATCTATCTTCCTCAATTCAGATGCATTTCTTGGACTACTTCCATATATAATCTGGAATGGTGATTTACCAGTGCTCCTGTTGATAGAATTATTGTATGCAAATTCTGCCTATGGTAAAATCAAATCCCATCCTGTTGGCTTATCCCCAACCAAGCATCTCAGCAGATTTCCCAAACTCCTATTCACCACCTCTGTCTGTCCATCAGTCTGTGGGTGATGTGATGAACTGAACTTCAAATCTGTCTTCAACTTCTTCCACAATGTTCGCCAGAAATATCCAACAAACTTAGTGTCCCGATCTGAAACTATGGTCTTTGGCAAACCATGAAGTCTCACTACTTCTCTGAAAAACAATTCTGCTACATGAGCAGCATCATTAGTCTTCTTGCAGGGAATAAAATGTGCCATCTTCGAAAATCTGTCAACTACCACAAAAATTGAATCATGTCCCCGCTGAGTCCTCGGTAAACCAAGAACAAAGTCCATGCTGATATCCTCCCAAGGCTTCTCTGGTACAGGTAATGGCTGATACAATCCTATATTCTGCTTCACTCCTTTCGCCATCTGACATACTCTGCAACTCTGTACAAACTTCTTCACATCTTGCTGCAACTGTGGCCAATAATAATTCTCACTAACCAAACCAAAGGTTTTATCATGACCAAAATGTCCAGCCAATCCTCCACTATGCTTCTCCTTGATGAGATTCTCCCTCATAGAACTTCGTGGAATGCACAACTGACTCCCTCTGAATAGCATATCATCCTGGATGATGAAATCCAACCATTTCATCCTGTCTAGAGTAACAGGTTCTGTACAAGCTTTCCAAGCTTCACCAAAATCAGGATCCTCTCGATACAAATTCTTGAGTTCCTTGAACCCAACCACTTCAATCTGCATTTCTGTCAGCAATAGTTGTCTTCTGCTAAGAGCATCTGCAACCCTATTAGACTTTCCACTCCTGTGTTTCAAAACAAATGTATAACTCTGCAAAAACTCAACCCATTTCAAATGCCTCTGATTCAACTTTCCTTGACTATTCAAATATTGCAAAGCTTGATGATCAGTATACAAAACAAACTCCTTAGGAAGTAGATAATGTCTCCACTTCTTTAATGCCTGAACTATAGCATAAAATTCTTGATCATAAACAAAATATTTCCTCTTGGCATCATTTAACTTCTCACTGAAATAAGCAACAGGTTTACCTTCTTGGCTCATAACAGCTCCTATTGCAGTACCACTAGCATCACAATCTACTTGAAACACCTTATTAAAATCTGGAAGTGCTAAAACTGGTTGTTCTGTAACTTTTTATTTCAACAATTGAAAACTTTTTTCTGCCCCATTAGTCCACTTAAACTCTTTTCTATCCCCTCTCATTGTTTCAGTCAAGGGTCCACAAATACTGCTAAAATTTCTGATAAACTTTCTGTAAAAGCTAGCTAGACCATGAAAAGATCTTACCTCAGTAGCACTCCTTGGAGTAGGCCATTCAAGGATAGCCTGTACCTTCTCTGGGTCCATTTTTAGACCTTCTCCTGAAACTACAAATCCCAAATACACTAACTCTTTCTTCACAAAACTGCACTTCTTCAAATTAATCAACAATTTCTCATCTCTCAACTTCTCAAACACCATACGAATATGCATCATATGTTCCTCCAACGTCTTGCTAAAAATCAAAATATCATCTAGGTAAACAATGACAAACTTACCCAAAAATTCTTTCAGAACCTCGTTCATGAGCCGCATGAAGGTGCTCGGTGCATTGGTTAGCCCAAAAGGCATGACTAACCACTCATACAGTCCTTCCTTTGTCTTGAAGGCAGTCTTCCATTCATCTCCTTCTCTGATCCGAATCTGATGATATCCACTCTTCAGATCTATCTTTGAGAAATACACAGCTCCACTCAAACAGTCCATAATATCATCCATTCGTGGCAATGGAAACCTGTACTTGATTGTGATCTTGTTTATTGCTCTGGAATCTGTACACATCCTCCACTCTCCATTCTTCTTTGGTGCTAATACCACTGGTACAACACAAGGACTCAGACTCTCTCGAATCAATCCTTTCTGTAACAACTCATGTACTTGTCTGTTCAACTCCTCACTTTCTGCAGGTGTCATTCTGTGTGCTGCCTTATTCGGCAAACTCGCTCATGGGATCAAGTCCATCTAATGACTGATCTTCCTGACTGGTGGTAATCCATCAGGCATGTTATCGGATACAATATCCTGAAACTCATTCAACAAATCTGCAACTTCTACAGGAACATCTTCTACTTCCTCTTTACCAGCTTTTGGAATTAAAGAAAAACATACATGCTCATGCCTCATACCATCTAGGAAATTTCTTCCATCAACAAATGTTATTCTTGCATTACCACTTACCTTTTCTTCGGTCTCCTTCAATGGCTTTAGCTTATGTCGCACTCCATCCTTTGTCAGGGAATAGGTATTCGCACGACCATCGTGTAC
Source organism: Chamaecyparis obtusa (assembly GCA_027943335.1). Taxonomy (NCBI): domain Eukaryota; kingdom Viridiplantae; phylum Streptophyta; class Pinopsida; order Cupressales; family Cupressaceae; genus Chamaecyparis; species Chamaecyparis obtusa. The sequence continues at coordinate 7,082 of BSBK01002840.1, forward strand.
AGCACATCTGTCAAACTACCACGATCTACCCAATAACATATGACATGCATCCATAGAGATGATATCACATAATACCTCATCTTGGTATCCGCCAATCTTGAACTTCACCAGGCATTGTTCGTTGACCATGACCTTGTGGTCATCCTGTACCCAGGCAATCCGATATGGATGTGGGTGTTTCTGTCTCTTGAGCTTCAACTTTGTCACCATCTCTTCTGACACCAAATTGTCAGTGCTTCCACTATCAATAATCACATCACAACATTTACCTTCACACTTGCACCTGGTGCGAAATAGACTCCTCCTTTGCTCAGGTTCATTCTCACCACTCAACAGGACTCTTCTGTTAATCAACGTTTCTCCTCTTTCAGCATCTTCAGAATTTGATGATCTGGCATCTTCATCTACATGTGCAACTCTGGCCTGGCCTTCATTTCTCCTGTCTGTTCTACCTTGGTGCTGAGGACATTCAAATGCCCTATGACCTTCTTCTCCATAGTGAAAACATGTTCCACGGAAGCCACCTCTTCCAGATCCTTGTCCTCTTCCTCTTCCTCTCTGATCTCTATTATTCTGATCCTGGAAGTGATTGGAATTATTTCCGTGCTGATTCTGACTACTACTAGCCTCATCCTTTTTTTTCGGATCTTCATTTCGGCCACCATATGACCATCCACCAGATCGTCCACCGCGACCTCTTCCGTTTTGTCTGCTCTCAAACTTCTTGTTCAGCTTTTCCTCTACTTTTAGGGCAAATTGGTATGCCTCTTCAATACTGTTCATTCGAACTAGATTCAGTTCCTCCTGAATGCTTGGCCTTAACCCATTAAGGTATCGGGCAACTTTCTCCTTATCAGCTTCTGCATGGCCTGTTCTGATGAGAAGTCGGTAGAACTCCTCCGTATACTCCCGAACAGATCTTCCTGCTTGTTTCAAACTTTGCATTTTCTTTAGTAGATCAAGCTCATAATCAACAGGAATGAACTGTCGCTTCAATTTATCCACCATCCGATCCCATCTCATGATTTTATCTTTCCCTGTTCTATTTCGCTCCAATTGAATTTCTTGCCACCAGATCTTCGCATGACCTTTCAGTCTGGCCTTCGCAAATTTGACCCTATCAGGATCCTCAACATCTTCATACTCAAAATATTCCTCACATTCATTGATCCAGTCGATCAATTCTTCTGGGTTAAGATTTCCAGAAAATGTAGGAACCTCAATCTTAGGTCTTTTCCCAATCTTAGAAATGGCCCGAAAAAGTCTTTCTTCTTCCTGGTTCACAATTTCGACTTCTCCTTCTTGATATTCTTCTTCGGCTTCATCCTCGCTTTCATCTCTGACATTAAGATTCATTCCTCTGTGAATCTCTTCTTGCAATGCTCGCACTTGTCTCTGCAGCTCTCTAACCTCAGGTGTTACAACACCAGCTCTTCTGCCACGTTCCCTTCGTGGAGGCATTTTCGCGATGCGCGCTAAAACCCTAGCCACGGTCCTGGTGCAAACTGCCTCACAGTCGGTGATCTGTTTACACACTCAAGAACTCCTGCTCTGATACCACTTGATGAAGGGTGCTCCCCTTAATACCACAAACACATAACAGAAATAGAGAAACAACAACAATAATATGCAAGAACAGAAAATTGGCTTCTTATTATCTCCACAAATGTGGAATTACAAACTTTCAGAATTACAATATGCAAAGCCACATGGGCATTCCCTTACAATATTCTGTAGGACAAAGCCTCGAATCAATACCCAGATCTACTACCCAGAACTATTCTGAACTGCCTAAGACAATAATACAGCCTTCCTTATATAGGCAATTTTTCACCACCTGGGAAGGTTCCAGAATTTTAGCCAATAAGGCCGACCAAACTTAGAATTATTTTATTTTACATTTCATTACATCATAGTCGGCTCAAGATAACCTTTGAAACCTGAACAGAAATTTTGAAGAAAATTATTTTTCGCCATTTCAGGTGGCCCAACTTCCGAAGACCATAAGTCATCACCAGTTGACCCGATCGGCTATTATAACCCCATTTCAGAAACGCCACGAAGCGCTCTACAGGCTTAACTTGCGCAAGTGCCTGTCACCCAAATTTTCGACCTCATCCGGGGCCTCTAAAGCCTTCAAAACTGAGTTCAAAGTTTTTGTACCCTGCTGCCAATACCAAAAATCTTCAATATCTTCCAATATACACTTGATCTGGCAATGAAACTTTACTGGCAGACTTATATGACCAAAATGAACCTCCAAGAAAGAAATCAGATCATTCTGAGCACATACAAAAATTACCAAGAATAGTAACTTTCCATAAATAGCAGCTCTGCACAAAATAACCCTTATTGAATATAAAAACATAAATATTTTTGGGTGATGCAAGATTGCTCTTACACCCAGGATGCTCCTGCATCACAACTTCTCTCCAGTAAATTTGTGCAACATCTTTTTCAATCATCAGTGTTCTAGAACAATAAACGATTGTTCTATTTCTCCTTTCAGCAATTCCATTCTGCTAGGGTGTCCTTGGTGTAGATACCTATCTTTTTATTCCATGCTCATTACAAAAAATAGTAAACTCATCAAAAATAAATTCACCACCTCTATCTGACCTTAAGCATTTCAATTTATTACCACTTTCTTTTTCCACTTTTTCTTTGTACCACTTAAGCATTTTGAAAGCTTCTAATTTTTCTTTTAAGAACATGACAATCATCATCCTAGAGAAATCATCAACAAATAAGATAAAATATATGTCTCCATAATAACTCTAAGTTCTCATTGGACCATAAATTCAGTGTGAATTAACTCCAAAATAACATTAGATGAGTAGTATTTTCTCTTGAAACTATACTTTGACATCTTACCCATTTGACATTGTTTTCACATTACATGGTCAGGTTTAGATATGCTTGGTAAACCTCTAACTTTCCTTTTTCTTACTGATCTTAACCATGTTGTCAAAGTTCAAATGACATAAACTCTTGTGCCACAACCAAACATCTTCATTTTTAGCCAACAAACAAGAAGTTTCAACATTGTTGAGATAGAATAAGTTACCTTTTGATTGTTCACCAGTACCGATTGAGCTTTGGTATGGTAACAAACTCCTTATGAGATTTGGTATGGACATGTTCCCATAGTGAAGTATTTTAGAATATTTGGAAGTAAATATTATATTGAGAGAGATAAAAAATTTAGGGTAGTTTGATCCTAGATGTGATGAAGGTATCTTCTTGGTTATTCTATGAAGAGAAAATATTATAAATATTTTAACAATCAATTGAGAAAGATAGTGGAAAGTACTAATGTGAAAGTTGATGAGAATTATCATAAACAAGTCAAGTCATGTGGTTATGAATCAGACAATGAAGAAAAAAATCAGATTGTTCAAGCACAAAATAAGAATTAGAACTAGAGTGGATTAACACAACTAGATGGAGAAAATATTGATGAAGAACTTGAAACTTAAGATTTTGCTACAAAAGAAAATCTGAAGACTCCAAGGCATGTAAGGTTAAAGATATTTTAACTAGAGGAAAATATGCTATAATCATAAATGAAATTTGTTTGATTTCTCTAGTGGAACCTAAGTATGTTGATGAAGCTTGCAAAGATGTAAGTTGGGTTAAGGAAATGAAAGAAGAGATGGAACATATTGAAAAGAACAAGACATAGATCCTAGTTCCCAAACCAAAGGACAAGAATGTGATTGGAACAAAATGGGATATTAGAAATAAAGTGAATGAAGATGGTGAAGTGGTAAGGAACATAGATAGATTGGTTTACAAATGATATTCATAGATGGAAGGTATTGACTTTGAGGAGTCCTTTGCTCCTATTTCTAGAATTGAAGTTATAATTTTTCTTGCATATGATACTTGTACAAAGATTTCAAGGTATATCAGATGGATGTTAAGTCTACTTTATTAAATGGATAGTTGGAAGATGAAGTATACATTGAACATCCTAATGGTTTTTATTTGACTAATCAAGATGACATGGTTTTTTGATTGAAGAAAGTATCGTATGGATTGAAACAAGCACCGAGAGCCTGATATGCAAGATTAGATAAATATTTGTTGAAGCTTGGTTTTAGTAAAGGATCTACTGATAGTAATTTTTACTTCAAATTTAATCATGACAATATCTTAATTATTGAAGTATTTATGGATGATATCATTTTTGGTGGAAATGACAAGTTGATTAAGGATTTTGCTGATGAGATGCAAAAATAATTTGAGATGTCAATGATAGGTGAGATGAAATTTTTCTTGGTCTCCAAATTACTCAATCAGAAATAGGGATTTTCATATCACAGTCGAAGTATGTGAAGAAATTGTTGAAGAGATTTGGAATTGATGATAAAAAATTGGTTGGAACCCCTATGGTTACATATTAAAAATTAAAAAAGAATGATGATTCATATCTTTCTAATAAAAAAATGTATAGATCAATGATTGGGGGGTTCCTATACTTGACTTAGACCAAATATAATGAATGTTGTTTGCATTTTTATGAGATTTCAAGAAGAACCAAAGGAATTACATGTTGCTATTGTTGAGAGGATATTCAGATATTTGAAAAGAATAGTGGATTATGGCCTATGGTATCCTAAACGTGATGATTTTACATTATGTGTTTACACTGATGTCGATTGGGTATGTAATGTGGATGAAGAGAAAAGTACTAGAGGTGGAGCATTCTTTTGGGGAAATAAGTTATTCTCTTGGTTCAATACAAAATAAACATGTATATCCCAAGCTATTGTTTAAGCTAAATATGTTGTTGCTACTATGAACTGTAATCAAATAGGTTGGATGAAGAAAATGTTGGAAGACATTAGAATAAGTTTTGGTGAGCCTATTTTTATTTATTGTGACAATTAAAGTGTTATACATACTTCAAAGAACCTTGTATTGCATTAAAAAAAAGTATATATCTATAAAGTATAATTTATTGAAGGACAAGGTGAATGAAAAGGAAGTCAGATTGGAATATGTTTCTACAAAAGAGAAGATTAAAAATATATTCATGAAGCCCTTTCCAAAGGATACTTTTGAGTATCTTTGAGGTAATCTTGGGTTGATATCCCCTCCTGATAAGAGCTAGAGATGCATAGATTTGTATGGGTCCATTGTTTTTATAGAGATTATTTTCCTTCTAGATTGGTGCTTTTTAGGACTACTCCTTAGGGGGAGTAGTTAGTATGTTCACATTTTTGATGAGATAATTTTTTTTTGGCCTCTATGACTTAGTTTGTATATGTTCCTTTGTCATTGATTTCAAAGGGGGAGAGATAGCCATGTGAAAAATAAGAGAAAATCAAGGGAGAGATTGTTACTCCTATTTGAGAATTAATGGTTGTCATTAGTATCACTCAGTCATTTAGTCGGTAAAGGAGACAAACATGATAGTCAATCAAAATATAGAGCCTATACACTGAGCAGGACACAAGGCATATACCTGAGTTAATCGAGTACAAAGCATTGAATGCAGTGAACACTGAGTAAAATAGGAAATGCCATAGTAGTTTGAAATGGTACAAACATCAAGGCAAATGGATTACACCAATCAGAAAATAGTTTACCAAGATTGAGACAAAATTAAATACAGATGTAATCATTAAATTGTTGATGATTCCTATGTATAGTAGATCTAGGTTATTTATTCTGATAGTTGATATTAGGTTTTCTAAGATATTGTAAAAACCTAATTAGGTCAAGTTAGTTTGATATAAAATTTTTAAAGATGTCATTATGATATTGTATCATCAAGGAGTAGCCGCACTCTAGACATCAAAAGATCAGACAAGGTTTTGGCATAAGGATTTGATAGAAGCATTCAGTTTTTCAAAATAGACATAAGGCTACCAAGAAGAACAAAAGGATATATACATCACTATAAGATGATATCTTTATAGTATTTCATAGATCTGAATCATGCAAGTTTGAGTTTCTAATTACATATACATCTTACTTTTACTCTTTAACTATTATAGCAGATTCAAAATCTCTTAACAGATTGAGCCTAACAGTTCTATTGTAAATATCTTAACCAAGTGTACACTTGATTATGTTGCTAAAATCCTCTAACCAAGTAGATATAGCTTATCTGATTGTTACTCCTAATAAGGTAAGATCACCAGAAGTGATCACAATCTTGTAGCCTTAATTGACATACTTTGTTACTGCAGTAGTGAAGCTTTGTGGCTGTCATCCCCACCATAGTTTTTACCTTCTAAGAAGGGTTTCTATGATACCAAAATATTTGTGTTAAGTGTATGAAGTTTCATGAATGGTTTATTGATTAGATTACATGCATTTATATTTTCAATTATATTTGAATGTATGTTACATACAATGGATTTAGTCAGTTAATGCTATCTATTCTTACAAAGTTTTAGTCTTAAATTTTTTAAAGGTACTGATTCACCCCTCCCCTCTCAGTACATATCTTTCTATTATCCCAACAATTGGTATTAGAGCTAGTTCTCATGTTTTGGAATGTTTAATCACTGAAGAGAAAAGATCTAAGGATGGAAATGATGCAAAGTAGGATGCATGAGGGGCCAAACAATGGTGCACCCTAATGATCCAAGCCCACACCACACATGCAAAAGTAACAAACAACAATAGTGAGAGAGAGAATGCCAGATCTTTCATATATTATCATCAAATAGAATCATACATGTTGGGTTTTAAGGCCTTTCTGGTTAGGACTTGATATTACAATGAATCAAAGAAGTCCTCAAACATGTGAGGATCTATCACAAATCTCCAATATAATGTCTACTATCTTCTATCTAAAACTGCCCCCCTAAACTACAACCAAACATCTACATTTATACAAGAAGCTACCGAGCTGACTCGGCCTTTAGATCCATAATCAACATAAGGAATGGTCAAATCTAGGACTACATGCTTCCCAATGATGGATTCAAACATTAAATCCACAATCTAATATAAATGCATAAGTCAGCCACAACAAGAATTCAAACTAAACCCGTTGGCAAGTAAGATAACCAAGCAGCAGACGGGCAATGCCGAGCGCCAAAGAAATAACCAACCGCTTAGGAGAGAACTGACCACACTCAGTAACCAAAGGAAACTGACCAACTATTGACCAACTCAGTCAAAGTAGGAACTGAGCATCACAAACAAAACTCCAAATTATTTTTGGTGACATAGGATTGCCAAGGACTCGAGATGCTCTTGCATCAAACACCTGGGGTTATTTTGAAATGATTCTCAGAATCATTTGGTAAGTCTGGTCTAAGCTGCATCCAACTCAGACTATGAAATCCAAGAACTGTCTTCCATTGGTCTATTCTTCTACTTAACCAGATATTCCATATACTATTTTCCTCTTGTAATTTTGCCAACTCTTTCCTTCAAGATCTATTCAAATTCACCATTCTACTTCTTAGGGTATTCTATTGGTATTGTTACTTCTTCATCAGGTTCATGATACTCATACAAATTGACAATGTTGAAAATTGGTGATATGTCCATGTCATAAGGTAACTCAATTTCGTATCCATTTCCATTGTCAAATTTCTTCAGAATCTTGCAAGGTCCAGACTTCTTCATCTTCAGCTTCCCATATGTTCCTACAGGAAATTGACCTTTCTTCAAACGAACCATCACTTCATCACCAACATCAAAAGTTTTATGTCTACTCGATCTATCAGCTTTGTCTTTGTACTTCTGATTACTGTCTTCCAGCTTCAGCTTCACATCTTCATGCAATGTTTTCATGTACTCAGCAAACTTTACTCCTTCATCACTTTTCTTATTCTCATTAACAATGTCTCTCAAATCAGATATTCCTCTTGGTTGTGTGCCATTCAAAATCTCAAATGGTTGCTTTCCAGTACTCCTATTCATTGAATTATTGTATGCAAATTCTGCTTGTGCCAACACAGAATCCCAATTACTTGGTGTGTCTCCAACTAAACATCTCAAAAGATTTCCCAAAATTCTATTCACAACTTTAATCTATCCATCAGTTTGTGGGTGAAATGTAGAACTAAATTTCAATTTAGTGCTAGATTTCTTCCAAAGTGTTTTCCAAAAATATCCAACAAATTTACTGTCTTGGTCAGAGATAATACTCCTTGGTAATCCATGCAATCTGACAATTTCCTTAAAGAAAAGATCTACTACATGTACTACATCTAATGTCTTTCTACAAGGTATAAAATGTTCCATTTTTGAGAATCCATCCACAAAAACAAATATAGAATCATTACCTCTTACTGTCTTCGGTAAGCGAAGAACAAAGTCCATACTGATATCAATCCAAGGTTTCTCAGGGACATTAATTGGTGTATACAATCCAATATTTTGACTTACTCCTTTTGCAACTTGACAAATTCCACAACTTTTCACAAATTTCTAAACATCTTTATACAACTACGACCAATAGTATTTCTCCTTAAGAAAATTCCATGTTTTATCAATACCAAATGTCTAGTCAAACCACTACTATGTTTCTCTTTTATCATATTAGTTCTCATTACTCCTCTCAATATACACAACTGAATACCTTTAAACAACATACTTTCTTGAATAAAATATTCATCCCATTCAGTGTCTTGTTGATCTTGAATAGGTGCTCTTCACTTTCTCTATGGCTCAGAAAAATTAGGATCAAAATCATAAGAATATCTCACCTCATCAAAACCAAGAACTTCAATTTTCATCTCGGTTATCAAAGATCTTCTTCTACTCAATGCATTAGAAACTCGGTTAGTGACTCCACTCTTATGCTTTATCAAAAATGTATAACTCTACAAATACTCAACCCATTTCATACGTCTCTAATTCAACTTATTCTAACTACCCAAATATTGTAAAGCCTTATGATCAATATACAACACAAATTCACTCGGTATCAAATAATGTCTCCATTTCTTTAGTGCTTGAACAATAGCATAGAATTTCTGATCATACACATAATATTTCCTTCTAGCATCATTCAACTTTTCACTAAAGAAAGCAACAGGTTTACCTTCTTGACTCAACACAGCTCCAATTGCACTTCCACTTGCATCACATTCTACTTGAAATACTTTACTAAAATCAGGTAATGCCAAAATAGGTAATTCAACAACCTTCTACTTCAGAGTCTCAAAACTTTTGTCAGCTCCATGTGTCCACTTGAATTCTCTTTTGTCTCCTCTCATAGTCTTAGTCATAGCATTACAGATTGAATTGAAATTCCTTATGAACTTTTGGTAAAAAATTACCAAACCATGAAATGATCTTACCTCACTAGCATTCATAGGTGTAGGCCAATTCAAAATAGCTTCAAACTTTTTAGGATCCATCTTAAAACTGTCCACTGAAATAACAAATCCAAATACACAATCTCTTCTTTCATGAATGAACACTTTTTCAGATTTATTAGCAAATTTTCCTCTTTCAACCTCTGTAAAACTTGTCTAACATGCAACAAATGTTCTTCTCTGGTCTTACTGAATATCAGAATATCATCAAGATATACAATCACAAACTTACCCAATAATTTCTTCAAAACTTCATTCATCAACCTCATAAAAGTACTCGGTGCATTAGTTAAACCAAAAGGCATAACCAACCACTCATATAAACCTTCCTTTGTCTTGAAAGTAGTCTTCCATTTATCACCTTATCTGATTCTAATATGATAATACCCACTTTTCAAATCAATCTTTGTGAAATACTTTGCTCTAGTCAAACTGTCCATTATGTCATCCATTCTTAGTATAGGAAACCTAAACTTCACTGTTATCTTATTGATTGCTCTGGAATTAGTACACATTCTCCATTCTCCATTATTCTTCAGTGCTAATACAACAGGTACTACATAGGGACTCAAAATTTCTATGATCAAACCTTTCTTCAACAACTCTTGAATCTGTCGGTTCAATTCTTGATTCTTGGTAGGTGTCAATCGATGAGGTGCTTTATTCGGTAAACTAGCTCCAAGGATTAGATCCATACAATGATCAATGCTTCTTTTCAGTGGAAAACCATCATGTACATTATCAAAAATGATATCACTATACTCAGTGAGTAACTTATCAATCTCCTTAGGGACATTATCCTCTATTTTCTTACTTAGCTTATTAGGGATTACAACAAAACATACATCATTCCTCTTCAAAGAGTTAACAAACTTTCTTCCTTCCATCAAACAAACTTTTACAGATGTGCAAACATTACTAACAGGTTCTTCCAACAATGGTAATAATATTTGTTTCCTTCCATTAGCCACAATAGTATACTTATGTAATCTTCTATCATACATAGCATGTCTATCATATTGCCAAGGTCTACCCAACAAAATATGACAACAATCCATAGGAATGATATCACATAACACCTTATCATATTACTTTCCAATCTTCAAATTCACATAACATTTTTCACTTACCAGGAGTGTATGCTCATCTTTGATCCATGAAATCTGATAGGGCTTCGAATGTACCAACCTTTCCAATTGCAATTTTGTGACCATCTCTTCAGATGCTAGATTCTCCGAGCTACCACCGTCAATGATTACCTTCCAAAATTTGTCAAAAACTCTACATCTAGTCTTGAACAAACTTTTTCTTACTGGATCTTCCTTCTTTCTTTCATTCCACAGTGCTCTCCTTACCATCAAGTTATTTTCTTTCTTAGGTTCATTCAGTGACTCTTCTTGCACCAAAGCATTTCTACTGCTACCAGCCTTCTTACTAGCCTATGTACATTCAAAAGATCTATGTCCATCTTCTCCACAATTATAACAAGTTCCTCAAAAACTTCCTCTGCCATATCTACCTCGGTAGTTATTGCCTCTACCTCTAGATGAACTTTCACCTTTCCACTTAGTCTTGCCTTTGTCTAGATTTGTCTTTTCTGGTTTAGATCTACCATTTTTACCATTAGATCTACTTCTTTCTCTAGGGAATCTACCACCTCGACCTCTCTATCTTTTCTCATGTCTCTTGTTCAATTTCTCCTCAGCCTTCAAAGCAAATTGATAAGCCTCTTCAATGTTCTCCAATTTGACCATACTAATTTCCTCTTGGATGGAAACTCTCAAACCATTTAGGTATCTACCAATTCTTTCCACATCATCTTCATCATGTCTAGACCTGATATCTAATCTATAGAATTCCTCAGTATACTCTTTTACCGAGCTATCTTTCTATCTCAAAATTTGCATTCACTAAACTAGGTTAATCTGATAATCACAAGGTAAGAACTTTCCTTTCAATTTGTTCACCATTTTACTCCATACCTTGATTTTTTCTTTGCCTTTCCTTTCCCTATCCAAGTGTAGATGTTCCCACCATAAGGATGCATGACTTTGCAACTTTGTGCTTGCAATCTTCACCTTCTTATCCTCAAGAATATTTTCATATTCAAAGTAATTTTCCATCTCAGTGATCTAGTCCACCAATTCATCAGAATCCATCTTTCCACCATACTCAGGAGGAATGAAATGTGGTGTTGACTTTAGACTTGTCAAAGCCTTTAAAAATCTTTCTTCACCTTGATCCATAACAGGAGCAAGTTATGCATTCGCATGTTCTTCTTCAATTTCATCATCACTAACATCTTCAAGATGTCTACCTCTTCTTTGGGATGTTTCAACAACTTCTAACCTAGCAGCAATCTACCTTAGCATATCTACCAATCTTGAATCTGCATCTCACCTCCCATGAACCATCTTGACAACCCTCTACAATTGCAGGTCAGGTCACAATCTTCTACCCCACAACAATCAACTAGGACTTCAAAAGGAACCTACAAACCTAGATCTGCAGAACTAGATCAAGATCTCACCTCACTCTGATACCACTTGACACAAGGGAGGATGCATGAGGGGCCAAACAATGGTGCACCCTAATGATCTAAGCCTACACCACACATGAAAAAGCAACAAACAACAACAGTGAGAGAGAGAATGTCAGATCTTTCATATATTATCATTAAATAGAACCATACCTGCCGGGTTGTTAGGCCTTCCTGGTTAGGGCCTAATATTACAATGAATCAGAGAAGTCCTCAAACATGTGAGGATCTATCAAAAATCTCCAATCTAAAGTCTACTATGTTATATCCAAAACTGCCCCCCTAAACTACAACCAAACATCTACATTTATACAAGAAGATACCGAGTTGAGTCAGGCTTCAGATCCACAATCAATAGGACTGGTCAAATCTGGGACCACATGCTTCCCTATGATGGATTCCAACATTAAATCCATGATCCAATATAAATGCACAAGTCGACCACAACAGGAATTCAAACTAAACCCGTTGGCAAGCAAGATAATTGAGCAACAGATAGGCAATGCCGAGCGCCAGAGAATTAACCAACCACCCAAGAGAGAACTGACCACACTCAGTAACTAAAGGAAACTGACCAACTCAGTCAAAGTAGGAACTAAGCAACACAGACAAACTCAAAATTTTTTTTTATGACATAGGATTGCCAAGGACCCGAGATGCTCCTGCATCAAGAAAGATACAAGCTTGATAAGACTATTGAGAATCAAAGAATATAGATGTAGATCTACATTGAACAATTCAAAGAAGCCAAAGAAGAATTGAAAAAGTTACTGATCAAGAGGAAGGACATGGCACTTTAGTGTTGTATACACTAAAAAGTGGCTTGATTCATTAATTAAATATTTATTATTAAATTAATATTGACTTGATGAATTAATTAAATATTTATTATTTAATTAATATTTATTTCTTCTATTTATTGAATAAATTATTTAATTTATTTGATAAATTCACTATAGTCTATTCTCCTATCCTAAGTCTTCTAGATAGTCATATTTAAGTGATTTAATCAATTACACAATCACTGAATATGACTAAGTCCCCTAGTCCACCTCATCCACCTAGTCACTTGACACATCACCTTGGCTAAAATAATTAATTACTATTAATTATTAAATACTCATTATCCTCACTCACACATGTCCTATTTTTAAGGACTATGTGGCCTCATAAGACTTGGTCTCATGACCACATGTATTCTCCTACACTAAGTCAAGAGGCTATCCCTATTCCTAAGGAGCTTCTCAAGCCACCTCAAGGAGTTCAAGTGACTCATGGGACACTTGTACCAAGAGTCCTCATGAGGAAAAAGTCCTTCCTTCTTCCTCTCATTGGTCTTTGTGAGACACTTGACATATGTCTTTCCCTTCCTCCTTCTTCTCTTCCATGTCAATGTAAGAGGAACATCCTCCCTATTCTTCCTCTCACATTCCAACTATATCCCCCTTTCTCTCAACCCCTTCAACCAAGTCAATCCTAGCCCCAGGATCTTCCACCTTTCAATCTCCACCCTTGGATTGTGCCACCTAGGCTTGAATCCTCCAAAAATCTATAAAAGGAGCCTCATTTCTCCTTTGTGAGCTAATAGCTAATAGACAATCAAGCAATAGGAAATCAAGCATACAAGCATACAAACATACAAGAATTCAAATCTTCAAACATCCAAGCCATTTTCATATCACTTGCATTTCATCCATTAGTTTTGCATTAACCAACCTTAGGTCATTTTGCATACATTCACTCAAATCTCCACACTTTGAGAGCATCTTGGGAAGGAGCTTCATTTGGAAATTTGAGAGCTCAACACCTCCAATAAATCAAGGTAAGGAGAACAATAGAGACAAGCTACAATGGGTGAGTGAAGGTAACTTTGTTTTTAGTTTTTCATTTAATCATCTTGTAATCTTCATTGAGTAGCATTTAGATTGTTTTATTAGCTTAGAATTGTTAATATTTCATTAAAATAGTTTACATCTAAATTTGCATACATTTTTGGTGCCCACTGTGGGGCCTCCCCACAAAAATTAACATCTTGTTTTTCAAATTTTCATGTGCAGAACTCTATAGGATTTTTCTGCACATTCATCCACAATATTTGTGCATACATCCATTTCTGCTGCACATCCATTCTGATTCCACTAGTCATTTTTCTATCTTTTCTATCTTTTCACTTTCTAATTTTATTTGTGTAGATATTTCATTTTCCTGCGCATTCATAAAATCTTACTGCGCATCCATCATATCCGCACTTTCATCCCATCACACTGCGCATTAATATCACTGTTCTGTGCATTTATTTTGCTTGCACATTTTTTCACTGCCTCTGCACATTCATATGCTATTTTTGTGCATTCATAATTTTAGTTGTTAATTTCAATTTTTTTAATCATTCAATTTTTAGCTAACCATTTTAACAGGTTTTTGTTCATTCTTGTAGATCTTAGGTCATTTTGTAGGCCATAAGTGTGAAGACCCCGTTACTAAATTTTTGACAAGTTTACTTGCAGGTTCCTAGGGGTTTGCAAAATAAACCATAATCTTGTTTGGGCTTAAAATACGACATGCTTTTTAATTTCATTCATTTTCTTTAGCTTAGCAAACTATCTATTATGTCTTGCTTTTATAGCTTAATTGTAATCCTAAATTATAACAACATATCCTCTCCCCTTGCCATTCCTAGATCTTGGGTGTAAGAGAAATTGTTATAATTTTTAAAGGGTGGTCTTTGGTGAAAAGAGGTACTCACCCAAAGGAATGACCCAAATGGTAACAGGCTAAAGCCAAGCCCTTCCAAATTGGTATATAAAAAATGCCATTGTGATTAGTCTCATAGTGGATAGGTGTGAATTCATTGTGGCAACCAAAATCTCCTCTAGTACCCTTATGTTGCGTTAAAGTCCCTACATTGTTAAGGTGAAAATCTTACTTTGGAAGGATTGGGAGAGCCCCCTTAATTAGGAAAATGACTTGATCACAACCACTTGAACAAATGTCCTTACTAAAAACTTTTGTATAATGGCCAAAAACCTTCTATTTGATGGCTCAAGGAGTCACCCAAGCCCGTGAAGACACCCCACATTACTCATGGTTCATAGTAGAGATAGAAGTTCTTTAGGAAGTAATGACCCATTGAATTCAGAACTTGGTGTGCCAGAGAAGTGAGTGCACTGTAAGGAGGAGCCCATGCCTCCAAGTTCCTAGGCTATCCGCTGTGGATTTGTGTGGCTAGATTTTATTATCCAAGTGGAGATTCAACAAATACTATCTTTTCCAATCTTAGGATTGTAAGCGTGTTTGTGCATACATATTAGATTATTTTTGTCTTGTGTGTGTGTGTTTATGCATTTTACTTTTCCAAAAACCAAACCATCAGAAAACCAAAAAATTCAAATTTTCAAGCCAAAATCATCAGAAAACAAGAAACTGCACATTTATCATTTTCTGCTGCGCATCTGTTCAAACTTTCTACACCTTTGTGACTATCATAACATATCTTTCAAGAACTGCTGCGCATTTATCTGATCTTGTTGCACATTTACCTGACTGTCCTGCACATTTGTTGCTACACATACATAACAAAGAGCATTTCTACAGACCTTGGAAATTTCAAAATAACCTTTTCAGATACCCATTTTATTCCTTAGTGCAATTTTGGAAAAACATTCAACTTACAAAGACCTTTGTTCTTCAGTTTGACCATTTTCACCCAAATTCATCATCTTTCTTCCATAAAAAATCCTCAAAATCATTCCAAATCTTCAAATTTTTCCGATTAGTGTTGAATCATTACCTTACTTATCAGATTTTGATCTTTATGAGTTTATCATATTAGGATTTATCATCCTCAATCAACAAACTTACCTAGGTTATTATCTTTTGATTCTCTTTGTCATATCATAGTGAGCTCCATACCTGCTATAGACTTATATTATCAAATTGTTACACTTATCTCAACACTTTAAAGTTCATTTCTACATCTATCTAATCAAATACATCCCAAATCTTTCATCAAAATCTTCCATCCCAACATCATCTTTCACATTTTATGGTGCAAACTCGATCTCAGAAACTCAAACAAATTGTTGATCTAGAATCTGTAGACAAGATGGAAGGAGACAAAAATAATGAGGAAAACCCTTGGTCTAGACTTCCTAAGAAAACTTCAATTTTTACATCAGATGAAGAACCCCTAGATTAGGAGTTGAGAGATGCTATGCAAGATGCTAAATTCTATAATGTCATGGAAAGGCTCTTAGACATGGATAAAGAGATGTATTTCCTCATGCTTGCTCAAAAAGGAGAAAAACTACCAAGTGATTTTGATGTCTCCACTCTTAAAGAACCACCTATCACAAACAATCAAGAAATCCCTAGTGGTTCTCAAGAGACACATGCTCATGGAGCAAAGGAAAACACTCAACAAAATAGTGCTTCCCAAAACTCTCAACAACATAGTTCTTCTCAAAATAGTCAACAACATAGTACTTCCCAAAACACTCAAGGATCTACATTATCTTTGGATCCCATTCTACAAAAAATCTAGATCCTTCAACAACAAATTTGTGACATCTAAACTAGATCATCAACCAAGAAGTACTCCTTAGATGATATATGTCCTTATCCTTTTTATTAACATTTAGCAATGATTCCATTCCCTCCTCATTTTTAGGTACCTAAATTTGATAAATACAAAGGGAATTCGAATCCACAAGACCACATCTATGAGTTTTGTGCTACTTGTATTGAAGTTGCTCACAATGACACTTATCTTATGTGAGTATTTCCATGTAGTTTAGGAGGACAAGCCATGGAATGGTTCTCCATATTACCCCCAGGCATCAAATATTTCAATAAAATTATTGACAGGTTTGTGACTCATTATTCATATAATATGAAACATGAAGTCACTATGCTTGATCTTTGCAATGCACAAAAAAATAATGGAGATCCCTTCCTTACTTTTTTGCAAAGATGGTGCCAATTATTTACCAAATATCCACGAACAATTCCTAAACAAGAAAATATGGATATCTTTGTGCATAACCTTACACAAGAAATGAGCTATAGGTTGCAATTGCAATGTCCTCCAAACTTTAACAAGCTCATAGAAAATGGAATCAAAATTGAGGAAGCTATGGTTAGAAAAGGTGAGATGAAGATTTACTCCAAGGAAAATGTTGGAACTTCAAATTCAAATCCCAACAACAACAACAATGACAAGTCTAAATTTTGGAACAAAAACAAGAATATCTTTAATGATGGGATTGTTGATAATCGACATGTTAAACCAACACAACCCCTCTTGAATCTCACAAGAAAAGCCAATGCTACTCAACCTATTCATAGAAATCAAAGTGAAAATCAGAATACCAACAACAATTCATCAAATTTGAGATTACCTTTCATGCCATGTTGATGAAGGTTGCTCCACTTAATACCACAAACACATAACAGAAATAGAGAAATAACAACAATATGCAAGAACAAAAAATTGGCTTCTTATTATCTCCACAAATGTGGAATTACAAACTTTCAAAATTACAATATGCAAAGCCACATGGGCATTCCCTTACAATATTCTGTAGGACAAAGCCTCAAATCAATACCCAGATCTACTACCCAGAACTGTCCCGAACTGCCTAAGACAACACTACAACCTTCCTTATATAGGCAATTTTCCACCACCTGGGAAGGTTCCAGAATTTTTAGCCAACAAGGCCAACCAAACTTATAATTATTTTATTTTTCATTTTATTACATCAAAGTCGGCTCAAAATAACTTTTGAAACCCAAACATAAATTTTGAAGGAAAATCATTTTCCACCATTTCAGGTGACCCAACTTTTAGAGACCATAAGTCATCACTCGTTGACCCGATTGACTATTATAACCCCATTTCAGAAAGGGCACAAGGATCTCTACAACACTTGAACTAAGCAAGCTTCATTCAACTGAAAATTTGACCTCATCCGGGGCCTCTAAAGCCTTCAAAATTGAGTTCAAAGTTTCTGTACCCTATTTCCAAAACTGAAAAGTTTCAATATCTTCAAAACCAGACTTGATCTAGTAATGAAACTTTACAGGCAGGCTGATATGACTAAGATGAACCTCCAAATATGAAATTAGAACATTCCAAGATCGTATGACCAACTTACTAAAAATAGCAAGTTTCCATAAATAGCAGGTTTACACAAGATAGCCCTTATTGAAAAGAAACTAGAAATATTTTTGGGTGATGCAAGATTGCTCTTACACCCAGGATGCTCCCGCATCACATGTAGAAGAACTTTTACTCCTTTGGGTGAATCTCTTGAATTTTCATTAAGGAAGTTGATCACAAAGAAACTCATTGCGCTTCCTGAAACTAGAGATTTTGAACCTAGGGTGAAACCTTCTTGGTGGAATGATAATGATTATTGTGAGTTTCATAGAGGGAAAGGTCACAAAACCAATGATTTCTAAAGACTTAAACGTGCAATACAAGACTTGATTGAAAGTGGTGAAATTAGTGTTGATGGACATACCTCAAATGAGTCACATATGGATTTTAAAGATCCACTTGCTGAACATGAGAAAGGAAGTTCTTCCAATGCTAAAGGTGATAATCAAGCCAACTACAATACCACATCTTATAAGTATCTGAATCACATTTTTGAATGTTATCCTTCTCAATACTATGTCAATGCGATTACTATAAAGGAAAAGTTTGAGAGTCAACCAGTTAATGTTACAACTCAAGCCCAATATAAGGTTACTCTTCAAGGTGTCTCATCTAAACCTAGCACCTCTCAAAACAAGTTTGTCTATGTCCCAAAGTCCATGCCAAATATTTCCAATCAATACAATCTTTTAGATCAATTGAAGAAAACACCAGCCCAGATATCTATACTAGAGCTTTTGCATCTGTCACCATCTCATAAAGATATTCTTGAGAAAGCTCTCTTAGAAACTCATGTTCCTACAAATCTAGATCAAGATCAATTTTAAGCTATGGTGGGACATTCAACAACTCCACATTACCTTTCTTTTACTGAGCATGATGATTTATCCATTAATCAACCACATAATGCTCCACTCCATATAGAAGTTCTTGTACAAAATCATAAAATTAAAAGAGTACTAATAGATGGAGGAGTTGGCTTGAATATATGCACTTTGAAACTAGTCCTTGCATTGGGATTTTCTAAAAATGCTATAGGTCCAAAGAATAAAATCACAATCAAAGCTTATGATTAAGAAGAAAGGTCATCCAAGGGATTTGTTATTATTCCTATCAGAGTAAGGTCCTGTACTCAAAGATGTACTTTGTCAAGTTCTTGATATGGATCTCGCATATAACATCCTTTTGGGAAGACCCTGGATTCATTCTATGCAAGCTATGCCCTCAACTTGTCATATGTGTTTGAAATTTCCCCACAATGGTCAAGAAATAACTATCAAAGGAGATCCGAACCCTTTCCAATATTGTAACACTGTGAAGACAACACCTGAATCTTTGGTACCTTATAATCATGCTGGATGTTCTGCAACCAAACCCATTGATCTAAGTAATATAGCATCAACTTCTAAATCTAATGGGATTAAGATAGACATAAAAGAACAAAGTATGGGAGAATACACTTTGGGTCAAACTGATGAGGGAAGCCAAGTTTAGTTTGCTACTATAGAATCAGCCTAACTTTTCTCAGAGATCCTTCTTCTAAATCTCTCAGGGCATTCACCACCCTATACCAAAATGAGCCCCTGGGGACTCGATTCCTTCTCCAAACCCAGTCCTCACCAAAAAGTTACTTTCTCCTTCACTGAATCTACAGAAGTAGATTCACCCTTCTCATTTTGTTAATGCTCCTATAACATCTTCCTAACTTATTTACCCTAACCAGACTATTACCGAGCTCGCCTAGGGTAAAGTTTCCAGATTCAAGCTTATTGCCTCTCCTACCAAAAACAAAACAAAGTAAATTATGTACAGGGGCTGCTCTTGAATTCCATCCATGCACATGACTTTCATCATGGATTTAGGAACTTCAAGGAGCCATTCAACAATTACAACCAAAATGGTGAAGAACTTACAACTTGTGAGTAAACCAAAAATGAATTAAACTATTAGCTACACAACCTGCAACTTTTTATTAATTGGAAAATTAAACTTTTACAAAAGAAAATCTCTCTTCTTCTAGTATTCTAAACCCCTTGCCTCTATTTTTTTGCTTACTTTTATTACAAAAACCTTCTAAATCAGAATCGGAAAGCTGAGATGCTATAAATGACACCTTCACAATTTAGGATGGTTTGAATTGTTTCTTCTGTCGATTCAACTAGTTTGGAATAGTTTCTACTATCCATACTAACTTTGCAGACAAAAATTCCACCTTTATCAGTTGTCAACTATGTAAACTCAGTCGGTAGTACTGAGCACCAACATTATCGAGCATCAGAATTACTGAGCACCAGCAATACTGAGCATAAACATCTACCGAGTGTCAGTATTATCAAGCAACAGTATTTACCAAGAAACTTCTCTGCATGACAAGCAACTTAATCTTAGGTTCTTGATGCCTTAGCTGGCTCTCTTTAGGCTTATTGGCTACTTCTAACACACAACAAAATTGAAAGAAAACATCTAAGCACTAGAATGTTTATTCACCGACTTGACCCATTTTGTACTTAGTCATCACATGAGTGAATGAATAAACACTTTACAAACCGACTTAAAGAAAATCTACAAGTTCTATAGGATTCCTAATCTTAGCAATCAAGGTTCTCTTGCACCACAAACCTTTTGTATCATAGAGTTACCTTTATCTCCTAGATCATATTTAAAATACTTGATTACCAAATAACAATCAGAACACCCTTATGCACCTTTTTATGACACATTTATAAGTTGGGGCACTATATCACAAGAAGTAGCTGAGCGTAATGCTAACCATTTTATTAAACCTCACAAGAATGAAGAAGATGTAAAACATGAATATGTATCACCTGATGTATATGCTAAAGGATATACTTTGTTACAAAAGATGGGATACCAAGGCAGTGGACCTATAGGGTTGCAAAGAGAAGGAGTTATAAAACCAATTCTGAAAAATCAAAACTACCAAAGAGATAAAACTGGGTTAGGATATAAAGGAGAAGGACCAAAAGATCCTAAAGGAAAAGAAAAGATCACACCTTTCCATGAGACATCTAAGGCTCCTGCATTACAATTTCAAAAACATAGTATGTATGTAGATCTAGAAAAGTAGAGGATAGTAAAAGAAATCATTAAAAGACTTAGAGATCATGATGATGAAGATTCTGACTCTAATGATTATGAATGGGATTCATTATCTAACTATACTGAAGAGATAGGAGTTGATGTTGTCCATACCTATAGTAATGATTATCATGAGGGGGAGAGTTCAAGGATGGAACCATTAGGATTAGTTCCACATTATACTACTCTTGATGATTGTGAGGAAAGTGAGAATTATCTTGTGATGGACAATTTAGACAAGAGTATGGAAATAGACCTTGCCGATACAATCATAAACCTTGACAACTTCTCTATAAATACCATTTCAACTTTTGAAATTGACCCAAATGATCCAATACCACTTGTTCATCCTGAGCTTATAGACTGGGATTCTCCCAATAATCCAAAACTTGATGTTTTCCATAATGATGATGCAATTATTGACAATCTTGGAATCAGAGATCATCTACCACCAGGGGATCATAAGTCAGGATTTTTGATAGAACTCAATGACATGGCTTATTTTGGAGAGGGTGCCAATTCTTTCAGTCATAAAAATGTTAAAATAATCAATATATCTAATGGTGAAAACCACTCAGTGGTAGTGTTAGATCTATTAGGAATGGGAACACTGAGAGGGGGGGGGGGGTGAATAAGTGTTCACTACAATTAACTTTTTACTTTAATCTTTATGCAAAAACTAAATGCTTAAGAACTGAATTAAACATTCACATAAACATGAAACATGAAATCAACACATGACACCAATATGGTTACGGGGAAACCCAAATAGGTAAAAACCTTGATGGGACTTGATACCCACTAATAATCTGCACTAGTGTTTTGTGATCCTTGTTAGATGATCCTTTACCCTGTTAGGAGTAGCTTTACAATGCTTTAAGTATAGTAGACCTTGTTAAGGTTCAGACCCTATTAGGAGTCTTTTACAATGATTCCTGTTAGGGGAGTGGATTCACTATCCTAGAGCTCACTGCTCAAATAGTGAAGGCTACAACCTTTTGAATTCAAATACACACTATATCTGCTGGTGAACTGTCACTGTGACACTACTTGTCAGATTAGTTCCTTTGGTGCACTGATGCTTTGACCTCTAGCAAAGCTTTAATACATCTTATGCTATCTTTGCATACCTCTACTCTACTTATCACAACTCTCTTATAACTTTCATACCAAATACAATGGGCGCACCTTATATTTATGTGCTCATATAAATTATACAATTGGGTTGGCCCTATAACTAATTACAAACAATGCTTCCAATTGAATTGGCTTAAGTGTGCTTAAAATTATACATATAAACATGTCAAAAACCTAAATACAATGGGTGCATGGCCTTTACAATGTTAAATTATAATCACAAACCAAAAAGTTAACTGTTAGCTCCATGCGTTGTTCCCTTCTGGCACACACTAGCTGTGCAACTTCAACTGACTGTAACTTTCACATCTTTGCATATCTACTTATGCGCTCATAGAATAAGCATAAGTATAGTCTAAAAACCTTAACTTCTAGGGCACATACCATAATTCATCCATACATATGTGCGTTGATGCTCTGAGCTGCTGGAACTCTGTATACTGTCCAGTCTTCAATACTTAACTGAATTCTGAGATTTACACTAAGTGCGCTGACTCCAAACTACTATATGACTTTGTTGCCATAATGACAACACTATATCTAGTCATATACTTCAGTATAGACAACTTTCCAAAAATCTCCCCCTTTGTCATTAATGGCAACAAAGGAATATGGCCAAGTTGCTAACTGTACCTTTACACAATTTTTTTTGTCTTCTATACATCTTCTATACATAACCTTATATCTCCTATACATATATATACTCCATATTCTATACACAACTCCCCATTTGACATTAATGACAAAGGTGCATCAAAAAATTATATGTACACTTACTCACTGAGGGAAAAATCTAGATATGCAATTTTGAGGTTCTGGATCTCCTTCTTCCAAAAGGTTATCAGTGAATTGACTATCTGTAGATGGGCGCATAATGCACATTGAAGATTCTCCATCTTCTCCAATTATGTGCTTGGACCTTGATCATATGTTATCATGGATGTCACATCAATCTCCTTTATGTTCTGACTGAGAATGTCTAGTGAGGGCACAAGAGCATTCCTCAATTGAGTCTGTCTAGACCTTATCTTCTCCATTTCTTTCCCTGCCTTCTCAATTATGTCCAACTAACCTTGATAGACATTGTTACAGATGTTCACATTAGTGGATGTATCTAGCACTGAATTCTTCACCTTCTTAATCATTGCCTCTCCATCTTTGATCTTCTTAAGATGGGCATCAGTGAACTTATCTCGATCCATGGATTTTGCAATGAATTTCCTTCCTTGATATGAAAATTCCTTCAAGGATGCTTGACCAGACTTAAGTGAACTTAAGTCAAGTGTGAAGTTTCTCATTAGTTCATTGAGTCTCTTCTTCAAGTATTTCTCTTCTACCACTATGGTCGTGGATTCTTCTAAGCTAGAAAAATTGACTTTGAGCTATGAGATGACTGTGCTCACATCATCAACTGAAGGTACATTTTATACTTTCTTATCTTCAAGAAACAAACTGTTCAACATATTCACTGATCCCATAAGGAGAGGATTTCTCATGACTTTCTTCTCCTTTTCTTTGTCCATAGCTAGGATGCTAAATTTAATTAGGTCTTCTTCTTTCCAAGAATCCAAACTACTTGTGTTTGGTGTCAAACTTGACAACAATGCAAAGGAAGGAGTGATGGGAGTGCTGTCCCTCACCACATCTTGTTTTACTATAACTAGTTCAACAACAGTTTCATCTTTTCTTTCTTTTTCCTTTTCTCCTTCTTTCTTCTCTTCTTCTTTCTCATCATAAACATCTTCTATGAGTACTTCTTCTTGCTGAATGGGAGGTGTACTGCTACATAGGATTTTAGCTTCCTCAGTGCTAACAAATGCTTCCTCAAACTTGTCCATATCCTTATCAGTAGCTGCCATGGCTATTTCCACATTGTCTATGATAATAGTGCTATTTTTGTGTGATTTTGTCATGGGCGTAGACTTGTCTACTTCTATTAGATTTTCTACTATGGGTGCTGAGTCCCTAGGACCTGTCATTGGTACATTAGTGGGCTCTACCACTTTGTCTTTCTTAGTGGGTGCATGAGAGATAGGTGCAGTAGGTGGTTTTATCTGTTGTTCCAATAATACCTTCTCGAAAGCCTTTTCTATTTCCTTCAAAATTAGCTCATAGTCTTTGTTCATGATGTGAAGAGTCCTCATCTTAGTCCTTAGGTGTGGCTTCACCAAATTTAATAACAATGACCTTTCTTCAATAGAAAAAACATGAAGAGTGTCTTCTAATACTTTTTCTTTGATCCTTAGATCTTCTTCATTTGCTTATCTCTTTAGGTTTTCCAAAATATCCCATACTTTATCTTGAATGGAGGTTTTCAACTCAAGGATTGTCTTCTTGAACTTGATCATATGTTTGACAATCATACTATGAATTTTTGATTTGTCAATCTCACTGTATGTGTCATAGTACTTCTCTACTTGATCAATCTTGCCCTCATCAACAATTCTTGCATTCAGAACTTTAAGGCAAGGTCTGAATCCTTCCTAAGGAGGTGCTTAAGTGTTTTTCCTACTCCTTAATTCTCACAAGGACTGATGACTAGTGCTAGGTTCTTTCTTCCTCTTGAATAAAGGTTTATACACCGAAGGAGTGGTAAGATCAACAATGTCTATGGGCACAGAAGGAGTATTATCTTCTTTACCCTTCCGATTGTCATCTGATCCAGTTTTCATCTTCTTCAAATTTGAATCTTCTTGTTCTTCCTCTACTATTGTGCCTTTCAATTCTAAGGGAATATTTTCATCCCTTGCTTTATCAAGGTCTGCTTGAGACACATAATATATTCTCAAGATCTCAGAAGTGACCTTTGCAACCTTTCTTTTTGTTGTAGCACTGTTCAGCTTAGCATCAAATTCTCTAGTCTTTTCCTCATAGGTTCCCCACCTAGGTTCATTATCATCTTTAGGGGCTAATAGCAATACCTATGCATAAGCTTCAAGAACTTGTTCCTCTACTTCATACCCAAGTGGATGAATCCACTTAGTTCTAGGCTCAACAACTTCCATACATGTAGTATCAGTCTCCACCATAAAGCATATTGTGTATGTATACTTCTCCACAATATTCTTAGGAATCTTGTACCTCATCTACATCCTTTCTCTAAAGGTCTTCAATTCCAATGTGATATAGTCTCTTAAGGTGCTTTCAGTGCATGCCTTGTTTGATATCTGTGGCATGGTTGGAATGGACTTGTCTAGATACAAGTCTAACACTTTACCAACTATATGAAGGTACATATAAATGATTAGGGATCCAAACCTGAATATCTTTGTCTTGTCATGTTTGATAGCTTTGATGTTGTCTATCAACTATGCATGCAAGATATCACACAAGTTGAACTCTCCATCTTCTTGCACAAGTCGGATGGCTACAAGAATAGTTCCTACAGACACACTATTCACCCTGCTGGTGTGATGAAATCTATAACCCAGTATCATTGCCATCAATTTGATGTTTGCTTGCTCTATAGGTTTAATAGTCACGCCATGCCCATCATTTCTATATTTTTATGTTTTCTCCACCATTTTCCTGAGATCCTTACCCACTGGAAGGATGGTGCCTATTCTAGAAAGGCCTATCATCTCAAGAATTAGGTCATTTGTGATTCTCACTAGAACATCTCCAATCCAAAATAGATCATCATGGATTCTTATTAATAAGATCTTTATCCATTTAGTCTCATAGAATTCATATGCCGTAGCATACTCAACAATGGGGTGATCATTCCATTTGGTGTATTCATCCATGAATGTTTTGTTTGGTTTCAACATTATGTCCATGTGCACCCTTAACCTATCTAGTCCAACAGGTTCCTTCTTACAATAGCTGTAAGCCCTTATGTCTTCTACATGCATGATGCCCATCAGTGTGCGAGAGAATGCTCCCTCTAAATCATCTAGGGTTGATTTAAACGGGTGCCTCTTGAAAATGTATCTCTTCTTTTCAGCAACATCAAAAACTATGGGAGTAGCCATGACTTACTTGATAATCACTTTCCAACTGAACTTAGAGATGATCTAATGGCTTCTAAATTGACGCAATGAGCTAGGGTTACTACAACTGATCAAATGCATTGATAACTGTAGAAAATTTCTGATAGATTTAATCTCCAAGACTTCACAACAATGTCCAAGGCTCCTTCTACTCTCTATCACTCTGAATTTGAATGCAATGAGAAATCAAATGACTTTTGTGTACTTTAAAGTGAAAAATCCTCCATTAATGCATGTCGTGTAAACCAGGTCATCACTTCAAAATTTAAAACTTGAGCTTCACAAACAATCAACATGTGCGCTCTTGCACAAAGGTTCCTATACACTTCAAAAGCTTAATTCCAAAGAAACATACTCTGAGGATGAGTATACTAGCCACACAGGGGTCTAGATCTAAATTGGCTCCCCCTATGACCCTGAGGGCCATTTATGAAAATGTAGAGGGTGCATCCACTTGGGATGCATCCAATACATTCTCATCAGCATTGTCCTTCTTTCCTTCTAACCAAATCAAGCTCCCATCCTTTGAGGCTTTTACAAACTTGACTTTTGCTTCAGGATCCAAAACTGGTTCTTCGGTCTTTTTAGGGCTTTCCTGACCTTGCATCCTTGATCTACAAAACCTTGAGATATGTCCAACCTTGTTACAAGAGTGAAAAATGACTGGAGGTCTTATATTCCTTGACGCATTGACATGAGTCACCATTCTGCATTGCTTTGTTGTGTGACCATTATAGTTACATATCTGGCATGTAACGTTCTGAGCACTCCTTACATTTGTTTGGTTTTGATTTCTCTGATCTTGCTGAATTCTATTCTTCTTACTAGTCTTGCAGTTCATAGTGTAATACCCCAAAAATGGGCTATAAGTTCATTAACCTCCTACATCTACAAATCAAACATCAAAGTCCTAATCTAAGGCACATCTAAACATCATCGAATCATAATTGATTATCTTAAATTTTGCATCGGGGAATATTCCTAGCAATATTCCTAATTATCTTAATTATCTTTAATTTAATGATTATTTGGCGATAAATCACATTTATCCTAAGTTTGATTAATTGAATATTTTCATATTTAATTAATTAGATTTAATATCTTGCCACTTAATTGTGTAATTAAATTTAATTCTATCTATTATTAATTGTATTATTTAATTTTGACAATAAATCCAATATCCTATGAATAATTGATTAATTTTTTATTTAATTAATTAAAGCAAGTTGTCATTATTTAAATAATTGATTAACCCATAAATCAATTGTTTTATTTTTAAAATCAGTTAAGTTGAGCATAAATCACTTTATTTATTAATTAATTCATAAATAAAACATGCACAATCATAAAAGCAGACAACTATCAATTATCAATTAAAGCTAAACTCTATTTTGAGTTAAAACTTAGCTTTTGCATGTTTTTGTGAATTAAAATTATCTTTATTATCAGATAACTCAAAAATCAAGCTGAGTTAATTTGAGTGATTTATGGCTTTTATCCATGCACCTCCAAAGCCCTGGATTTCTATAAAAACAAGCCTCAACTCTTCATAATTCATCTCTCTCAAATCCATGAATTTGCATTCTCACGCTGTCGAATTGGAGTCTGAAGAATCATCTTTGGGAATCCAAGCTATTGTGAGATCTTTCTAGTTTTGAGCATTGCATATCATTTAGCTTATATTCATATCATTGTTAGATCAATTTCCATATTAGCATAGATTCATATCAGTTTTTCATCATATCATTGCATCTAAAATATCAAAAATATAGATTAATTGCATTCAATTCATATCTAGATCAATTGCATTCAAATCCTTCATTTAGGTGTCGTCTAGGTCACTGATCTCGATAACAATCTGAGAACATTAATCTCGCACCTACTAGAAGGCAGTAAATCACTTGGTTAGAGTAGATTTCAATTTTGCACAATTTTGATTATAGCTAACCTCTAATGTTTTACTGAAGTGTTGTGTCTATAGATTAGGTACAATTTTCACACACACACACATAGGTCTATGATCAAACTTGTTGCATGAAAAATAGTAACCATTAAAAGGTTTTACCTCTGTACATTTCCTTGCAATGTGTCCATGCTTGTTACAAGAAAAACAAGTGCGTTCTACTTGCTTGTGCTCATTCTTAGGTGGTTCACCATTATCTATGGTTTGATCTTCAATCTTTTCAGCATCAGTAGAGTTCTTTTGTGAATCCTTTCTTGCTCACATATTGTCAATTTGATTTTGTGCTTCATTGTATCCAATACAACTAGTGTCTCCTTTAGCTCTTCTTGCATACAACTGAGATTCTACCAAATCAGCACTGGTGTGTAATTTGTCAATATGATTCTTTTCTTCTTTTAATTTAGACTCCAATATTTCTTTGCAATTCCTTAGATCCAAGATTTCCAAATTGTCTTCCCTTAATTCTTCATTGAGTTGAAGGTTCTCCTTAACTTGTTCATTGTAGACCTCTTGATTGTTCACCAGTTTGTCATGAAATTCTTCAAGCTAACTTAACAAGGATGCATTTTCTTCACTCAACTTCTTGAATTTTTCTTCAAGTTCACTATTCAAGCATCCTTTCAAATCCTTTCTTAGTCTTTTGATAACTAATTGAGCATCATTGACTTTTTCTTTTAGTTCTTCAATTTCTCTTTCTAAATTGTCCAAGTCTTCAAGAGCGGCTTCAAGATTTTTCTTTAGATGTTTCATATATGCTTTTTCCATGATCTCCTCAAGTGGTTAAACTTCTATGCTAAGGACCAGAGCTTTGATACCAATTGTTAGGAATGGGAACACTGAGAGGGGGGGGGGGGGGGGTGAATCAGTGTTCACTGCAATTAACTTTTTACTTTAATCTTTATGTAGAAACTAAATGCTTAAGAACTGAATTAAACATTCACATAAACATGAAACATGAAATCAACACATGACACCAATATGGTTATGGGGAAACCCAAATAGGTAAAAACCTCAGTGTGACTTGATACCCACTAATAATTTGCACTAGTATTTTGTGATCCTTGTTAGAAGATCCTTTACCCTGTTAGGAGTAGCTTTACAATGCTTTAAGTATAGTAGACCTTGTTAAGGGTTAGACCCTGTTAGGATTCTTTTACAATGATCCCTATTAGGGGAGTGGACTCACTATCCTAGAGCTCACTGCTCAAATAGTGAAGGCTACAACCTTCTGAATTCAGATACACACTATATCTACGAGTGAACTGTCACTGTAACACTGCTTGTCAGATCATTTCCTTTGGTGCGCTGATGCTTTAACCTCTAGCAAAGCTTTAATACATCTTATGCTATCTTCACATACCTCTTCTCTACTTATCACAACTCTCTTATAACTTCCATATTGAATACAATGGGCACACCTAATATTTATGCGCTCATATAAATTATACAATTAGGTTGGCCCTATAACTAATTACAAACAATGCTTCCAATTGAATTGGCTTAAGTGTGCTTACAATTATACATATAAACATGTCAGAAACCTAAATACAATGGGCACATGGCCTTAACAACATTAAATTATAATCGCAAACCAAAAAGCTAACTATTGGCTCCATGCTTTGTTCGTTGCTAGCACACACTGGCTGTACAACTTCAATTGAATATAACTTTTACATCTTTGCATATCTACTTATGTGCTCATAGAATAAGCATAAGTATAGTCTAACAACCTTAACTTCCAGGGTGCATACCATAATTCATTCGTACACACATGTGTTGATGCTCCGAGCTGCTGGAACTTTGTATACTATCCAATCTTCAATACTTAACTAAATTCTGATATTTACACTAAGTGTGTTGACTCCAAACTGCTATATGACTTTTTTGCCATAATGATAACACTATATCTAGTCATATAATTCAATATAGACAACTTGCCAACAAGATCCTAAAAAAGTAAAAAGAAAAGATGTATCTGAGGGTGAAAACCTCTTTGAGGTGCCTGAAGATGGAAGGATTGACACTCTCCCCAATTATATGTATCAAGAGCAATCTACAATACTTATTGAACCAACATTGTCTCTCAACATTAGAATGGAGGAGTCCCCCTGTATTCTCAAAGTAGCAACATCCTTAACAGAATTTGAGAAAGAAGCTTTTTCATAGTTTTTCAAAGAGAGACAAGTCAACTTTGCCTGGTATTATGCTGATATGCCAGGACTGGAGCCTAATCTTATTATGCATCACTTGTCTATTACACTGCAAATTAAACCAATTAAGCATAAACTCAGAAAGATGCATCCTCATATTGCACTTATGGTTAAAGTGGAATTGAAGAAGCTCCTGGATGTTGGATTCATTTGAGCCATTGATTAGCTGAGTGGATTTCCAATATTGTACTAGTATCCAAGCCAGACAAGTCTATCAGGATTTGTATAGATTTTCACGATCTCAACAAGGCTTGTCCTAAAGATGACTTCCCATTGCCTAACATTGATATCAGAGTTGATTTGATGGCCGGTCATGAGATATTGTCATTAATGGATGGTTTTTCTAGCTATAACCAGATCAAGATTACACCAGAAGACCAAGAGAAGAATGCTTTTACTTGTCCTTGGGGCACATACTATTGGAATGTGATGCCTTTTGGGCTCAAGAACACTAGTGAAACTTATCAGAGGGCTATGACCACAATATTTCATGACATGATGCATACTATAATGGAAGATTACATTGATGATATTCTAGAAAAATCCAAAAATAGAGATGGTCATTTGAGAGTGCTGGATAGAATATTCACCCAGATGGAAAAGTACCAAATTAGACTCAATCCTAAGAAGTGTGCATTCAAGGTTACATAAGGAAAACTATTAGGGTATATTAGTTTAGCTAAAGGTATAGAAGTTGATCCAGAGAAAGTTAAGGCAATCATGGAAATGGCTTCCCCTACCAATATCAGTTAGTTGAGATCTTTACAAGGATGTCTCCAATCAATCAGAAGATTTTTTTGTCAACTAGCAGATAGAAGTCATCCTTTTCATCACCTATTACATAAAGACATCTTATTTAAATAGGATGCTAATTGTGAGGAAGTCTTTACTAAAATCAAGCAATATTTGGCAAATCCTCCTACTCTCATGTCATCAATTCGAGGCAAGCTACTCTTGATCTACATTTCAACTACAAATGTCTCACTAGGTGCTCTTCTAGCCCAACAGGATCAAGAAGGAAAAGAAAGGGCTATATATTATAGTAGTCGCACCCTTGTGGGATATGAAATAAACTATTCTCTAATTGAAAAAACATGTCTAGGAGTAGTCTTTTCTTCACAAAAATGGTGACATTATATGTTGTCTCATTCTATCAAGCTTGTTGCAAAGATCGATCCTTTGAGGTATCTTTTGAGAAAGACATCATTAATGGGCAGATTGGCTAAGTGGGTTATGTTACTTAGTGAATTTGATATTGAGTACGTGGATAGGAAGGCCATCAAAGGACAAGTAGTTGTAGATCAATTAGCTGAGACACCATTAATAGATGATCAACCTATACATACATAATTTCTAGATGCACATATCCTAACATTATCAACACATACATGGAAGCTATACTTTGATGGATCATATACTCAACATGGTTTGGGAGCTGGAGTGTTGTTTGTTACACCACAAGGATACACAATACCAAAGTCTTACAAGTTACTCTTTCTTTGGACCAATAATGTAGCTGAGTATGAAGCTTTGATGATTGGATTGAGAATGGCTCTGCAATGGAAAGTTACTGAGTTGAATGTCTATGGAGATTCTCAGCTGATTATCAATCAAGTTAATAATGAATACCAGACCAAGGATGACAAGTTGTTACCATATAAACATATGGTGGATGACTTTAAGAAATATTTTTCAATGATCAGCTTTGAGAAAATTCCATGACATGATAACAAGGCTGCATATGCTATGGATACAATTGCTTCTCTATTTGATGTAGAGGATACAAAGGCCCGTTTTGAGTTCTTAGTGGAATCTTTAACTTATCTTGTGTACGATGATCCCAATACTAGTATCATATGTCATATTATCAGACAAGATTCCCCAATTTATGGAAAGATATATTCTTAGTTGAAAGATAATATCATTCCACCTGATTTATCCTGAAACCAAAAATAAACCTTTTTATGCCAAGCCTCTTGTTATATCCTAATATCCAACACCATGTACCAGTGAGGTCTTGATGGTACTCTCTTATGATGTCTTGAACATGATGAAGCTCAAACTACCTTACAAGAAATTCATGAGGGTATTTGTGGGACACATTCGAGTGGTCCTTCCTTGGCTAAGAAACTCATGCGTATGGGTTACTATTGGCCTACTATGGAGATAGATTCCTTTTAGTTTGCCAGGAAATGTAAGAAATGTTAGATACATGGGAATCTTATTCATGCACCAACTCAACAGCTCCATTCTTTTACAACCACATTGCCATTCAGTCAGTGGGGACTCAACCTTGTGGGAAAAATTCACCCTCCATCTTCCAATAGCCATAAATACATTATCACTACAACTGAGTATTTTACCAAGTGGATTGAAGCTGTTCCATTGATCACTACCATTGGCAATCAAATATCCATGTTTATCCTTAATTATATCATTTGTAGATATGGTATCCCCATACATCTTATTATTGATCATGGGAAGTAGTTCCAAAATTAGGACATGGATGAACTATGTGAGAAATTCCACATCACACACCACTATTCTACCATTTATTATCCCTAGGGTAATGGCCAAGCTGAGGTGTCTAATAAAACCATTGCCAAGATCCTTCAAAATACTGTCAATGACGCTGGCCATGACTGGCATGTCCAATTGAATCCCACCTTATGGGCTTATTGCAATTCCATCTGTACTCCTACTGGAGCCACACCGTATTCCCTTGTCTATGAGTCTAAAGCTATTCTACTCCTCCAGGTCGAGTTACCTTCTCTTCATGTATCCCTAAAAGATTTAATTCTACATGAAGAGTATAGAGTTGCATGACTAACTGAATTGGAATTTCTAGATGAACATCGTTAGATAGCCTATGATCATTTGAAAGTCTATTAGAAAAGGATGTCTCATCAATACAATATTGAAGTGAAACCCAGAGAATTTTAGGTGGGTGATCTAGTCCTTCATGATAATCCCAAAAATCAGCAGCATCCTGAGAAGAAGGGCAAGTTTGAACCCAACTGGTTAGGTCCTTTTGTGATTACAACAGTCTATGGTTCTAGAGCTTATTAGTTGTCTACATCTAAGGGAGATCTCTTGGATGAGACTCTTAACAACATGCACCTCAAAAAGTTCTAAGTTTGAAATCCCAATGCAAGGGATATGTGTATAGATAAAATAACAAAAATACCAAAAAATTCATAAACACTCAAAAATAAAAAAAAGTAAAAAAATCAAAAGAAAATTGCAATAAAAACATGTGGTGAAAACTTGGAAACATGCACCATTTGTGACAAGTTAGCTCCTCTCTCTATTAGGATTCTTCTAGCATGTCCGTTCATTGTATATACCCATAATAAAATGACTAGTCAGTCACCTTTCCTGCCATGTATATATCATAATAAAATGACCTGTTCATCGCATACCATTCACTATATATATCCATAATAAAACCCCACCATAGCTTGGTCTATTGTCTTGGTCTTCATCCTAGTCTTGTCATGTCCTTCTTTATCCATAATAAGTTAGTCCATCACCTAGCTGGGGGCATGTCCTTGACCTAGTTTGGTAAGTGGATCTATGATAGTCACGACTCTTAGAGGATGAAATGGAGTATTTTTCACCAGACAAGCAAACACAATCAAACATTCTTGCACAATGATATCTTCATCATGATTCATAACCCGTGATCAATCTTTCAAACATTACCGCTCATCTATGCATTTCAAATGGCTATACATCAAACAAACTAATCAATACATCCAACACTATCTTTTGGAAAAGAAATGTATATTCATGGCAGGCATGTTAGAATGATTTGTTATAGATTATGCATTCATATATGGATTTCATTATTATCATGTTTCCTATGCTATTCCAGGATATCTTTGACATGAGTTTAATAATACCATATGTCATTGTTTAGAACGACCAGGATGAGGCATGATATTTTCTTTGATTGTTGTTTGTGGGATATTTTTTGATGAAGTCAAAGGAAATAGGTAATTGGGATGTCTGTGCATAAGTGCCTTCATTAGTTTCATAGTCATTAATGCATATAATTCATGTTGTTATGCAAATGCTATTAATGGTGATACACCACACATACCTTGACTCCAAATATTTGTTCCTTGATGGAGGGGAGATTATTCCTCATCTGTTATGAAAATGAAACTCAGGTCATCTCAGTTTAATTATACCTAGATGCTTGTCAAGTTTTCTATATTAAAATCCATGCAAGAAGTGCTCTGGTCATCTTGGTTTAATTATACCATGATGCTTGCATTTCCTTGCAACATAATGAGCTCAATGATGAGAATCAAATTCTAGTTATTATGAAGTTCTAAGATGTTTCGTGAAGTTGTGGATATATTCATTTAATCTTTCATTTTTCATTACACTTAGCCTAATCATGTTGCATGTGAGTGCTCCTTTTTATAGAGATTTGTAGGTTATCTTGCTTATTAGGTCATATGTTTTCTTTATCCATTCTTCTTGTGTCAGACACATTGTTATTTAAGTTGAGGACATTTGGGTAACAAAAATAACACTTTCATCTTGCATTTAAACTTTTGCATGTTTCATCTTCATTATTATCACATTTAATCATTTTGCATAATTCAATATGAGTCTGTCATTTTCATTAGGTTTGTTTATTTGTATATAACCATTTTATAATTAACATTGCATGCTTTGATAATTTAGAGTAACATCTCATTATAGCTATTATCTCATCACTTTTACTTGTCATGTTTTAGGATATTACATTTTATCTTATGTTATCATATTAGAATTTGTCCAACTCTTTTGTGATTTCATAAGGTACACTTTCATTCATTACATACAATCTCATTAATGATATCATTTAATAATTTTCTATTACATACATTTTCATTTGTTCATTTATTATTCATTATTTGCATTGTCATATTCATCATTTATTATACATCATTGCATTATTCACACATAGCAATAAATAACCAACCATTTAGGTGATACATTTATATATATAAACATCATCATTACATGCTAGATCATTAACCATTATACATCCAAAAGAAATTAAATAATGCAGTCAAGGTGGGTGGCTCCAATTAAGGACTGACTGACCTTGTAGCCAAACCAATATGCAGTGGAAATACAAAATACAAACAACATATCTGCAATGAAATAGAAGTCTATATTCATGAAAACACCGATTACATGCAAAGTGCCGGGTTGTAAGGCCTTCTTGGTTACAACCAATTACAAAGCAGGTAACAGTCTACAAGATCTTGTAGGATCCAAATCTTTTCCCCAACATCAACATTCAGCTAGCACAAGTTTGTAACACACAACACACTGGTAGGCACCCAAGAAAGATCTAAACTTGTACTCCAACTTCCAAGCAATCTTCCTGCTCCTAAGCTCTCAGGCTACTAACCTTCTTCCAACCCCCAAAACTGATGCCTTAACAACTATCCAAGCATCCTATAAATACTGATTCCTAGCCACAAGTTGGATGATGAAATAATAAATCCTTATAAACAAATATTAAATTCTAAAACATCAGTCAACTCTCACATAGCCTTACAAAATAAATAAACTCTAAAAGATAGCCCAAACGGTCACCAAATCCACATAGAAGAATGCAAAATGCTAGATCTAGGTCCCCACACATCTAATGGTCAATCCATAACACATGGAGCATGATCCAAATTAAATGCACCAGTCGGCCAAGCTGATCTAACCAAACAATCCAGTTGGTAAGCAAGAACACCGAGCAATAGAAGAAATAACGAAGCACCAGTTGACCGACCATGCCAAGCATGAACAAGGAACACAGTTATTTTTGAGTGCTAGTGAACTGACACCTTTAGTCACTGAGTGTTCTTTAGAGACCGAGCACCTTGGTAACCACATAAAATGAGCAACCAGTCTCCCAAACCGAGCAAGAACTCTACCAAACCAAGATCAAAACTAACAATCTACCTTCAAAGACAAACATATTTTTGGTTGATACATGATTACCAAGAATCCTAGGATGCTCCTACATCAGTAAAACATTAGCATTATAGAACATAAGTACTATGCATATCAAAGTAAATAATCACATCCTGTATATGTCAGTACGGACATGTATATATAATCATCACAACAAATCATGATAGAACTGCATCATCATGCATAAATAGTCCATCACATAGAGTCCATATAAACAAATAAAATGTCCAAATGTTTGATTATATCTCATAAAATGATAATGTGTCCAAGTGTGTCTATCAAGTCATAAAAATAATAACAAAAATGTTGATACAAGTGTATACAATATGACTATGAGGCACTGCCTTCAGAGTCAGTTTGTCGCTACTTGCATGATGCAATAAGACTTGGTGCTGCTAGATCTCCTGAACATGTGGGAGGTCTCAAAGGATGTGATGATACCCCTCCACTATTAGTTGGTCCATGCCTATGGTGTAAAACTATCCTTACTGCATAAGAGCTATCTCTAAAACTCCTGATCCACTGATCTCTAGGTATAACCTGTCTGTAGGCGTCCTTCTAGTAGGTGTTCTCCCTACTAGCTCGTACCATCACATGTAAGCTATCTGCATGAGGTCCTAAATCCTCTGTCCTATGTAGCTCATCCAATAGAGTCTCAACCTCCCCTAATTTCTCTATGGAGACTTCTCACTCATGCCTAATCATGACATTCTCACTCTCTAATCTCTTCATCTGTCTCTCCAGTCCAGGGACACGGTCTGCTTGCATCTATGTCATTTCTAGTATGACTAGTAATGCATCAATGTCTATGTCCTCCTCCTCTACAAAATCCCTCTGTAAATAGGGATCCTAGCCCCTGACATCCATCTCTAGCTGTACATCCTGTACCCCCACATCCAGCATATGTACATCATCTCCAATATTGAGCATATGCTCATCCTGTATATCATCTTGTACAAGTCCACTCTATACCGCTCTCTCCTAGCCAAGTATCACATCTACCTCATCCTGTACTTTCCCTACATGTATAGGTACCTATGCTTATACCATAGGATACACCTATATTGGGGCATATGCTAGTATCTATGTAGGTGGTTGTTGCCACACCTATATCGTAGGGGGTGGCATCAACCCTCATGGTCGCATACCTCTACCTCTCGTCTGAGGCCCCACTCTATCATCCCTGCCTCCATTGCCTCCATCACCACCATTGCCATCATCACCACTGTCACCTCTATCATCACATCTACCTCTCCCTTGACCTCTCCTATCATGGCCTCATTGCCTGTATCGACGTCTATCTACCGCATCCCTCTCTAGTGGCCTCTTTGCTGGGTCAGTTAATCTAGGGAATGGATGATCCTTGATCTATCTCTCATAGTCCACTGTCATCCATGGGTCTACGACCCCCTATCTCATGGACCATGTCTGAAATGACATGTGTAAGAACTCTTGTCTAGCTATCTTAAAGGACACCATTGATTCCCAGTCTCATCTCTCCTAATGGGTACAAGAAAACTCTGTCACGCCCTATGGCATCCCCTGGATCCTGCCAAACTGTCGCAGGACCTAGCTAACCAACTATCACTCTATAATATAGGGATTCCTCCCTATCAACCATCAAGACACGAAATAGTATATGAGCTGCCACTCATCCTCCCATGGCTCACATCCCAGGTATAGTCTCTAGATCACAAAATCTATAGTATCAAATGTATAACACCAAAAATCTAGATCTCCCAACTTATGCTGAGACTGGATGGATGAATACAAAAAGATATATGGCTTCCCTACACCTCAGAATTGCATAGCTACTAGCCGTGTAACCCCAATATGCTCCCATGCCCAAACATGGAGCAATGTAACACCAGCTGATAGTGATGCTCCTCTGTTATATACAACTTGATGCAGATTATGATAAAGGTGTACTAGAAAACACACCACCCAAGCAAAAGGGGACCCCTCATCCATCATCCTTTGCAAGGTTTGGCCCCAACCAAGTACAAAACCATGTGATCTCTAGTATGGACAAATGAAACCTCCAATCACTCTGGCTAAGACAAGAGGGAGTGGCTCATAAAAGTCTACCAAATTCTCCCAACTGATCTCCAACTCGTCATTGTCATCATCCCTGAACATAGCTCTGTACTTAGTCAATCCACCATGCTGATCATAATGCACTAACTCATCGGTAATTGGTAGCTGTAGGATGCAATATATGTCCTCTAACATCATAGTCATCTCTCCTGTAGGGAGATGGAAGGTACTCATCTCCGAGTGCCATCTATCAGCAAATGTGGTCAACATGCTCAGATTCACCCTAATCTCAGGTGTATAGATGATGTAGTGTAACCTAGTAGCTCTAATCAATAGCCTTTCAGTCTCTAACAATGCCAACCTTAGATTCTAAGTCATAGGATATCTCTCCCATGACATCAGAGTGTCTATAATATCCTCCTATCATAATAAAAAAAAATCAAACTATCAGATTTTGATCAAGCTGATCTATCTATCTATCCTATCCTATCAATCAAATACATGTTTATCACATGTACTAACAAATAATTCTATAAATTATCTACCATCATGAAAGTTAACTAGCGACCATGCTCCGATGTTACCTATCTTGACACAAATCAATCAAAATACAACATCGATAGATCATATCAGCTTATCGATATCAAGTTTGACCTAATTGACTTGTTGATTTGCTCAAATTCAATTATCTAATGTAAATACGCAACAAAGAAAAATGCTTGCGCAGAACTCCCTTTCCTTTGTGCTGATTTAACATTTGTACAGAAAGATGTGACCAATGCACATAAACTACGTTTGTGCACATTTCTTTAACAAATGTGCCACTAAAATTTTTCCTTACATGTATGCACAGGTAACCCACACAAATGCATAGAATTACTAGTTTGTTGCACAAATGTGGCAAGTTGCTGCACAATCATGCACCACAACTAGCATTTGTTCTTCACCTAAGAACCTAAATTTTTCTATCCTAAACCTATGGTTCAATATACCATACACATGCTACAATTCAACTGAAACATGTAG
Source organism: Chamaecyparis obtusa (assembly GCA_027943335.1). Taxonomy (NCBI): domain Eukaryota; kingdom Viridiplantae; phylum Streptophyta; class Pinopsida; order Cupressales; family Cupressaceae; genus Chamaecyparis; species Chamaecyparis obtusa. The sequence continues at coordinate 46,523 of BSBK01002840.1, forward strand.
AAAAATCAGAAATTTACAAAGCAGGATGAATCATCTACCGGCTCTCCCAAATCTTCCACCTTTCAATCTCAATCCTAACCACTAATTTCACCACTTTCAATCAAATCTTAAGGCAACTAATTTTCTCCCCATATCTCAATCCTGTTGAGGTATGTCCATCAACACTAATTTCACCACTTTCAATCAAGTGTTGTATTGCATGTTTAAGTCTTTGGCAATCATTGGTTTTGTGACCTTTCCTTCTATGAAACTCACAATAATTATTATAATTCCACCAAGAAGGTTTCACCCTAGGTTCAAAATCTCTAGTTTCAAGAAGTGTAATAAGTTTCTTTGTGATCAACTTCCTTAATGCTGATTCAAGAGATTCACCCAAATGAGTAAAAGTTCTTCTACGTGGCATGAAAGCTAATCTCAAATTTGATGAATTGTTGTTGGTATTCTGATTTTCACTTTGATTGCTATGAGTAGGTTAAGTAGCATTGGATTTTCTTGTGAGATTCAAGAGGGGTTGTTTTGGCTTAACATGTATGCTACTCAACCTTCCCATAGGAATCAAAGTGGAAATTAGAGTACCAACAACAATTCATCAAATTCAAGATTACCTTTCATGCCATGTAGAAGAACTTTTACTCCTTTGGGTGAATCTCTTGAATCTGCATTAAGGAATTTGATCACAAAGAAACTCATTGTGCTTCCTAAAACTAGAGATTAAATTATTCAATTTATTTGATAAATTCACTATAGTCTATTCTCCTATCCTAAGTCTTCTAAATAGTCCTATTTAAGTGATTTAATCAATTACACAATCACTGATTATGACTAAGTCCCCTAGTCCACCTCATCCACCTAGTCACCTGACACATCACCTTGGCTAAAATAATTAATTATTATTAATTATTAAATACTCATTATCCTCACCCACACATGTCCTAATTTTAAGGGCTATGTGGCCTCATAAGACTTGGTCTCATGACCACATGTCTTCCCCTACACTAAGTCAAGAGGCTATCCCTATTCCTAAGGAGCTTCTCAAGACACCTCAAGGAGTTGAAGGTGACTCATGGGACACTTGTACCAAGAGTCCTCATGAGGAAAAAATCCTTCCTTCTTCCTCTCATTGGGCTTTATGAGATACTTGACATATGTCTTTCCCTTCCCCCTTCTTCTCTTCCATGTCAATGTAGGAGGAACATCCTCCCTATTCTTCCTCTCACATTCCAACTATATCCCCCTTTCTCTCAACCCCTTCAATCAAGTCAATCCTAGCCCTAGGATCTTCCACCTTTCAATCTCAACCCTTAGATTGTGCCACCTAGGCTTGAGTCCTCCAAAAATCTATAAAAGGAGCCTCATTTCTCCTTTGTGAGCTAATAGCTAATAGGAAATCAAGAAATAGGAAATCAAGCATACAAGCATACATACATACAAGCATTCAAATCTTCAAACATCCAAGCCATTTTCGTATCACTTGCATTTGATCCATTAGTTTTGCATAATCAAGCTTAGGCCATTTTTCATACATTCACTCAAATCTTCATACTTTGAGAGCATCTTGGGAAGGAGCTTCATTTGGAAATTTAAGAGCTCAACACCTCCAAGAAATCAAGGCAAGGAGGACAATGGAGACAAGCTACAATGGGTGAGTGAAGGTAACTTTGTTTTTAATTTTTCATTTAATCATCTTGTAATCTTCATTGAGTAGCATTTAGATTTTTTTATTAGCTTAGAATTGTTAATATTTCATTAAAATAGTTTACATCTAAATTTGCATACATATGTAATGAGACTGATTATCATGAAGAAGAGATAGATGATCCATTTGAGGCATCTGGATCTGGATCTGATAGCATATCTGATGCATCTAAAGGAACTATATTAGATCTATTTGAAAAGAATCTGCATCTTACTGAATAAGTGAAAGTACCACCAATCGATCAAGAGAAACAAATGGTCAGAATGATTAATGTCATGAATAATGCAAGGCAAGAAGAACAAGAAAGAAATTTGGCTATTGAAGATTGGATGCAAATTAATGGTAAGCTGGAAGAGAAGGAATTTGATATACTAAGACTCATTGAGCATCACTTTGAAATCTCTAATCAGATGCTTGTCATAAGTCAGGAGGTTAACCAAGTAAACAATGAGCTTACAAGGAAATTAGAAGACATCAGTGAATTAAGAGAAGAAAATGAAAGATTGAAGAATGAAGTAAAGATTCAACAAAAACATAATGAGATGATTAAGAAAGATGAAGATAGTACTAAATGAATGAATGAATTTTTGAACAGTCAGACAAGACTTGATAGCACTACTCATTTAGGCTATATTGAGTAGGAAGAGTCATCAAGCCAAGATGAATAGAAGAAAGCTTATATCAATCCAAGGCCAAAGAAGCTATCATGTTATCATTGTGGAAAACTAGGCCACACATCAAATGTTTGCAAAAGCAAAGAAAAAGGTATTCCTAAACCCATTCCTAAATTTAATGGTTATTGCTATAACTGTAATAAGTATGAACATCAAGCACATGAGTGCAGATCAAAGATAAATAGGACACCTAAGAAACCTTATATGGAAATTTTTTTTCACACTTGCAACATTCATGGACACATATCATAGGAATGCAGGACAAAGATGAAGCAAGTATGGATACCAAAAGAACAAAAAAAAGAATATCAATCGAGAAGGCAAGGTAATGCATATACTTGGGATTACAACACTTGGGTTAATTTCACAACATGTGGCAGGTATGGACATGCTGCAAAAAATTGCATGAGAAATAACTGGAGAGGAAGATCTCACAATTGGACAAGCACTGGTATGCCATGTCTACACTATCATAAGGTCAATCACTTGACAAAAGATTTTAGAGACTGAGTACCAGAGATAAACACAAATACAAATGGCAATACAATTGAAGAAATCAAATGTGGAGAAAAGAATCAAATGACAATGTTGGATCAAGCACTACAGTCAGTGACACCTCATCCATTGGATTAGGTGATATCACCATCTCCACCTAAGTAATTAAGGTAAGTATGGAACTGAATTTTAATTGGTTATATCTTACAACAGTTCCTTATATATAGTGAATGAACACCAAATCAACATGAAATGAGATGCACTATGGGATTGCATGTTTAGAACTCTAAATGTGTACAATTGGTAAAAGCATGACCGAATAAATGTTTTCTAGTTGATGAATATTTGAAAGGTTAACCAAGTTGTAGTATCAACTGAGTAATATCTAAGTGTTAACTGAGATAAAGTCTTTGAAGTGTTAATCAAGAACAACTTCATTTACCGAGTTGTAGTAGGTAAAGCATTTATTGTGAAATTTTGAGCGAGAAAAGAAATATTTGGTATGAATATGTGATAAAGTTAGTCATTTCATCACACAATGATCATGAGAAGAGCTAGAGTGATTTGAGAGAATTTGAGCTAAGAATTTTTAGAGCGTTTGATAGAGATTTAAAGAGATCTTGAGCAATTTTATCACTATTTCAAGTAAGTTCCTCAATTGCCGAGTTGTTTTACTGAGATATTTGTGAAGCTCTAAATTTGAGAAACAATGGCGTCTTCATCTAAGGTCATGAAATCAAAGTCTGAGAGTGACAGGAAGGTCACATTGATTAAATCTACAACTTATGATGAACCAAAATACAAGTTTCACCTTGAAATTACATCATGAATTTATCAAGCAGACACGTTTTCCCGTATACCACATAGGGTTTTGTTGGTACAAGATATTTGTGCATACATTCATTATAAGATCAGTGAAATCAAATATTTTGAACTTTAATCCACTTATTAGGAGCTGAGTGAGAATAGAAAGCTCAAGGATTATCACAAACACCTGGAGGTGAAGGGATTGATGAATTCCCTATATTTTCTGAGAGAGTTTAAGGCAAAATGGATTAGGGTTTTTCTTAGCCAAGTGCATGAAGGTAAATTATGGTTAGATGAACTAGTTAAGATAACAAAGGATATCATACATGTGGTCACTGGTTACCCTACTACTAATAAAGCTATTGCCATAAGGAGCAAACTGATCACTGAGATCAAGAAGCTTACAGGAGCATAATGGGATGGAAGAGGTATGAGAGTTAACACAATCATTGATCCAGAGACAAGGTTTGGAGCCTATCTTGTTAGTTATAAGATATTTCAATTGAGCAAGCCAAATAGTGTACCTTATGGAACCATAGACATCACTTATAAGATTTTTAAGAAGGGTTTTCAATTTGAGCTCACCGAGCTTCTACTGAAACAACTGGAGGAAAACTTGGGAACCATTCAGGAAACGAAGACAAACACTTGTAAGTTTGGCTCTCTACTAGTCTGTATATTTTTCTACATCAAAAACTTCTTTCCATCAGTTGGTAATGTTAATTGGGATGTCAACCAACTAATTATAATGCAAATAAATGAGTTTATTAAGAATCTAGGTCAAAATTTTGTTACTATTATAGATGACTATTTTAGAAAATTCAAGGATAGAATGCATAAAAGAAGCAAAATACTAGGTTAGCTAGTAGAAAAACATAAAGAAGATATTTTTTTCTTAGTGCATATCGACACCACTTTGATCAAGGTAGTTGAACTAAGGACTTCTTGGTTACCCCCAATGGGCTATTAACTAGATATTTACCGAGCTTCTATGTCAATTAAGGCACTACTGACTGAGCCCAAAGATCCAAAAGATACTAGGTTCATAACCTAAAAAGAGGCTAAGTTAAGAATAAAAATGGATCTAGTTAGAGTGAAAGTTAGCAAAAAATCCAAAAAGATGATGGACACACTCGTGAAATAATTTGGAGATGATGAAGCATAAGAAGAAGAATCATCAACTAATTCGGTTGAAGAAGAAACTGAAGAACAATTGTTAATTGGCAACAATGAACATGAGGAGGATACTAAGTCAAATAAGGATATTCAAGCTGCACTGATAAAGGCCATGAAAAGGAAGAGGAAACAAGCACAAACACCTGTAAGAGAAAGGACAAGATCCTCAATAGCTTCTTCTCCACCCTTGAAGAAAGGAATTGCAAAAATAACAAGGCCAACTCCCACTAAAACATATTAGAAGAAGAAGAGAGGTGCCCAAGTCACCACCGAGAAACCTAAAAGGAGGAGAAGGTTAATAAGAGCAAAGGATGATATTGATGAAGATGATGATCAACGTAAATTCAAGTTTGTAGTAAATAAAAATCAGTCGGTAGATGAGTTAGCTTATAATATAAAGGAGACAAGGAGTCTAACTCACCCTAAGTTAAATCAGTATGTATATATGACCACCAAGGATCAAGAGAAAATAGAGGAAGCTATCATACAAATGATGATTACATTTTAAAGGGTACCTATTGAGTTTGCAAGATATGTTCCTAAGAAGCTATACGAGAAGAAAATGAGGGAACACTCATTGATTTTGGCAATGCCTACCTTATTTGTTTCTGAGGTAGAAGAATTGATGAAGAAGTACTCGAAAAGGTTTTTGATAAAAGGTAGAGCACTAAGTATTTTAGCAAGTGACCTTGAGGTAGTTAATGAAAATAGAAAGATTCTATGGGCTAAGATTTTGGAATCTAGGGCAGAAGCTGATCAACTTGCACTAGCCATCATTCCTGAGAAGGACAAAAGAAAAGGAAAAGGAGTTCACTTGGATGATGCAAATAATATAGCCACCAATGAAATGATACATATATATGATAGAAAGATAGCCGATGAAACCTATGCCATGGATTTATACCTGACTGAATATATTGAAGAGTATAAAAAAGATTCTCTTGAGCAACTAGTAACCACCGGGACAGATGGTGTTTTGATTGAGGACTATTGGAGATTTGCCAGCAAGCCAGTGCTGGCTGTATGTTTGTCATTGATGAAAACATATGGTAAGTAGCATGCATGGAAGACTGATATAGTAAGCTTTTGGTATATACAACATGGACTTGTTATCAGCATAATATCATGGATGGAAAGGTTAACCGTTAGTACAGATAGTTATATATCAATGTGTGTCAGTAGTGTTCCTAACAGAGTTACATGTAGTGTTCGGTGAATGATTGTCCGTACAATTATCATGAAGTTTTGTGCATTTTGATATGTGATGGAGACATGTTAGTGATGTTACATTCATGGACATAGAGTTTGATGATCAATAGAAGTGAAGTTATGCAGTCACTATTCAGTAGTAGCAGCTTCTTGTGTTTATTCATAAGAGTCGACATAGATTTTATTGGTTCTGGAATTGCGCCTATTATTTATGTATGCACTCTTGGATTATTACTTGGAGAAGAGTTATTAATGTTTGGTTAAGAATGCATGATGTAATTCAGCTTGTGGAGAAAGTTTCAGTTACTTTGGTAGAGCTGACAATGTGTAGTGTGCGTCTACACTTATTAATATTAGACAGGTCCCATATTGTGTTGTGTGCTTAGTAGAGCTGACATAATTATTATTGGAGTATGTTATGGTTTCTCTAATATGATTTTAAGGTGGTTCTAATAGGCCAACTTGATTATATCATTTAGAGGAAAGATATTTATAGGAAGTCATTTGTGATTGCTAAAGAGTGGTTAAGAGTTGATTGTGGAGAGTAGAGCAGAGTGTGTGAAGTGTTGAGCCATCAACAAAAGGTCTATGTGACCAAGTAAAGTGTTTGTGCTATACATTGGAACTGATCCAGATGGCAAGTCAAAGCGCAGTTCACCAAGATCCATATATAGTGTGTATCTATTATTCAGAAGGTTGTAGCCTTCACCCCTTTGAGAAGTGTGCTCTCAGACAGTGTGTCCTCACCCCTAATAAGGTTAATTGTAAAAGAATCCTAATAGGGTCCAACCCTTGACCAGGTCACTGTACTAAATATATTGTAAAGAAAATCCTAACAGGGTTAAGGATCTTCTAACAAGGATCATAAAACACTAGTGCATATTATTTGTGGGTGTCAATTCCCACCAGGGTTTTCACCTATTTGGGTTTCCTCATAACCAAAATATTGGTGGTGTTCAAGTGTTCTTTCATTGTGTTTATGCTTTATGTTTAAGTATACTTAATTGGATAAAGAATTGAAACTTGTAGATAACTAATTCACCCCCCCCCTCTTGGTTATCTCTTGGGACTATTCCTAACAAGGACATCACACATGGAGATCTTGATGATGATGTAAATAATGATGAGGACATCAACAGTGCTATAGATAACACTATGGAGAATCCACCTAGTGATGTAGCAAAAAATGATATACTGGGTGACTTACATATATTAGTTCAAGTAATTAAGATTGCTACACAAAAGCAACCCGGGGGATCTACACCCGAGCAACAAAAGGATACAACTGAGGGACATGGTATAGAAGAATAGAAAGATATAAATGAGCCTAAAAAGAAAGAGGCTAGAAGAAAATAAGATATAATAGACACTACACAAGATTCCCAAGAACAAGCCACCGCTACACTAGTCACTAGGCAGGAAAAGGAAGAGAGTGTGTCTACCGAGCTAGAAAAAACAAATCTGGAGACCAAAGCTCTAGTGCCTTACAACAAATCCACCACACTGGAGAAAAAGAAAAAGAAGAAACATGGTAAGGGTCCTCTCACACTAGATGAAATTATTGAAATTCCTGAATGTGACCCTAGGACCTTAGACCTCGAAGCCTTAAGAAGATATGGTGAACTATGCATAAGGAAGGCTGCACAGAAAAAGTTAAGGTAGGAAAGTAAGAGGAAACAAGTTTTAGAGGAAGTTAGAGACATTTTGATGCAAGTAGTCCCCGACATCAATGTTGATGAGGAAACTCCAATCATTGATCAACTTGCTACTCTAACTGAACACATCAATGCCCTTGATGTAGATGTAGAGAAGAGAATGGAAGAATGGGAAGAAGAAAAAATACAAATGAAGCTAGTAGGGAAAATGAGCCAAGAAGTGGCAATCAATAAGGTCAAGCTGTCAGAGGTCATTACCAATCTTGAAACCATTATTCATCAGGTAATACAAATTTTGTATAAGTTATGCACTGTAGACCACTTCACTATCAACATTACCCTCTGACATTCCAGGCATTGTGCCACAAAATTTTCTATATCTCTCTTCATTCTCGACCAAGAGTATATCTATTTTAAATTTGCTTGCATATTTTTCACTCCAGGATGAGCTAAATAAGGTGCTTGATGCACTTCCACTAGGATGGCCTTACGAAGCTCACCTATACTAGGCACATAAATTATTCCCTCATGACAAAGAAAACCATCATCCTCCAAAGTGTATCCCAAAAATTAACCTTCCATCAGTCTCCCTGACTTAAATTCTATTGCAACTTCTTTGTACCAATTATTAGATGGTAGAACTTGCAGGACCCTCCTTCTAAGATTAGTATTAAGAGCTAATGTAGCCAAAACATGTCTCCTTGTACTAAGGACATCTTCAACCACATTCTCCTTTCCTAGGATATACTTTACATCAAAATCATATTTGCAAAGGAATTCCATCCATCTTGGTTGCCTAGCATTGAGTTTCAGATGGGTAAAGATGTATTGTAGAATACGGTGATTGGTGTGGAGTTCAAACTTATGCCCTAGTAGAAAGTGCCTCCAATAGACCAATTCATGCACTACTGCTACCAATTCTAGATCATGAGTTGGATAATTTAGCTCATGATTCCTTAACTTTCTAGACTCATAAGAGATTACCCTACCTTCTTGCATAAACATGTTAGAAACTGCAATTGAAGCAAGTGTTGTATTTTCATTGATGTCAAACCTTAACTGGTAAGACTTTTTCTATCTAAAAAAGTACTATATCTATTTGATTGATGAGAAGGATTAGGGAAAGGGTGATAATAATAGAACCTAGAGAAAGGATGAGTTATTTGATACTTCAATGAGTACTTGATTATGTGGCATAATGATAAGATAATGTATTGTTTATCTACGTGAGAAGAAAGACTAAACAAGTAGGCTTAACTAAGAAAAAGTGAAGAAATCTAGTTTAAGGTGAGTGATGTTAGTGTCGACCAAGCCAGTATATGCTGAGTAAATTTAGTGTTGACCAAACATCAGTTTATTGCCCAGGGCGACAACATTAGCTGAGGGAAATAGTTTCAAGTGATGAATGAGCTACATAGTGATGACCAAGGAGTTGAACACAATATTGACCAAGCATCAATAATTTACATTTGAGGAAGAATTCATATTCCTAGCTGACATAGTTGAATTCTTGGATTATGTAAATCATGTTAACTTTATTTATTGAATGTATGGAGCATTTAATGCATAGTAAACTATTTTATTATGATTCCATACAAAGATTAGAGATGGTTCTAGAAGGATGGATTAAGAACATAATGTTGGAAGGATTAGATGAATCTGACCTAACCATAAGATCTACGAAGGAGATTAAGTGGAAAAAGATGGATCTACCTATCGAAGAGGTATTAAGTAAACCTAAGTGTGGGGTTGAAGTAGTATGCTAGAGTTGTTGTTGTTATTGACTGAATAAGTAGGAAAGGTTTAAAGAGAAGGAGTTGTGATTTCTTGAAGGGATTTCTAAGTAGATCAGTGATGGAGATGGAAATAGATCTTAGTCAGTAAGCCATCATATATATGTAAGAATTGGATCAGTTATTTGCAAAGTGAGTTGTATGTTTTAAGATCAAACACTGTTGTTACTTTCTAACCATTGTATCAGTTTAAATTGTTAATCAAGGTTAACCTAATAGTCATTGTATAAATCCTTTAATCAAGGTTGCATTCTAATGGAATGTACTTAAGTCCTCTAACATGGTGCACTCCTAACAGGGTGGTTGAAATCCTTTAACAGGGTCACACCTAGCAGTGTGTTTGTAAACCTTTGACAGGGTTGGCTTTTCATAGAGCTCACTTTAGAAGAGTGAAAATATAAGTAGCATGTTACAAAGTGGTTTTTCCCAAATTGGGTCTCCACTATAAATCTTGGTGTCAATACTTGTGTGAATGTTTCAGTTTGAACATTTCTATGTTTTGCAAGTTAAATACTGTTGGATAGTGGACTGCACTGTTATATATTTTTGGTATACATTCTGTAATGACTAAGTAGTTGTTGGTTGTTAGATCTGAGTTGTTGAAGTGTTTAAAAGTTTAATTTATACATCTGGACCTGAGAACAACTGATTCAGCTCCCCTCTCTATTGTTCTAAATCATATTAACAATTGGTATTAGAGTTGTTGGTGCTTACAAAGAACAAGTTTAAAGGCACTTGAAGTAAATGATCAGGATGTATAAGAAGGAGGTACTGAAGCTAAATAAGGAGAACTTCCCTATAGGGAAGAGTTTGATGAAATTGCATCTAGTTGGTATTGGTGACTCAGTGAAGTATTATGTTGAACATGACTATGTTACACCTGCTACACCCTTGACTGCCAAGGAGATGAGAGCTAAACATGAACACAACCAAGCAATGTTGGAGATTGCATCTGCCTTAAGTTATCTTAAATTTGAAGACATTAAAGATTTTGCAAATGCAAAGAAAATGTGGGACACTCTTGCAAACATCTATGGTGGTGACATAAATGTACTAAGGGCAAAAGATGAAAGCTTGAGAGGTAAATTTGATGAAATAAAAATGCAAGAAGGTGAGAATATTGCTCAATATTGTGGTAGGATAAAAGAGGTTGTAAATGATATTAGAGGAGCTAATGGAACTATTGATGATGAGACTATTATTGGAAAATTATTGAGAACTTTTCATCTTATTTATGCCATCAAAATTTCAAAAATTCAAGAATCTAGATGTAACCTTGGTAATGCTCTAACACTGGAAAGTCTTGTTGGTAAGCTTACTACTTTTGAGATTTCTAATTATGATAACTTCACTATTGCTAATGTTGAATCTACATTTAAGTCACAAATGGTTTTGAATAAGTTTAAGAAAGAAAAAGAAAGATGCATCAGTGAGAGTGCAAGTGATAGTGACACTTTTGATGAAGAACTAGAGGATCTTGAAGCTCTTATGACTAGAAGATTGAAAAGAGGAAAATGCAAGTATAAAGGTAAACTTCCTATCATATGTTTCTCATATAACAAAGTTGGTCATATAGCTACAAGATGTCTTGATAGGGATGACAAGGATGAGGAAATAGATAGAAAGCACAAAGATAAGAGAGAAAATAGAGGTTACCGAAGGTACAAGGACTACAAAGATAAAGGTAAGAAATCCTGTTATATTTATGAATAAGAAATTGAAACTAATAATGATTATTTTGAAATTGAAGTAGTCTATATTGCTATGAAAGATGAGTCTGATGAAGATGAGAAAATTGTACTTGTATCCTATGTGAACAAAAATAACAAATGGATTATTGATAGTGGTTTCTCACACCACATGACTGGTGACAAAAGTAAGTTTGATACCCTAGATCATTATAAAGGTAGAAGTGTTAATTTTGGCAATGATGCACCATGTCCTATAAAGGGTAAATGATTAATTAAGCTGACTGATAAGATCACTTGTGAAAATGCTTATTGGGTTGAAGGTTTGAACTATAATATGCTAAGTGTTGCACAACTTAATGTTGGAAAGTTGACTATACTGGTGTATATGAATTTATATAATGTTTTCATTATGGCCACAAAGTCATATAGTGTTTTGGAGTCAGCACACTTGATGAGAAGATAAAAAATTGGCTAAGTTTTGAAGACTGGATAGTATACAGAGTACTTGAAGGTTAGAGTATCAGCGCATGTGCATACGAAAAAATTACGGTATGCATCCTAGAAGTTAATTTGGTAGATCATATTCATGCTAATTCTAGGAGTGCATGATGAGAAGATTTAGTATGAGAAAGATACAGAGAGTTCAAGTTGCACAGACAGTGAATTCCAGAGAAGAATAGTGCAAGCAGCCGACTGGTGGTATTTTGGTTAGCAGTTATATTATTGTTGTGTAAGGGCTATGTGCCTATTGTAATTAGGTTATATACACTTAATGATGTTTGTTTGTAAACACACTTGAGACAATTCATTTGGAAGCATTGTATGTAATCGGTTAAAGGGATGACCTAGTTAATTGTTTTGTATGCGCATATAAATATTAGATGCATCATGGTAATTGGATATGAGAGTTGTTATAGAGTTAAGAAAAGAATATAAAAAGTGTGTGAAGATTTTTTAAGATGTATTAGAGCTTTGCAAGAGGTCAAAGCATTGACACATCAAAGGAACTGATTAGACAAGTAGTGTCACAGTGCCAGTTCATCCAATAGATATAGTGTGTATCTGAGATCAGAAGGTTGTAGCCTTCACCACTTGAGCAGTGAGATCTAGGACATTGAGTCCACACCCCTAATAGGGTTATTGTAAAATAATCCTAATAGGGTCTGACCCTTGACCGGGTCACTGTACTAAACATATTGTAAAGCAACTCCTAACAGGGTTAAGGATCTTCTAACAAGGATCATAAAACACTAGTACAAAATATTAGTGGGTGTCAATTCCCACTAGGGTTTTTACCTATTTAGGTTTCCTCATAACCAAATTGGTGTTATGTATTGTGCTCATGTTTCTTATTTAAGTTGATGTTCATTTCAGTACTTAAGCATTCAAGTTAAGATTAAAGAGCTGAGTAAAAATATTTAATTCAGTGAACACTAATTCACCCCCCCTCTCAGTGTTCCCATTCCTAACAATTGGTATCAGAGCTCTGGTCCTCAACAAAGAAGTTTAACCACTTGAGGAGATCATGGATAAAGCAAAAATGAAACATCTGAAAAGAAATCTTGAAGTTGCTCTTGAAGACCTGGACAGATCTGAAAAAGAGATTGAGGAACTAAAAGAAAAAGATAATGATGCTCAAATAGTCATCAAAAGGCTAAGAAAATATTTGAAAGAATGCCCTACTAGTAATGTAGGGATAATGATAAAAAAGCACAATGAAGAAAATTCATCCCTGAAAGAAAAAAATGAAGAATTGGATGATAAGCTAACCAATAATCAAGAAGTCTATGATGAACAGATCAAAGAGAACTTTCAAATAAATGAAGAATTGAGGCAAGCAAACATGGAAATCTTGGAGCTAAGGAACATCAATGAAAGCTTGGAATCTAAATTGAAAGAGGCAAAGAATCACATTGATAAATTGTACACCAGTTCTAATTTGATAGAATCTCAATTGTATGCAAGAAGACTTAAAGGAGATACTAGCTGTTGGGTACAATGAAGCACAAAATTAGATTGAAAATATGCGAGCAAGAATGAAAGCACTAGAAGACACCTTAGATACTAAGGAGACTAGAAGTCAACCTAAAGATCATGTTGGACCATCCAAGAATGAGTGCAAGCTAGTAGATCAAACTTGTTATGCATGTAACAAGCATGGACATATAACACTAAACTGTACAAAGGTAAGACCTTTCAATTGTTACTGTTATTGATGTAATAAATTTGGTCATATAGCTATGAATTGTACGACAAGTTAGAAAAACATGACTCAACATAATCAGAGAAATCAAAATCAGTCAAATGTAAGAAGTTCTCAGAATGTTACATGTCTGATATGTAGCTATAATGGTCACTCAGCTAGACAGTGTAAAATGGTAACCCATGTTAATGCACCAAGGAATATAAGGCCTCCAGTCATTTGTCACTCTTGTAACAAGGTTGGACACATCTCAAAGTTCTATAGATCAAGAACGCAAAGTTAGGAAAGCCCTAGAAAGCCAAAAATTCAATACTGGACATCAAAAGAGAAGTCAAGTTTGTGAAAGCTTCAAAATATGCGAGCTTGATTTGGTCAGAGGTGAAGAACGATAAGGTTGATGAGAATGTATTGGATGCATCCAAAGTGGATGCACCCTCTACATATGGATGAATGGCCCTAAGAGTCATAGGGGGAGATTGTTAGAAATAGGAAATACTGAGAGGGGGGGTGAATTAGTATTTCACAAACTTATTCTTTTGCCCACTTATGGATATAATAGATTACTTTAGTGCATACAAAGATTATCAAGCTGATTAACAAACATAGCAGTAAATAGAAAGAACTCATAACACATGATATGTTCTTGAGGAAACCCTAGCCAAGGGAAAACCCTGGTGGGGATGGTACCCACAAAGATCACTAATCAAAAGTATCTTGTTAGGGATATTGGACCCTGTTAGGAGTCAATTTACAATATATAGTAGATCTGTCCTAGTTAAAGGACTTTAGGCCTTGTTAGAAGCCTTAACCCTGTTAGGAGTTAGATTATAATACCTGATCACCAGCTATGCTCACTACCCAAATAGGTAATACAAAATGTTTCTGACTGTAGTATGGTACTGCTTACAACTTCGCATCAATAGCCTTTGTTGCTATCACAATATACAACTATCGCAAGTTATCTTTTCTTTCTTTTTACACATCACACATATTTTCATTACATTTCAAGTATGCCTAATATATGAGTTATTAGAGCTAATAACTATTAGGAATGAATGCAAAGTGTTTTGGTAGTCATTCTGTAGTAGTTGTTGCATTCATGACTTGGATTGTCATTGATGTCAACACAGTCATATTCTGGATATTAGCAGGAAAGTAGGTACAGTTTTGTTTTGCACACATGTTGTATTGTAGATTGGCTTTTGCATAGTTGATGGTATGTTCTTTGGTGTGTTATTAACCTATGGTTAATAGCACAAAAATAAATTCATTCATTTGTAAGAGTTATGAGCATTTTGGTGAAAGCAGTGTTTAGACAGTGTTTCTATGTAGTGATGTTCAAAAATCGGAGGATATCTCTTAGCTGGGATGGAATCTAATTTTGTGCAGTTAAAGGGATGTTGGAGACTCATTAATGATGATGTGGTTCATAGCGTAATTAAGGGTTGGATAATTATGATGGAGGAATTGTTAGGGTTGGTAACAATGCACCTTGTTTGATTAAGGGTATAGGATCTATTACTCTTGATGGAAAGACTAACACTGATGATGTTTACTTTGTTGATGGATTGAGACATAATCTACTAAGCATTGGACAATTGGCTAATAAGGGTTATCAAGTTTGGTTTTCTGAGAAAACTTGTGTGATAAAAGATAAAGATGGAAATCTGATTGGAAAAGGATCCAGAACTAGAGGTAATGTATTTCAGTTGAATCCTACTAAGATGACATGTTTGATAACTAGGATTGATGATAGTTGGTTATGGCATAAAAGGTTTTGTCATATAAACTTTGATAATATTGTCAAGGTGAGCACTACACGTGGTAAGAGATTTACCTAGAATTATGAAACCTACTAACATGATTTGCAAAGAATGTATGATGGTAAAGCAGAAAAGGAGTTCATTTCCCAATAAGAAGTTCACATCGGCAGAGAAGTTGGAGATTGTTCATACAGACTTGAGTGGTCCTACTAGGACTAGAGGATTCTATGGTGAAAGGTATTTATGATTCTTGTTGATGATTTTATAAGAATGATGTGGATTGCATTTTTGAAAGAAAAATCTAAAGCATTCGATAAATTTAAGATCATGTAAAGAAAAATTGAGAATGATTCTAGAATGAAGATTAAGTGTCTAAGATCTGATAGAGGTGGTGAATTTACATCTAGAGAGTTTAACACTTTTTGTGAAATGAATGATATTAAGAGACAACTTTCAGCCCCTAGAACACCAGAACAAAATGGTATTGCAGAAAGAAGGAACAGGTCAATAACTGAAGCAACAAGAGCTATGTTGTTTGAAAATGATTTGGCTAAAACTTTTTGGAGAGAAGCAGTGAACACAATAGTATACACTATGAACAAAGTACAAATCAGAGCAGATACAAATAAGACACCTTATGAATTATGGTTTGGACATACACCCTTAGTTAAGTATTTTAGAATTTTTGGAAGTAAATGTTATATAAAGAGAGATGATGATATAGGAAAGTTTGATCCTAGAAGTGATGAAGGAATATTTCTTGGATATTCTTTAAAAAGAAAAGCATATAGATGTTATAACAAAAGAACTAAGACTATTGTTGAAAGTGCAAATGCAAAAGTTGATGAGAAGTTTAAAATTCAAGAAAGAATGCTTGATTATGAATCTGATGGAGAAGCACAACCTCAGCCTAACATTGAAAATGCAAAATTATTTTTTGAAACTAACAGTGATTTGTTGAATGAAAGTCATACTGAAGAAAACAAAGAAGAAAATAGAGAAGAAAGTAGAGAAGAATCTATGGTCAGAACAAGATCAGTAACTATGACACCTAACAGGTATACTTCAAGACATCACCCTGTTGAGAAAGTTATTGGAAGTTTAGATAGAGGAATTTTGACTCAAAATAAGGTACATTTATGTTTGATTTCTCAAATTGAACCTAAGACTACTAATGAAGCTTGTGAAGATGAACATTGGATCAATGCTATGAAAGAAGAACTAGAGCATATAGAAAAAAATAAGACATGGGAATTGGTCCCTAGACCTGAAGACAAGAATGTGATTGGAACAAAGTGGGTATTCAAAAAAAAGATGAATGAAAAAGGAGAAGTGATAAGAAACAAAGCAAGATTGGTATGTAAAGGATATTCACAACAAGAAGGAATTGACTATTAAGAAACTTTTGCACCTGTGGCCAGACTTGAAGCAGTGAGAATGTTTCTAGCATATGCAACTTACAAGAAATTCAAAGTGTATCAAATGGATGTGAAATTAGCATTTTTGAATGGTGAATTGGAAGAAGTCTACATTGAGCAACCTGAAGGTTTTCCTTTGACACAAGAAGGAGATATGGTATGTAAGTTAAAGAAAGCTTTATATGGATTAAAACAAGCACCTAGAACCTGGTATGCAAGATTGGATAAGTATTTCTTGAAATTGAGATTTATAAAAGGAATAGCAAATAGTAACTTATACACAAAAGAAATTGAGAATGGTTTGTTGGTTATAGTTATATTTGTTGATGATATTATCTTTGGAGGAGAAGATGAAGCTAGTGACAAATTTGCAGATGAAATGAAGACTCAATTTGAGATGGGCATGATTGGAGAAATGAAATATTTTTCGGGATTATAGATAACACAAAGCAAGGAAGGTATATTTGTAAGTCAAACTAAGTATTTGAATGACTTATTGAAAATATTTGGAATGAAAGATTCTAAACCTATTGGAACACCTATGGTAACTAGACATAAGTTATCTAGTAAAGATGAGACACCAGCAGTTGAGCAGAAAAAATACAGATCTATGATTGGAGGATTGCAGTACTTGACACATACAAGACCTGATATAGCACATTGAGTTGGGATTGTAGCAAGATTTCAAGTAGAACCTAGAGAATCACATTATGCAGTAGTAAAGAGGATACTGAGATATCTGAAAGGAATAATGGATTATGGATTATGGTATGAGAATTCTAATGATTCTACTTTATGTGCCTATACTGATGTAGATTGGGGAGGCAGCGTTGATGACAAGAAAAGCACCAGTGGTGGAGCCTTTTTTCTTAGAAGAAAATTGGTCTCTTGGTTAAGAAAGAAGCAGAATTGTACTTCACAAAGTACAATAGAAGCAGAATATGTTGCAGCAGCAAATAATTGTAATCAGATTATTTGGATGAAGCAGATGTTGAAGGATATTGGAATAAAGTTTGATGAGCCTGTTGTTATACATTGTGATAACACCAGTGTAGTGAGTATGTCAAAAAATATTGTTTTACATTCTAAGACTAAACATATTGAGATCAAGTATCATGTTGTAAGAGAGAAAGTTGCAGAAAAAGAAGTAAGATTGGAGTACATAAGCACAAAGGAATAGATAGCAGATATATTTACAAAACCTTTACCTAAGGATACATTTGTGTATCTGAGAGGTATGCTTGGGGTTATGCCCCAACCTATTTTTGAGAATTGATGCAGATGATTGCATCTACCCAGTGGTATATGAGCCCTATCTTTCTTCTGTATTGGATGCTGGAACTTCCTCTATGGGGGAGTTTATGAGCTGAGTCATGAGGACTCGTGTTATTGTATTTTTCTAAAAAGTGTCTTTTGACATTAAGTTATTGTTGACTTAGTGATAGAATTTCTATCATTGATGTCAATGGGGGAGAGATATACATGAAAAACATTGTGGATTGTATGAGAGAGCTGAATAGGAAAATGAAGCAAGATTTGATTTGATATTTTGCAGTGATGTTGTAGTATTGGATTTTTGGAACATTGGATGTTTTTCATCTATGTTTCCATAAATCCAATGGGGGAGATTGTTAGGAATGAATGTGAAGTGTTTTGGTAATCATTCTATAGTAGTTGTTGTTGCATTCATGACTTGGATTGTCATTGATGTCAACACAGTGATATTTTGGATATTAGTAGGAAAGTAGGTACAGTTTTATTTTGCGCACATGTTGTATTGTAGATTGGATTTTTCATAGTTGATGGTATGTTCTTTGGTGTGTTATTAACCTATGGTTAATAGCACAAAAAGACATTCATTCATTTTTAAGAGTTATGAGCATTTTGGTGAAAGCAGTGTTTAGACTGTGTTTCTGTGTAGCGATGTTCAAAAATAGGAGGATATCTCTTAGCTGGGATGGAATCTGATTTTGTGTAGTTAAAGGGATGTTGGAGACTCATTAATGATGATGTGGTTCACAACACAAACTTTGAGGATATGTTTGGAGAAAGTTACAGTAACTAGAAGCTGACAGTTTTATGTGAATTCTATGTGTAGCGTGTAGAATTTATTATTTTGTAATTGAGGACCGACTCATTTGTAATTATTTGAGTTTGGTATATAAGAAGGAATTTTTTCCTTATTGTAATGTGTACTATGAAGAGTGTGATGTGAATATATGCATGAAGTGAAGAAAAGAGCTAATTCATTGATGAAGGAAGACTTGTGAGTACAGAGATCTGGAATTGTGATCTTGTGTAGCAGAGAGTGCAGTTTTGGCATAGTGTGAAGGAGGTAATATATTTCATATTATTTTGTTGAATAATTCTAAGATCTTTTGGACAGTGGGTTTAGAGATCTTTCCTTGAAGCTGTTTGGGCAGTGGGTCCTTCTGTCTTCCATAAACTCTTAACCGGGTTAGAATCTTTTATCAGGGATTCAAAATCTCCTAACAAGGATTTATATGTACTGAATGTATTTCATAAGACTCCTAACAGGGTCCATCCTCTAACAAGGAACTTTCATATTAGTGCATCATTTTGTGGGCATCATTCCCACCGGGGTTTACTCTTTTCAAGAGGTTCCCTAGTTAACATATCTTGTGTTATTGTGCAATTGTGTATGATTATCTTTCTATGGTTGATTAGTACATTCATTATATTGTTTAAAGCTATTGAATGGATAAATTATCTAATAACTGATTCACCCCCCCCTCTTAGTTATCTTGGGGATCTTTACTTTCTAACAATAACTTTACATGGTCAACTTCCAAAATCTTTATCCAAGAGTAAACATCTAGGATGTCATCCATTCATAATGTTAAGTCATTATTTTGACAAGAAAAAATAATCCCTTAACTCTTTCGCTAATACTGTCTCCAAAATTATTCTATCTACAAAAACTATCTTTGGTAAACTTTGAATAACTTTGTCTGTACTACTCCAAACTTTATGCGCACTGAGATTGGGTATCCTCATACTGTATAGAAGCTTCAATTAACTATGCAAAAAAATATATTGCTCCAGTGGATGTCACCAACTAAATCTTCATCGGGTGCTCTGTCAGGATCACTGTATCCATACTTAGTCAATTTCTTCCTTCAACTTGCCATACTTGCATTCCAAATTCTGCGCTCTCAATAGAGATCATATGTTGCCATAATGACAAAATATATGCATCCACATTAGCCAAATTGCCAACAATCTCCCCCTTTGTCATTGGTGGCAACATATGGGAAAATTGGCTAAGTGTGCAAACAAAACTTTAAAGTATTTACACAAAATTTGTGGCCAAAACTTATACAACACATATACAATATTTTACTCCATAGAGTAGCTCCCCCTATGAGTATCCTTCCTCAACATATATTCAATTTTATGCTATCTCTCCCCCTTTGACAATAATGACAAAGATAGGGTGTACAAAAATTTCAAAAAAAAACTTGATACCTTGTTATTAGCTATTGCAAAGCTGGTAGGCTTGCAACACAGTCACCAAACTCTGACTTCCATGATTCAAAATATTTCTCCCATATCTTCCTAATGGATTCAACAACATTGAGTAGAGTACTCAATCTGTATGCTACTGTCTGACAAGCTTGCAAGGAATTGAAGCTAAACTTCTGAAAAGATGTCTTTGTTGAAAGACATTGCTCAATTTGGTCTTCAACAATTGAGGTCTTGATTGAGATATGCTCTCTCAAGATGTTAATCATGAGCATCTTTTTGTTCTTCTCCTCTGCTAACATTCTGATTTCATCATTTAACTTCCTTATGTTCTTCTCTACAGAACTTATCTTTACATTTGGGCTTGACAAGGTGTTTGTTTCAGCTGTAATTGCATCTGTCTTCTCTCTGATCTTCTTATCTTCTTCAGCTGTTAGGATTTTTGATTTTGTGCATTGTATATACAAACTCTTTCTAGTCTCAAAATGTTTCCTCAAATTCTTTATGCATACATCCAAATTACCAATATCATTTCGAATATTTACACTTAAATTTTGTTGTATTTCTACTTCAAAGTCTTCCTGAACATTTATTCTAGCAATATCCTTTAAGTTAGAAAATTTAGAGTCAAAAGAGTTTATTATTGTTTTAGTTTTCTCAAGTGGATCCGATTCGGATACCTTAGTGCTGATCACACTCTCAAATTTCTCTATCAAAACTCTAACTTTGCCTTCAAGGTCCTTCACCTTCTTATTCTTTCCAATAATTTTATTAAGAGATGTGATGAACTCAAGCTAATCATCATCTTCAACTTCTTTTCCAAGGTCTTCAAAAATTGAACCAATTTGTCTCTTCTTACTGTCAGGTGCACTAGGGGTAGTGACCTCTATCAAATTTTTTTTACCTTTAACTATCTATTCTGCTGGAATTGATTCTGATACTACTGGTGCTTCCACTGCCTCTGTATCCTTTTCTGATTCTGTAATCTTCTCTTGCTCTTCTAAAGCCAAATTGTCAACAATGTTTCCTAGATCATGAAATACTGCATCATCTGACTCTAGTGTCACTTTGGTTCCTTCAATGTCCATTGATTCTTTGCCAATATTGATATGTGAAGAAGATGGGACTTCTTCAATACCAACTTCCTCTGCATGTGGTTCCTCTGATTGCTTCTACTGAGGGTCTAATTCAACATGCTTTCCTACAACTATATCTGCAAGAACTTGCATTACTGCTTGCTCTGTCTCTTTCTGTACTTCCTCCTTTTTGCCTCCCATTATAAGGATTATTCTTCTCTTAGTTCTCAATAAAGTTCCAAGAGACTTCAAGAATCTCTTCAAATGATCTTCATCCTCAACTTCACAGAACTGTCTAATTACATGTTCTCTCATCTTTATGTCCTCTTCTTGTGCTCTCTATTTTCTATTCACAAGTCTATTATACAAATCTTCTGGGATCTTACCATGAATAGTACTAAGTTTCTTATCTATCACAATCATATGTGTAATCATTGCATTTTCAAAATTCAATCTGTCAAATGATCCATATAGATCATAGAATTTATTTAACTTGGTGAAGTCTCCATGCTTCAATATATCTTCATTAACTCTTTCAATTCTTGGTTTCCAAGTTTTCTTCTTGATTGAAACTACATCATCATCTTTAATCACTACTACATTTCTAGGTACAGGTGGTACAATCATTTTCTGTCTCTTGCCGGGTCTTGTTGCACTCACTTTTACTCTTTTGCTAGGAATAGGAGAAAAAGATTTATCTCCTTCATCTTTTTCAGGTACTTCAACTTTTACCTTTACTGCAATAGGATCAACAGGATCTGCACTAGATGCCTTAGGTGGAATTACAAGATTTTCACTTTGCTTCAAGGCTTCTGCAGTCTTCTTAGCTATGTCAAACTCATGACTTGACATACCTGATTCTTTCAGTATTTTCTTCATAGTAGATTCAACTCTCTTACTAGATTGCTTCTTTTCTCTCAAACTTATTGCAGAGTTGAAATTCTCTTCATAGGTTCCAAACCTATTTGCATGACCATCCAAATCACACTTTAACAGTCTATTCACATATCCTACTATTTTTGCTTCAGATATTTCATAGCCAAGAGGGTCTATGAATTCCATTCTAGGCTCAACTACTTCAATGTAGGTGAAATCAGTGTCTACCATAAAACAAATTTCATATTTATGCTTTTCAACTAAGGATTGAGGAATCCTTGATTTGTTCTTAACAATATTATGAAAAGTCTTCAATACAAGCTTCACACTGTCATTGACTTTATCAAAAAGGTGCTTCATGTAGACTGAGTTTATTCTTTCCATTGTGTTCACATTGTCACTCCAATCAACTGTGTAAGGAAATCTTCTCAAAATATGGAAAAACATATAGGTTATCAGAGATGAAAACCTAAATTGTGTGTACTTAGCCTTCTTAATCTTTTCTAAGTTCTCAAATAACTGAATTTTCAAAATTTCACATAGGTCTACTCATTTCTTCTCAATAAACATAAGATAAGCTACATGAACCATTCCTATAGCCATGTCATCTTCCCTTGAACTACCATAGAATTTAGTTGTTAGGATCTTGCAAAGGTACCTAACATCATCTTGCTTAATCTTACTTATCGCAATTCCTCTACCATTATAACTAGATCCAGTGTTGTCTAAAACAATATTTCTCATGTTCTTTTCATTCAGTGGAATCTCTCCAACTTTTGATAATCCAGTAACATCATGAATTAGGTCAGCAGTTATATTAATAACTCTATCCTCCATCCAAAATTTCCCATTGTGGATTCTACTTAAAATGATCTTGGTACATTCCTCATCATTAAATTCATACTTCATGGAATATTTGATAATTTCATTGTTCTCTAGGTGCCCATAAGCTGGTTTAACTAACATGTCTTGATTATATAATTTCCTGTAATCATCACTAAAATCTGCATCTCCCAAAGTTTCAAACTTGCAACCTAAATATCCTTTAACATTCTCAATGTGCAATACTCCGTTTGGTACGGATGATAGTGCTAGACTGTTATCAATTTTAGCTGGTTCTACTAGTTCTTTCTTAATCTTAGGTCTATTCTTATCCTTAACATTGTGAACCATAGACATATCCATCTTATCAATTGATTAAAGATCAAAAAATACCTCAACTTTGCAAATCTAGGGTTTCGGTATAATCGTCGCTGCAAACTACTTCCAAACTTCTTCAAATCATCCTCAACTCACTTTTTCTTCTTTCAAATCTCTTTTCAATCACTTTGTAATCATGATAACTTTGATTTTGACCTTATAACACTTCACATTAACTTGATCTGACATCGAATTCATTCATTTTGCCGCTAAAACCTCAAAAAGCTGATTCTGCAAACCTGCAACCATAAAACTTTCTGCGACCTTGCAAAACACAATATTTTCTTTTGTGCACTTAACCATAGCATTAATACAACATAATAAACCTATATCTAACTGTGCAAAACTTAACTCATTCAAATTCCTAATCTACACTAATCCTTGTGTGTGTGAAAATTGTACCTGATCTATAGACACAACACTCAGTAAAACATTAGAGGTTAGCTATAATCAAAATCGTGCAAAATTGAAAGCTATCTAACCAAGCGATTTACTGCCTTCTAATAGGTGCGAGATTAATGTTCTTAGATTATTATCGAGATCAGTGACCTAGACGACACCTAAATGAAGGATTTGAATGCAATTGATCTAGATATGAGATTGAATGCAATTATTCTATTTTTTTGGATTTTTCTATGCAATAAGAATGATAAAAATGATATGAAACTATCTATATGAAAAACTTGATATGAAACTATCTAAGAGTGATATGAAATATGAATGCAAAAATAAGATTGATCTCACAAAGATGTCGATTCGCAAGAGCTTTGATTCTTCAATTCCAATTCTCCAGCGTGATTGTGCAAAAAAATGAGATGATTTGTGAAGAGCTAAAGCCTTTAATTTATAGAAATCTAGGGCTTTGGAGGTGCATGGGAAAAAGCCATAAATCACTCAAATTAACTCATCTTGATTTTTGAGTTATCTGATCATGAAAGATAGTTAATTCTCAAAATCATGCAAAAACATGCAAAAATAGCTTTTTAACTCAAATTAGAGTTTAGATCAGCTTTTTGAACTC
The DNA here is from genome assembly GCA_027943335.1 of Chamaecyparis obtusa. Lineage (NCBI taxonomy): Eukaryota > Viridiplantae > Streptophyta > Pinopsida > Cupressales > Cupressaceae > Chamaecyparis > Chamaecyparis obtusa. The sequence continues at coordinate 70,762 of BSBK01002840.1, forward strand.
CAAAAAGATGTTGAGTTCCAAAAAGTCAATAACTTGCATTGATTTTCTGATTGGGAGTTTAACTGTTTCTTTTGAATATGCATAATAATTAAGAATTAAATAAATAAATAAAGTGATTTATCCTCAACTCAACTGATTTTTGAAATAAAATAATTAATTTATGGGTTAATTAACTATTTTATCAAACTTTTATTAAAAATTATATTATTAAATAATGACAACATGCTTTAATTAATTAAATAAGAATTTAATCAATTATTCATAGGAATTTTGATTTATTGTCAAAATTAAATAATACAATTAATAATAGATAGAATTAAATTTAATTAAACAATTAAGTGGCAAATATTAAATCTAATTAATTAAATATGAAAATATTCAATTAATCAAACTTAGGATAAATGTGATTTATTGCCAAATAATCATTAAATTAAAGATAATTAAGATGATTAGGAATATTACTAGGAATATTCCCTGATGCAAAATTTAAGATAAACAATTAGATTTGATGATGTTTAGATGTGCCTTAGATTAGGACTTTGATGTCGATTTCATATGATTTGATGATATAGGAGGTTAATGAACTTATAGCCCATTTTTGGGGTATTACATTTTGCCCCTCTTTAAATTACTGTGCAAAGCGCAGTGGTTCAAAGATAGTCTGTGTTTGATAGAGATATGAAACTGATGTTTGAAATTGATAATTGATATGAGATAGAAGCTGATTGATATTGAATTGATATGGAGATAATAGGTCCTAAATGACCAAAGATAATGTTCATTGTAGAAGCAAATAAACCTATGATTGTGAAAAAGTGTCAAAACACCTGATTCTGAACCTTAGGATTGATAAGAAGTGAGTGACCCGTTCTAGACTCGATTGTCTTAGCAGAACTAGCAGGTATCACATCCAAATCCTTCAGTTGCCGAAGAACCAAGGAAAGAACACTATGATCTGATGGTTGCAAAAACTAATACAGTTTACAAGATTAGGAGAATACCAGATTGATATGGATCGATGAATCTGATATGCCCCAAGTGATGATAGATTTGCCCCGAGTGATGAGGACTTTTGATGAATCAGCGACTAGACGTGATTGTTTGTCTTGATCAGTGATGAAAGATATGATTTCCATATTGTTTGTCTTGATCAGTGATGAAAGATATGATTTCCATAAAGATATGATTTCAAATTTGATTACAGACTTTGAATGATATGCAATACCATGCCCCCTTTGGGATTAAAATTAAAATCTAACAAGAAAAGTCAACGTTGAGAGTTCAGAAGCATGTTAATTGATTTGAGAAGTGGTTATATACGTTCGAGAATGCATTCTGCATCGTTTGGAAGGTCCTGGAGACCAAATTTGACTAGGTTTGACCATGAGTTGACCATGGTTGACCAAGTTGAAATTTTGATAGTGTGATGTAAGATAATCAGTTAAGTTGAATACTAGATTTCTGTGATGATTGAAGGTTGATTATGCAAGCAGTGAATAAGATAAATGATCTCAGATTTGAATTTTGATCCCGAAAAAGGATTCTACTTGCTATTTCATTGGAGGAACCTTCATATGAGATTCAGCTCTTGTTAGACTTGAAGATGCGAGTGGAGAATTGTTTAAGCATTGAAGTTTGTTTAGTCATTGTGAGATCATGCAAAGTGCAAAATGCAAAGAGACATGCAAAATGAAATGCAACCTAAGACCTAGGACCTAGTCACTGATCATATGTCGATTTGTTATCATCATTGAACTTTTAGGTAACTGGATAAATCAATACAATGCCCACTAGCTACGAAACCATAGACATATGAATATCGATTTGTATGCGCAAGAATCAATACAACACCCACTGGTCAACAACCATGGATATATGAATATTGATTTTGTTTTCAAAATGTCAGATTAGATATAAGCACCAAGGCACAAGCACCAGGATGACCTGAATATCATGTCCATTTTGATATAGCAATTTGTACAAGCATCAAAACATAAACGTTGTGATGACCTGAGTACGCCTTGCGTTGCAAACACATCAAACAGTCAAGAGATCATTCTAAATCCAATGTGAATTACCCGTAGTGACCCTTTATCATTCACATCCTTAGGCAAGATTGCATTCCACAGTAGGAGAAAGAACTTACTCAAAAAGACAATAGTTAGATCAAACTTGAATTTTTTTGGGTATTAATGGTCGAGGTACGCATGGCCATCCAATTCGACATAGAGGCTCTTACAGTCGGACACCATTTCAATCTAGAATTTCCAAAGTTATAAGATTTCACATACAAGTAGAAGATAGAAAAGATTATGCCCCCAGTCATCACTCTCTAAATCCTATAAAGGACATCATCGAAGAGCTCGAAGGGACACAATATGCAAAAATCTCAATGCAGATCAATACGCATACAAGGAGATAAAAGCATGAAAAGCACAAATTGTTTTCAGTTGAGTTTTGATGTTTGATTGCATTGTTATAGATGTAAAATCCTTTCTGGAGACAAGACTGACTGACTGACTCAACTGGAAGCTTCAAAGGACTGTGGCTAGATATGACACATCTAAGATACATTGGAGACTATAAGATATGACATTGATTGCCCCTAAGTTTGAACATTGATAGGATACAGACGCTTGAGCTGATTGGTGTACAGACCGACTTATTGAAACCAGGATATGCAGAAACAAACCGGGAGATATGTACAAACTAAAGCAAGACTGAAAGCTGGGAAAGACCAAGATTGTGCTGATAGATGGAGCATTTGGAACAAGTGGCACCCGTTTGCCGAGTTTTCACCATCTTGGTAGAGATTCTATTTTTGCTACCGAGGTGCCTGTTTCCAGGTTTTCACCAAGGCACTTTTTTTTTTCTTTTTTCATTTTTTTGTATTTTTCATTTTTTCAATTTTTTTGTACTTTTGATATTTTTTGATTTTTTTGTGAATCATCAAGGTGCCTATTGCTAGGTTTTCACCAAGATGTTCATTTTTTCAGGACTTTTTCTGATTTTTAAGATTTTTTTCAAGACATTTACCAAGCACTGAATGCCTTAGGTGTAGAATTTCTTCAGATGGAGAACGTTGATTGGTTCTCAGAGCTGTTCTCCTTCAGTGGTTGAGAGTTGATAGGCACTAGAGCCAAAAGTAGCAGTGATAACAAAGGGACCCAGCCAATTGGGTTTGAACTTCCCCTTGCGTTCTCAATGTGATTGATTTTTAGGATTTTCTCTCAACACTAGATCGCCAACCTGAAATTCTCTATGTCTGACTTTCTTGTTGTAGCCTCTAGACATTCTTTTCTGATACACTCTAAGATGATCATACGCTGCTTGTCTACGCTCATCTAGTAATTCAAGTTCTTGTAACCTAGACACTCTATAGTCTTCATCAGTGACAAGTCCATGCATTCTGATTCTGAGTGATGGGATTTCAACCTCAATAGGTAGTACTATTTCAGACCCATAAACTAAAGTGAAAGGTGTAGCCCCTGTAGGCATTCTGATACTTGTTCTGATACTGGTTCTGATACTTGTTCTGATACTGATTATGATACTGATTATGATACTAATTCTGATACTTGTTCTGATACTGGTTCTGATACTGATTCTGATACTAGTTTTGACACTGGTTCTGATAATTGTTCTGATACGTGTTCTGATACTGATTCTAATACTAGTTCTGATACTGGTTCTGATAATTATTCAGATACTGATTCTGATACTTATTCTGATACTTGGTATACTTGATAGCATATTTTTCCATTGCAAACTCCCAAGCAAGATCATATCTAGCAAGGTGGAGAACAAGACGGATTGGCAAGCTAGTGGAAGAGATGGAAGACAAGAGAATAAAGGACAATGAAGGGAAGAAATCCTCAAAGGGGAAACTCCTCAAGAATACCCAAGCTAGGGAAAAATTGTCATGTAAAGCGCATTTGGACAAGCAATGAAAGGCTAGCATAGGATAAGCACAAAATCATAATGCAAGAGGAGGAAAGAATGCAATCCAAAGGAGTAGACATGTCAAGAGGCTTCATAGCACTGTGTTTTACTCTTTTTTTTTTTTTATTAGATCAAGACCAAAGGGGAAAAGGATAGCGATAAGAAAAAATGAATGGAGGAAGATAAATATGAAGGCTAAATAGGAAGGGACTGAAAGCAAGATCATCATCAGACAACTCACAAAATAGCCAAATATTCGTGTATAGATCAACATTGTCAAGATCAAAGAGAGAAGATGGAATGGATGAAATATGTAGAAGAACTACGCATGATGCCTAATTGCTAGGTTTTCATTATGGTACTTATCCAAGGTGCCACAAGGAAGTGGTTTTCACCATAGGACAAATTTATTTCTCTTTACTTTTGCTACCAAGGTGCCTGTTTCCAAGTTTTCACCAAGGCACATTTTTAATTTTTTTCATTTTTCATTTCTTTTTTTTTTTTTTGGAAGAAGGCAAGCTTTTTAGATAATGCTCCTTGAAAGGATAAACCATGATATGCCAAGGATTCAAAATGATATGCTCAAAGATGCTGATAGGGAAAGGAACATGGAAGAGAAAAATGGAGGATAGGGTTTTATGTAAAGCGAGTGAGGTTGGAAGATAGGAGGAACAGGCAAAAGAGAAAAAATGATAGAAGGTAGAAGGATAATGCATGGAAGGATTGTGAAAGGGTAGATGGAAAGGAAGGAAAAATCAACATCAACACATACCTTGAAGGGTGGTGAGAGGATGGAGGAATTGTGAATGAAGGAATACGTGAAGGAATATGGTGAATGGATAGCAGAGGTTGTGGTTTAGGCACATGGAATGGAAGAATAGTTTTGGAAGGAGATGAAGTGGAAGTCTTTGGAATCTTGAATGTCAACTTCACTTTTTTCTCAACACCAGACTCTTTCAAGAGAGACTTTGGAATCCATATAGCCGTAGGCTTTTTATTTCCTTTTGGTAATTTGGAAATAATATCTTTAATGATGGATTTTGGAACCCATACTTGTCTTGTAGTTTTTTTCTTAGATATCTCTTTTGACTTTACATTTCCATGTCTATTAGAGGAGACATGGTGATCTTTTTTTGATGGATTCTTGTATTGCTTCTTTTTCTTGTATTTAACATTCAAGTTACTTCCAAAAGACTTGGGACTTGTGGAAGAAGGAGGAGATGACTGGTTTAGATGGGTGGGTGGATGAAAAGGATTCAAGGGTATGCATCTATGTTGATCTTGAGGAAAGATGGGAGATGGAGGGACGTAAGGACCCAATATGGATGGAAAATTAGGAGAGTTAGGAGGGGAAAATGAAGGGACATAAGTACCCAAGATGGAAGGCATACGTGAAGCTCTTAGTAGTGGTGGAAGAGGTCCAAGGATGGAAGTGGAAGACGCAAAAGGATAATCAATAAGTTCATCAACATCTATATGACAACCAAGGATATCAGCATCTTTAGAGTGAGCATTAGGATCTTCAATAGAATCGTGGACATCTTGAATATGAGCACCTTCTTTGATAGGATTTTTCAAAGCTTGCAAAGACTTAGGAAGAGTAGAAAGTGGAAGTGAACATGGAGTGGTAGAATAAGAAGATGGAAGACTTTGATCTTGACAAGGATCTTTGGATAGCACAAGTGCATAATTTTTCTTTTGATTTTCAATAGGGTTGACATTGGAAGGAACACCATTTTTACCAACCTTAATGGAAGTATCATCTTTGGAAAGTGCAAGCGTAGTAAGGTTATTTTGATTGTCAATAAGCTCAACAGTGTAAGTAGTAGCTTGATCTTGCTTAGGCGAAGACTTAAGACATGGTGGAATGCATGAAAAAGGGTCTGTAGGATCAAAAGAACCATGAAGCGGATAAGAGACATCATGAAAGGAATTGGATGACATGGAAGGTTCTTGATCTTGATCTTTCTTTATGTTCTTTTCTTTATCATTTTTAGAGTCCTCTTGACATGGAGCCACTTCTAAGGACAAGGAAGCATGTTGGGATTGTATGGATGACTTTGGAAGAGACGGTGAAGGACTAGCTGAAGTAGGCATTATAGCATATGAAAGCTTAGGCTCTTTAGGTTTATCATTATTGAAAGTATTTGCAGCCAAGTGAAGGTTAGCTTGAGTTTCTTTAAGAGGTAGCCCTGGAGGATAACTATAGGGAACCACATGAAAAGTATCAGGGCTTGTGTCGGATGAAGGTTCTGTGAAAGATTTGAAAGACTCAGAAGCTTTAGGAAATGTACGGGTATTGGAGGAAGTAGGGGATGGAAGGGAACCATCACAAGACAAAGGTCCAACATTAACATGATCTTGCTTGAGAGTGTAATCTTTATTTTCAGTCTGAGAGTTCTTAGAGGAGAGATCCTTATAATATTGATGTTTCAAGCTAGCACGATGTATTTTATAGTCCTCAGCAGTAGTAGATGGATCATCATCAAGGTATTGTCCACAAAAGCCATCAAAATCTCTTTCAAAATCAGAATCATATGGATCACCATCACGATCTATCCAATGTGACAGCCCATTTGTAGTAAGCAGGAATGAACGATGAGGAGGACTCTTAGGAATAGAGGTGTCATAGGTATCATTACATTGTCTGTCGTCATAGTCATCATAGTCTCCAAAGCTAGATGTGTCACTCTTTGTGGAAGAGGTATCATATTGCTCAAATTTTTTTCGGGGGCATGGTGACATGTACAAGTCTTTATCAAATGGAAAAGAGTATAGAGGTTCCTTTTCTTTCCCAAGTTTGTCAAGCTAGACTTGCATAGCATGTATCTATTTCATTATAGTGGTGATCAGAGCTTCTTCCTCTTGTTTACTGATTCTTTGAGACATGTGTACTGATTCTCAATAGCTATCGCTCTATTCCTGACATAATGATATTTTTGACAAATTCTGGAACTAGGCTGGAAACATTGGATATCTTGCAATTTGACAATTTCTGACAACTCTCTCAAATTTTTCCAAACGACACTCTGCAAACTCGTACGACACTGGGTAGTCTATGAAATGATAGTTGCAAAACTCGTACGACAGTTGGGTAGCAATGAAATGATAGTTGACAAAACTCGTACGACAGTTGCTAACAGATTTTTGGCTTCTTGAATTTGCTGGCATGAAAACTCGTACAACACTGGGTACTCAATCATACGACAGATGGGCAGTACTGAAATGACACTTGAGAAAACTCATATGACTTTTGACTTGCTGAAATGACTTTTGACTCCAGAAAGATTTTACGTCAATTTTTGCAAAATTTAAGGTTTTCAGTTCTGGATTGTTTGCAAATTGTACTGTCCAGATTTTGAAGGTTATACCAAATTTGATCATTTTTAATAGCCAAGTAGATAAATAAGCATGCAGAACAGCAAGCAAGTGATTCCAAGCACGTCTGAAAATAATGAACAAGGGCAAAAGCAACCTTGCACATGAACAATCAAGTGACCAAATTGTGCTAATCCCAGAGAGTACTAATTGTGTATGTTCTGAAAAGTTTTGCAATAACACACATATACCAGAAAGTGAAAAATTGGCCTCTCTAGGGTTCTTAGTAATGGTTTGACTCTGCAACTTTTATGATTCAAAGGGGTGAACTCCAATCCCGGCGCACCAGGGTTTTGAGACAGTCCGAGAACTTAATCTTCAAGAGCTGCTAGGGAGATCTGACAACCCAACAATGAACCATACCCGTGGAGGTTTCTTCCACAAGGACATTTATATAGCGGCTGTCACTACCATGGTGAAAATGGCTATTACCACTTGAGGTTCCGTCAATGCAGTTTGCCCTATGAAGGGATTGTCCGCTATGGTTAACCCTCTCTAAAGATGACTCACAATAGTATACCACAAGGGGACTTGGCTCCAGATTCAAGGTTTTGACACCTCTTCACTTTTAACCCAAACAAAGCAAGCAGATTAATCCGACACGCTAAGACAAAGTTTTGTTCCACCAAGGTCTGTGATATCAACTCCACGTGATCTATCAACCTCTCCAGGGAGAGAATGTATCAATCAATAAGAGAAGACACACTAACCAATTTTGATTCACCAAAGCTCGTGATATCAACCCTACGTGATCTATCAACCTCTCCGGAGAGAGAATGTGTCGATCAATAAGAGAAGATGCACTAACCAAGTTGAATGTGAAACGCACTAAGTATCCTCCCTACCTACAAGGATTCTATCGTCAAGAAGGATTTCACTGGGAATCCAATCTTTCAAGAATCACGAATAGTGTTCATAGGGCCTAATTACTATGTGAGCACAAATATATTCTCGAAAGTAAATCTACCAAAAGTACTCAAAAAGTAGAAAGAGGAACACTTAACGCTTAAAGCAAATATGAGATGAGTCCACAAGGTGGAACACTTAACACCTCACACAAGCTGAAAATGAGTCCCCAACTTAGAAAATAAGTGAGTTCCTAAAAGCACAAAAGGGTTGCCAAGTGGAACATTTAACGCTTCTGTCCTGTTGACCCCTCCCCTTTATGGTGCTGAGATTGCAACCACGGGGTGAAAATGAGGGGCCGGCAGATTAGCGAGTCCAATAACCCAAGATAGCAATCAAGATCAATCACAAGTATTCTAAGACTACTTAATGAATCCTTAAGGGTTCACAATCTAGTATCAATTATGCAAGTGTGTAGAAATAGATCAAAAGCATGAAAAAATGCACACAAGCTTGACACATAAGAGATTTATTTTAAGTCCCAAATCAAAATATTATTAGATGAAAGAGAATACCTGGGATCCTTGCAACGCGCTTAGTAGATTTTACTTGATTTTTAGCAATTTTTGTTGAGCTTTTCCATGCAAGCAAGTGACGAACTCTCCAACAAGCAAACAAGCAAACAAGATATGCAAAATATATTCAACTTATGAAAACCATAGGGTTAGCTCTAAAAATAAATTATTATCAGTAATAATAACCAGCAATTAACCCAAATGACAACTCATATCATTCATTGAACCATGTAAAAAAAAGAAGTGCATACCCATCACAAAACTTTATTTTTTTTTGCTGCATTTGACCTAGTCAACAAGATCTAATTTTTTTGATATGATTTTGGCCACAAAAATAGAAATTCAGAATAAAGACCCCTAATAAAAAATAGAGAGCTTTCCAAAAATGCAAAAATTTTAGAAAAATCTCTTCATTTGTGCCCTAGAGACCTATTTTATCAAAATAGAATAGTTTTTATAAATTGACTATTTGAGTTATGATATCATGTCCAAATTTAAAACACAAAGAATGGACCCCCTGTAAAATTTAAAGATATTTCTGAAAATATAAAAATTTCTAAAAAATATGCTGATTTGCGTCAGATATTAATTTTTTCCATAATTTCAAGAAAAAATTATTAAAAATTCAAAACATTTCAAAAAATTCTAAATTTTTTATTGTAGTTTTCGTGATATGTCACCAACTTGAAAAAAAAATTTTAGACCAAAATCCCAAGCCGTTTGGGAGATAAAATTAAATCTTTGAAAATTTGGGGTTTTAGCTCCCAAAAAAATCAAAACCAGCATGCAAAGGTGGGTTGCCCCACAGTGGGCGCCAGAAATGTGTGTGTGAAAATTATACCTGATCTATAGACACAACACTCAGTAAAATATTAGAGGTTAGCTATAATCAAAATCGTGCAAAATTGAAAGCTATCTAACCAAGTGATTTACTGCCTTCTAATAGGTGCGAGATTAATGTTCTCAGATTATTATCGAGATCAGTGACCTAGATGACACCTAAATGAAGGATTTGAATGAAATTGATCTAGATATGAGATTGAATGCAATTATTCTATTTTTTTGGATTTTTCTATGCAATAAGAATGATAAAAATGATATGAAACTATCTATATGAAAAACTTGATATGAAACTATCTAGGAATGATATGAAATATGAATGCAAAAATAAGATTGATCTCACAAAGATGTCGATTCGCAAGAGCTTTGATTCTTCAATTCCAATTCTTCAGCGTGATTGTGCAAAAAAATGAGATGATTTGTGAAGAGCTAAAGCCTTTAATTTATAGAAATCCAGGGCTTTGGAGGTGCATGGGAAAAAGCCATAAATCACTCAAATTAACTCATCTTGATTTTTGAGTTATCTGATCATGAAAGATAGTTAATTCTCAAAATCATGCAAAAACATGCAAAAATAGCTTTTTAACTCAAATTAGAGTTTAGATCAGCTTTTTGAACTCCAAAAAGATGTTGAGTTCCAAAAAGTCAATAACTTGCATTGATTTTCTGATTGGGAGTTTAACTGTTTCTTTTGAATATGCATAATAATTAAGAATTAAATAAATAAATAAAGTGATTTATCCTTAACTCAATTGATTTTTGAAATAAAATAATTAATTTATGGGTTAATTAACTATTTTATCAAACTTTTATTAAAAATTATATTATTAAATAATGACAACATGCTTTAATTAATTAAATAAGAATTTAATCAATTATTCATAGGAATTTTGATTTATTGTCAAAATTAAATAATACAATTAATAATAGATAGAATTAAATTTAATTAAACAATTAAGTGGCAAATATTAAATCTAATTAATTAAATATGAAAATATTCAATTAATCAAACTTAGGATAAATGTGATTTATTGCCAAATAATCATTAAATTAAAGATAATTAAGATGATTAGGAATATTACTAGGAATATTCCCCAATGCAAAATTTAAGATAAATAATTAGATTTGATGATGTTTAGATGTGCCTTAGATTAGGACTTTGATGTCGATTTCATATGATTTGATGATATAGGAGGTTAATGAACTTATAGCCCATTTTTGGGGTATTACAATCCTAAGTCCTAAACTATAGAAACTTACATAATTTAAGTACTTAAAGAAGGGTCAGGTAAAGATTCATCCTTACCATTAGTTAGATTACCTTTCTGACTACTTTCAGTGCTGAATATACCTCCTTGATCTGTGCCTTTATCAAATTTTACTTCATCTTTATTGCTACAACAACCTTTCTCTTTGTTTCCTGCATTTTCATTCCTTCTTGCATTGTTCCTAGGGTTAGGGTTATGATGATAACCTCCATTGTTCATTCTGCAAAATCTTGCTGAGTGTCCAAACTTGTTGCATATCTGAAAAATGATTCCATTATTTCCAAATCTCTGTCCTTGCTGGTTAATCTATGACCTACAATTTCTAGCAATATGTCCTACTTTGTTGCATCTAAAACATACTACCACTTTTCTTTGATTAATTTCTTCAATAGATTTCTTATCTGCATTGTTAGTATTCCCAATCATTCTATCATAATTATTCAAAATTACTTTAGGTCTTCTACATTCGTTAGCTCTGTGTCCAAAACTATGACAATTATAACAATGTCCATTAAAAGGTTTAAATTGCTTACCTGTACAATCTCTCTTCATGTGCCCAATAGTATTACAAGAAAGACATCTACCTTTGAATTCTCTTTGCATACCTTTAGATGATTCTTCCTATTTTGATTCTTCTTGCTTTGATTCTTCTTTCTCTCTAGGTGGTTCTTCTTTAGGTGGATCTTCCAATGTGTTCTCATCTAGCTTCATTTCCTCCACACTTTCAGATGTCTTCAGATCTGGCTTCTTACTTTCATGGATTGTTCTAAACATACTAAATCCAAATCCAGTCCTATCAAAGAATGGTTCTTCAAAAGAAATTTATTTTCTAGTCTTATCGCTATTTGAATATAGCCTTTCAAGTTGTTTAGATTGAGTTAATTCACCTTTCACAATTTTATTATACTTCTCAAGTTCCACATACTGCACTTTTACTTTTTTAGATTCAGATGTTTCCTTTTCAAGTCTTGATCTCAGATCTTCATTCTCAGTTTTCAATTTTTCATTATCAGATCTCAAATTTCCATCTTTCATACTAAGTTTCAAATTTACTATCTTCAACTAATGCTTAAGGATCTCATTTTCTTTTTATAATTCATCACAATCTTCAACAAGCATATCAGATTTCTTTTCAGATTTCAGATCTTCAATCTTACCTTTTAATTTTTCAATAGCATTCTTTGCATCTTCATATTTTCTTCTTAAGGAGTTTCTTTCATCAGTAAGCATATCAATCTGTTCAAGAGCTTCTTCAAGATTCTTCTAAAGTTGATCCATATCCATAGAGATCTTACTCAAGCTACTAAGCTTTCCTTGAATGTTCCTTCTCTGAGTAACTGTGCTCTGATACCAATTGTTAGAAATAGGAAATATTGAGAGGGGGTGTGAATCAGTATTTCACAAAATTTTTCTTTTGCCCACTTATGGATATAACAAATTACTTTAGTGCATACAAAGATTATCAAGCTGATTAACAAACATAGCAATAAATAGAAAGAACTCATAATACATGATATGTTCTCGAGGAAACCCTGGCCAAGGGAAAACCCCGGTGGGGATGGTACCCACAAAGATCACTAATCAAAAGTATCTTGTTAGGGATATTGGACCCTGTTAGGAGTCAATTTACAATATATAGTAGATCTATCCTGGTTAAAGGACTTTAGGCCTTGTTAGAAGCCTTAACCCTGTTAGGAGTTAGATTACAAAACCTGATCACCAGCTGAGCTCACTACCCAAATAGGTAATACAAAATGTTTTTGACTGTAGTATGGTACTGCTTACAACTTTGCATCAATAGCCTTTGCTGATATCACAATATACAACTATTGCAAGTTATCTTTTCTTTCTTTTTACACATCACACATATTTTCATTACATTTCAAGTATGCCTAATATATGAGTTATTAGAGCTAATAACTTTACATGGTCGGCTTCCAAAATATTTATGCAAGAGTAAACATCTAGGATGTCATCCCTTCATAATGTTAAGTCATTATTTTGACAAGAAAAAATAATCCCTTAACTCTTTCGCTAATACTATCTCCAAAACTATTCTGTCTGCAAAAACTATCTTCGGTAAACTTTGAATAACTTTGTCCGTACTACTCCAAACTTTATGCACACTAAGATGGGGCATCCTCATACTTTGTAGAAGCTTCAGTTAACTATGCAAACAAAAATATTGCTCCAGTGGACGTCGCCAACTAAATCTTCATCGAGTGCTCTGTCAGGATCACTGTATCCATACTTAGACAATTTCTTCCTTCAACTTTCCATATTTGCATTCCAGATTCTGTGCTCTCAATAGAGATCATATGTTTCCATAATGACAACATCTATGCATCCACATTAGCCAAATTGCCAATAAAGATAATTTAGCTATAGACCCTTGCACAATTGGTATACTCACCCTTAGAGTATGCACCTTTAGATTTAACCTTTTGGAGAATAATAGAGGTTGTGTGCAAGAGTGCACTTCCTAAATGATAGTAGAACAAAATTTGGGATTTTCAATGAAAGTCTGGTTTATGCGGCAAGCATTAATGGTAGAATTTTAACTTTAAAGTACACAAAAGATTTTAGATCTCTCATTGCATTTGAACTCAGAGTGATTGGAGAGTAGAGGAGCCCTAGAATTTGAGTGTGAAGGATTACAGATTGATTCACCAGTGTTTAGCAAGAGCATTTGATTGGTTGCAAAAGCCCTAATCCATCACCTCAATTCAAAAGTCATTGAGCTTATTTGGAAAGTGATATACAAGTAAGTAATGGCTACTCCCATTGTATTTGATGTGGTTGAGAAGAAGAGATATGTGTTTAAGAGGCATCCATTCAAATCCACACTAGATGACCTAGAAGGTGCATTCTCCCACACTCCCATGGGTGTTATGCATGTGGAAGATTTTAGGGCATATATATATTGCAAGAAGGAACCAGTAGGTTTGGATAGAATAAGAGTGCACATGGAAACAATGATTAAACTTGATAAAATCTTCATGGATGAGTTTGCACAGCTTGAAAACCATTAGATAATTGAATATGTGACTTCATATGAGTTCTGTGAGTCTGAATGGATAAAGATTCTACTTAGCAGGATTCATGATGACCTATTCTAGATAGGTGAAGTTCCAGTAAGGATCATAGGTGACCTAATTCATTAGATGACGGGTCTTTCTAAGAAAGGCACCATTCTTCCAATGGGAAAGGATGTCAGAAAACTTGTAGAACAAACCTACAAATGAAGAAGTGATAGGTGCAGAATGACAATAGAGCCTATAGAGGAGAAATACATCAAATTGATGTCCATGGTACTAGGATACAGGTTCCAGCACATCAGCAGAGTAAATAGTGTGTAAGTGGCCACCATTCTAGTAGTAATAAGGTTGGTAAGCAGGAATGGAGAGTTTAATCTATGTGAGATCTTGCGCATATAGCTAATAGACAACATAAGAGCCGTAGAGCATGACAAGACCAAGATATTTAGGTTTAGGTCTTTAATAATCTATATGTATTTCCACATTCTTGGAAAGGTGTCTAATTTGTATCTAGACAAATCTATTCCCACTATGCCACATATATCCCTTAAGGAATCCACAAAAAATACCCTTAAGGACTACATGGAATTGGAGTTGAAAAAATTCAAAGTGAAAATGTAGATGATGTATAGGATACCTGAAAAGATAGTTGAAAAATACAAGGATAGTATTTATTTTATGGTAGAAACTAATACAACATGCATGGAGGTTGTTGAACCAAGAACAAAGTGGATTCATCCACTAGGATATGAAGTCAAAGAGCCTATTCTAGAGGCTTATGCTCAAGCTCTGTTGTTAGCACCTAAGGAACCCAATGAACCTAGATGGGGGACTTATGAAGAGAAAAAAAGAGAAGTAGATGCTGTATTGAACAACATAGCAACAAAAAGAAAAGTTGCCAAGGTTACTTTAGAGATCTTGAAGATTCATGGTGTATCTCAAGCAGACCTAAACAAATCAAGACAAGAGAAGATTGCTTTGGAGATAGAGAGTGTAGTTACAACAAAGACATAATCTGATGATCCAAAGATGAAGAAGGTGAAAACTGAGAAATCTGATGATCCAAAGGGTAAAATAGGTGATGCCCCTTTGCACCCAAGGTAGCCATTGACCTTAATGCTCCTCCCGAGTATAAGGCAATGCCTAAGAGGAAGAAAGAGATTAGCACTAGTCATCCATCCTCACAAGTAACAAGAAATAGAAAGAACACTCAAGCACCTCTAAAAGTAAGTTTCAAACCTAGTCTCAAAGTGTTGAGCTCAAGGATTATTGATGAAGGCAGGATAGATCAAGTAGGGAAGTTCTATGAGAAGTATAGTGAAATTGATAAATTAGAAATTCATGGAATGATTTTCAAACATATGCTGAAGTTCAAAAACAAAGTCCTAGAACTGAAGACTATGATTCCAGATAATGTTTGCAACATATTAGAATTCCTAAAGAGACAAGCAATGGAGGAAGATCTGAGAATAAGAGAGAAGATCTTAGATGAGAGTTTCCTAGTATGTTCTCTAGAGGAGAAAAAGTTGTTAGATCTAGTGAAGCCACACCTTAGAACAAAAACAAGAACCTTACATATAATGGACAAAAACTTTGAGTTAGTTGCAAAGGAAAAATAAAAAGCCTTTGAGAAGGTCTTCATGAACAAGAACATGTATCCAGCTACTGTGCCCACAAAAGTTGCAAAAGAGTCAGAGACCATAAATGTACCATCTACAGGTCCACAAGATTTTGCTAGAAAGTAAGGATCCCCAAGATAACTAAGAGCGGGGGGGGGGGGGGGGGGGGGGGTGAATTAGTTATCTAATAATTTAACCATTCAACTACTTTAAACAATATAATTAATCTACTAATCAACCATAGAAAGATAACCATACACAATTGCACAATAACACAAGATATGTTGACTAGGGAACCTCTTGAAAAGAGTAAACCCCGGTGGGAATGATGCCCACAAAATGATGCACTAATATGAAAGTTCCTTGTTAGAGGATGGACCTTGTTAGGAGTCTTACGAAATACATTTAGTACATATAAATCCCTGTTAGGAGATTTTGAATCCCTGTTAAAAGATTCTAACCCGGTTAAGAGTTTATGGAAGACAGAAGGACCCACTGGCCAAATAGCTTCAAGGCAAGATCTCTGAACCCACTGTCCAAAAGATCTTAAAATTATTCAATAGAATAATATGAAATATATTACCTCCTTCACACTATGCCAAAACCACACTCTCTGCTACACAAGATCACAATTCCAGATCTCTGTACTCACAAGTCTTCCTCCATCACTGAATTAGTTCTTTTCTTTACTTCATGCATATATTCACATCTCAACCTTCATAGTACATATTGAAACAAGGAAAATATTTATTCTTATATAACAAACACAAATAATTACAAATGAGTTGGTCCTCAATTACAAAATAATAAATTCTACATGCTACACACAAAATTTCACATAAAACTGTCGGCTTCCAGATACTGTAACTTTCTCCAAACATATCTTCAAAGTTTGCAATATGAACCACATCATCATTAATGAGTCTCCAAAATCCCTTTAACTACACAAAATTAGATTCCATCCCAGCTAAGAGATATCCTCCGATTTCTGAAAATCGCTTCACAGAAACACTGTCTAAACACTGCTTTCACAAAAATGCTCATAACTCTCATAAATGAATGAATTTATTTTTGCATTGTTAACCATAGGTTAATAACACAAAAAAGAACATACCATCAATTTCACAAAAGCTAATCTTCAATACAACATGTGCACAAAACAAAATTGTACCTACTTTCCTGTTGATATCCAGAATATCACTGTGTTGACATCAATGACAATCCAAGTCATGAATGCAACAACAACTGCTATAGAATGACTACCAAAATAATTTTCATTCATTCCTAACAATCTCCCCCATTGAAATTGATGGCAACATAGATGAAAAACATCCAATGTTCCAAAAATCCAATACTCCAACATCACTGCAAAATATCAAATTAAATCTTGCTTCATTTTCCTATTCAGCTCTCTCATACAATCCACAATGTTTTTCATGTATATCTCTCCCCCATTGACATCAATGATAGAAATTCCATAACTAAGTCAACAATAACTTAATGTCAAAAGACACTTTTCAAAAAAATACAATAACAAGAGTCCTCATGACTTAGCTCATAAACTCCCCCATAGAGGAAGTTCCAGCATCCAATCCAGAAGAAAGATAGGGCTCATATACCATTGGACAAATGCAATCATCTACATCAATTCTCAAAAATAGGTTGGGGTATAACCCTAAGCATACCTCTCAGATACACAAATGTATCCTTAGGTAAAGGTTTTGTAAATATATCTTCTATCTGTTCCTTTGTGCTTATGTACTCCAATCTTACTTCTTTTTCTGCAACTTTCTCTCTTACAACATGATACTTGATCTCAATATGTTTAGTCTTAGAATGTAAAGTAGGATTTTTTGACATACTCACTACACTGGTGTTATCACAATGTATAACAATAGGCTCATCAAACTTTATTCCAATATCCTTCAACATCTGCTTCATCCAAATAATCTGATTACAATTATTTGCTGCTGCAACATATTCTGCTTCTGCTGTACTTTGTGAAGTACAATTCTACTTCTTTCTTAACCAAGAGACCAATTTTATTCTAAGAAAAAAGGCTCCACCACTGGTGCTTTTCTTGTCATCAATGCTCCCTCCCCAATCTACATTAGTATAGGCACATAAAGTAAAATCATTAGAATTCTCATACCATAATGCATAATCCATTGTTCCTTTCAGATATCTCAGTATCCTCTTTACTGCTGCATAATGTGATTCTCTAGGTTCTACTTGAAATCTTGCTACAATCCCAACTCAATGTGCTATATCAGGTCTTGTATGTGTCAAGTACTGCAATCCTCCAATCATAGATCTGTATTTTTTCTGCTCAACTGCTGGTGTCTCATCTTTGCTAGATAACTTATGTCTAGTTACCATAGGTGTTCCAACAGGTTTAGAATCTTTCATTCCAAATATTTTCAATAAGTCATTCAAATACTTAGTTTGACTTACAAATATACCTTCCTTGCTTTGTGTTATTTGTAATCCCAAAAAATATTTCATTTCTCTAATCATGCCCATCTCAAATTGAGTCTTCATTTCATCTGCAAATTTGTCACTAGCTTCATCTTCTCCTCCAAAGATAATATCATCAACAAATATAACTATAACCAACAAACCATTCTCAATTTATTTTGTGTATAAGTTACTATCTGCTATTCCTTTTATAAATCCCAATTTCAAGAAATACTTATCCAATCTTGCATACCAGGTTCTAGGTGCTTGTTTTAATCCATATAAAGATTTTTTTAACTTACATACCATATCTCCTTCTTGTGTCAAAGGAAAACCTTTAGGCTGCTCAATGTAGACTTCTTCTTCCAATTCACCATTCAGAAATGCTGATTTCACATCCATCTGATACACTTTGAATTTCTTGTAAGCTGCATATGCTAGAAACATTCTCATTGCTTCAAGTCTGGCCACAGGTGCAAAAGTTTCTTCATAGTCAATTCCTTCTTGTTGTGAATATCCTTTACATACCAATCTTACTTTTTTTCTTATCACTTCTCCTTGTTCATTCATCTTGTTTCTGAATACCCACTTTGTTCCAATCACATTCTTGTCTTCAGGTCTAGGGACCAATTCCCATGTCTTATTTTTTTCAATCTACTCCAGTTCTTCTTTCATAGCATTAAACCAATGTTCATCTTCACAAAAATTCATTAGTAGTCTTAGGTTCAATTTGAGAAATCAAACATAAATGTACCTTATTTTGAGTAAAAAATCCTCTATCTAAACTTCCAATAACTTGCTCAATAGGGTGATGTCTCGAAATATACCTGTTAGGTGTCATAGTTACTGATCTTGTTCTGGCTGTAGATTCTTCTTTGCTTTCTTCTCTATTTTCTTCTCTATTTTCTTCAGTATGACTTTCATTCAGCAAATCACTATTAGTTTCAAAAAATAATTTTGCATTTTCAATGTTAGGTTGAGGTTGTGCTTCTCCATCAAATTCATAATCAAGCATTCTTTCCTAAATTTTAAACTTCTCATCAACTTTTACATTTGCACTTTCAATAATAGGCTTAGTTCTTTTGTTATAACATCTATATGCTTTGCTTTTTAAAGAATATCCAAGAAATATTCCTTCATCACTTCTAGGATCAAATTTTCCTATATCATCATCTCTCTTTATATAACATTTACTTCCAAAAATTCTAAAATACTTAACTGAGGGTGCATGTCCAAACCATAATTCATAAGGTTTCTTGTTTGTATCTGCTCTGATTTGTACTCTGTTCATAGTGTATACTATTGTGTTCACTACTTCTCTCCAAAAATTCTTAGCCAAATCATTTTCAAACAACATAGCTCTTGCTGCTTCAGTTATTGACCTGTTCCTTCTTTCTACAATACCATTTTGTTCTGGTGTTCTAGGGGCTGAAAGTTGTCTCTTAATACCATTCATTTCACAAAAGGTGTTAAACTCTCTAGATGTAAATTCACCACCTCTATCAGATCTTAGACACTTAATATTCATTCCAGTTTCATTCTCAACTTTTTTTTTCATGATCTTAAATTTATCAAATGCTTTAGATTTTTCTTTCAAAAATGCAATCCACATCATCCTTGTAAAATCATCAACAAGAATCATAAAATACCTTTCTCCATAGAATCCTCTAGTCCTAGTAGGACCACTCAAGTCTATATGAACAATCTCCAGCTTCTCTGTCGATGTGAACTTCTTCTTGGGAAATGAAGTCCTTTTCTACTTTTCCATCATACATTCTTTGTAAATCATGTTAGTAGGTTTCATAATTCTAGGTAAATCTCTTACCGCAAGTGTAGTGCTCACCTTGACAATATTATCAAAGTTTATATGACAAAACTTTTTATGCCATAACCAACTGTCATCAATCTTAGTTATCAAACATGTCATCTCAGTAGGATTCAACTGAAATACATTACCTCTAGTTTTGGATTCTTTTCCAATCAGATTTCCATCTTTATCTTTTATCACACAAGTTTTCTCAGCAAACCAAACTTGATAACCCTTATCAGCCAATTGTCCATGGCTTAGTAGATTATGTCTCAATCCATCAACAAAGTAAACATCATCAGTGTTAGTCTTTCCATCAAGAGTAATAGATCCTATACCCTTAATCAAACAAGGTGCATTATTACCAACCCTAACAATTCCTCCATCATAATTATCTAACTTAACAAACTTTCTTTTATCTCCAGTCATATGATGTGAACAACCACTGTCTATAATCCAATAAAATTTCTTTTCAACTTGAGAAACTAATGCTTTTTCTTCCCTTTTATCAGATTCAAAACTTTCTTCTTTAATTGCTACAAATCCTATTTCCTCAAAGTTATCATTATCACTGTCACTTAAATGTCTTTCAATTCCTGCTTCAAGATCTTCATCATTTGCATAATAACATTCTTTAGATCTCCTAGGTTTAAAGTTGCTTCTATACTTCTTAACTCTTTTAGGACATTTAGATGCAAAATGACCATATTCTTGACAAGTCCAACATTTAAAGATTTTCTTACCATCTGGTTCTCTTTTTACAAGTAATGCAATACCTTCTTCAATCTTCTTATCTTCCTCAGATTTAGATCTGCTACTGCTGGCATAATCTCCATTCACACTAGTACTTCTTGTAGGTTTAATGTTAAGAGAACTGAATGCTATTTCCATTCTAGGTAGCTCTCTTGATAATCTCAAGTTCATCTCTACTATTTCTAATCTTCCAAGAAGAGTCTCTCTTGAAAAGTTCGATGTACAAGGTATCACTTGTTCAATCATCTGTGTTGTCTGCTTGAATACTGGTGTCAAAGTTCTTAGAATTTTCCATATCACTTCATTCTCTATCTTATCACCTCTACAAGACTTTATTCCTATTACAATCTCAGACATCCTACCAATATAGCTTCTAATAGATTCATCTTCCATCATTCTGATATCTTCAAATGCACAAATCCAATTATGTAATCTAGCCTTCTTTGCATGTTCATCACCTTCAAAAGTAGAATGTAAAGCTTTCCAAATTGCATGAGATGTTTTCAAACATCTTACTTGACTATATTCATTCTCTGGTAGTGCTGACAAAAGTGCTTTTTTTGCAAGTATGTTACACATGAATAGATCTAGTTCATCTTTAGTTCCTACCTCTAGATTGTCTTCCTCAATGATAGTCTTCTCATTCTTTGTAATCAACCAATAACTTGGTCCTAAACACAATAGATGAGTCTTCATCTTTTCTTTCCAGCTGTCAAAATTTACTCCATCAAACTTAGGGCTTTCTTTTTTGAAATTCGCCATGGATCTCCTTAAGTTGTTAAACTTTTCTTTCAAGGACTTGCTGCTCTGATACCAATTGTTAGAAAATAAAGATCCCCAAGATAACTGAGAGGGGGGGGGGGGTGAATCAGTTATCTAATAATTTAACCATTCAACTACTTTAAACAATATAATTAATCTACTAATCAACCATAGAAAGATAACCATACACAATTGCACAATAACACAAGATATGTGGACTAGGGAACCTCTTGAAAAGAGTAAACCCCGGTGGGAATGATGCCCACAGAATGATGCACTAATATGAAAGTTCCTTGTTAGAGGATGGAATTTTTTAGGAGTCTTATGAAATACATTTAGTACATATAAATCCTTGTTAGGAGATTTTGAATCCCTGTTAAAAGATTCTAAGCTGGTTAAGAGTTTATGGAAGATAGAAGGACCCACTACCCAAATAGCTTCAAGACAAGATCTCTAAACCCACTGTCCAAAAGATCTTAGAATTATTCAATAGAATAATATGAAATATATTACCTCCTTCACATTGTGCCAAAACTGCACTCTCTGCTACACAAGATCACAATTCTAGATCTTTGTACTCACAAGTCTTCCTTCATCACTGAATTAGTTCTTTTCTTTACTTCATGCATATATTCACATCTCAACCTTCACAGTACATATTGCAACAAGGAAAAAATTCCTTCTTATATACCAAACTCAAATAATTACAAATGAGTCGGTCCTCAATTACAAAATAATAAATTCTACATGCTACACACAAAATTTCACATAAAACTGTCAGCTTCCAGATACTGTAACTTTCTCCAAACATATCTTCAAAGTTTTCACTATGAACCATGTCATCATTAATGAGTCTCCAACATCCCTTTAACTACACAAAATCAGATTCCATCCCAGCTAAGAGATATCCTCCGATTTCTAAAAATTGCTTCACAGAAACACTATCTAAACACTGCTTTCACAAAAATGCTCATAACTCTCATAAATGAATGAATTTATTTTTGCACTATTAACCATAGGTTAATAACACACCAAGGAACATACCATAAACTACACAAAATCCAATCTACAATACAACATGTGTGCAAAACAAAACTGCACCTACTTTCCTGCTGATATCCAGAATATCATTGTGTTGACATCAATGACAATCCAAGTCATGAATGCAACAACAAATGCTACAGAATTATTGCCAAAATAATTTGCATTCATTCCTAACAGATTCAATGTATGTTGTTGATGCACCCATAGAGGTAGAGAAGTCTGCACCTATAACAAAAGTACACAAGAAAGAAACAATTTTCATTGACAATGTTGAGATTGCAATGGTGGCCTCAGATATTGATTTGGACAAGTTTGAAGAAGCCTTTGTAAGCACTCAAGAGGCTGAAAATCTATCTATAAATACTCCTCCCAGTCAACACAAAGTGCTGATTGAGGATGTGATAGAAAAGAAAGAACAAGGAAAAGGAAAAGAGATAGAAAAAGAAGAAGAAAAGAAAGAAGAAGAAAAAGAAAAGGAAGCAAAAAAACAAAAAGGAGAAGTAGATATAAAAGAAAATGAACCAATAGATAAATCATTTATTTTAATAAGAGTCAAATAGGAAGTAATGCATAGTACTCCTATCACTCCTATACACTCATCTTCATTGTTGTCAAGTTTGACACCTGACACAACCAGTTTGGATTCATGGGGAGAAGAAAACCTGATCAAGATCAGTGTCTTAGCTATGGAAAAAGCCAAAGAGAAACAAGTGATGAGGAATCCATTATTTGTGGTGTCACTGAACATATTGAAAATTCTGTTGGCTTTAGACAAGAAAGTGTCCAAGGTCAGTATAGTTGATGATGTTAGCAACATCCTCACAACCTTTAAAACTAACTTTGCTAGCTTGGAAGAATCCGCATCTCAAGTTGTAGAAGAGAAGTATATAAAGAAAAGGCTAAGTGAATTGGTCAGTAACTTTGCACTTGACCTTAGTTCACTCAAAGTTGGACAAGAAACTTTGAAAGAGTTTGCAACAAAAGGAAGGAAGATTTTTGTTGATTGTATGAATCAAGATAAGTTGACAGCTGATCACTACAAGAAGATTCAAGAAGTAGAGGCCATGATAGAACAAGTAAGGAAATTAGTAGAAGACCTGTCTACTAATATAAACATGTGTAACAATGTATATTAGGGACAACTTGATAAAATTGAGAAGGCAAAAAGGGAGATGTCAAAGATAAGGGCTGGGTAGACTCAGCTTAGAAATGCTCTTGTACCCTCCCTAGATGTGCTGAATCAAAATATCAAGGAGATCGATGCCACCATGGTGAAATATGATCAAGGTCCAAGTTCAAATTTGGAGAAGATGGAGAAACTTCAGTATGCCTTATGCGCCCATCTCCAAACAATCAATGCATTGATCACATTTTGGAAGCAAGAGATCCAAAATCTATAGATTGCATACTTAGATGTACTTTCAGTGTATGTACTTGTATAGATTCAATTTTGTAACACCTTTGTCATTAATGTCAAAGGGGGAGTATGTATATAATATGGATCTATAGCTATGTATAGTAAGAAGATATAAGGGAGAGATAAGATAGAGTATGATTAAGTATTAAGGGATAGTCAGTCACTTTGCCATATTCCTTTGTTGCCATCAATGAAAAAGGGGGAGATTGTTGGAAAGTTGATTATATTGGTGTATATGACTTTATATAATGTTTTCATTATGACAACAAAGTCATATAGTGTTTTGGAGTCAGCGCACTTGATGAGAAGATAAAAAATTGGCTAAGTGTTGAAGACTGGATAGTATACATAGTACCTGAAGGTCAGAGCATCAGTGCACGTGCATATGATAGAATTATGATATGCACCCTAGAAGTGAAGTTGGTAAGATCATATTCATGCTAAGTCTAAGAGCACATGATCAAAAGATTTAGTATGAGAAAAATACAGAGAGTTCAAGTTGCACAGATAGTGAATTCCAAAGAAGAATAGTGCAAGCAACCGACTGTTGGTATTTTGGTTAGTGGTTATATTATTGTTGTGTAAAATGTAGTTTACTAAAACATAGTAAAATTTGAAAAATTAGATTTCAATTTTTTCCCAATTTAATCTTGAGAAAAGATAAAGAGGTCAGAATGGAATATGTGAATACAAAGGAACAACTAGAAGACATATTCACCAAAGCGTTACCTAAGGAAGCTCATGAATATCTGAGAGGAAAATTAGGGGTTCCTCCCCTCACTATGGCTACCTAGTCAAGCTAGGAGCACTGCATCAAATATGCTACAAAGAGTAACTGACAAATTGATGCAAAAAAGGTCACACTTTAGGACCAGCCTAGAGTTGTGAAAAGTATAACAAAGCTGAAAATCAGTCATAAGAAAAGATGACAGAGGGAGAAATATTCTTATTGAACTGAAAAGATTACATCTACATCTAAGAGATGCATGTTCTAGTTTCTTCTTTGGCATTATTGTCAAAGAGGGAGATGAGTAAGATGAAAACACATGGTGAGATTTCATGGAAGATTAAGTAAGAGGGAGAGATTCAGAGGAAAGGAACATGGAAAAGATTCAGTGGAAGTTACTCTGTGGATGGTTAAGCAAGCAAGGCTAGGTAATTCAAAATTATAATGAAGCTAAGGATATTACAAATGTTTCTGATACACAGACAAGTTCTGGATTGGTTGGTGAATCATGTGTTATTCATATGGTGTTGGCATCAATGCCAAAGAGGGAGATTGTTGGAAACTACAATTGAAGAAATTGTTGTATTGTCATTGATGTCAAACCTTAATTGGTAAGATTGTTGCTATCTAAGAAAGTACTATATCTATTTGATTATTGAGAAGGATTAGGGAAAGGGTGATAACAATAGAACCTAGAGAAATGTTGTGTTATTTGATACTTCAATTAGTACTTGATTATGTAGCACAATGATGAGATAATGTATTGTCTATCTAAGTGAGAAGCAAGAGTAAACAAGTAGGCTTAACCGAGTAGAAGTGAAGAAATCTAGTTTAAGCCGAGTGATGTTAGTGTCGACCGAGCCAGTATATGCTGAGTAAATTCAGTGTTGACCGAACATCAGTTTATTGCTGAGGGAGACATCATTAGCCGAGGGAAATAGTTTCAAGTGATAACCAAGCTATGTAGTGATGACCGAGGAGTTGAAAATAGTATTAACCAAGCATTAGTAATTTACATTTGAGGAAGAATTTAGATTCCTAGCCGACATAGTTGAATTCTTGGATTATGTAAATGGTGTTGACTTTATTTATTGAATGTATTGAGCATTTCATGCACAATAAACCATTTTATTATGATTCCATAAATAGATTAGAGATGTTTCTAGAAGGATGGATGAAGAACATAATATTGGAAGGATTTGATGAATTTGACCTAACCCTAAGATCTACGGAGGAGATTAAGTGGCAAAAGATGGATCTACCTATCGAAGAGGTATTAAGGAAACCTAATTTTGAGGTTGAAGCTATATGCTGGAGTTTTTGTTATTATTGACTGAATAAGCGAAAAAGGTTGAAAGAGGAGTTGTGATTACTTGAAAAGATTTCCAAGAAGAATAGTGATGGATATGGAAATGGATCTCAGTAAGTAAGCTAACATATATATGTAAGAATTGGATCTGTTATTTGCAAAGTGAGTTGTATGTTTTAAGATCAAACACTGCTGTTACTTTCTAACTATTGTATCAGTTTAAATCCTTAATCAAGGTTGACCTAATAGTCATTGTATAAATCCTTTAATCAAGGTTGCATTCTAATGAAATGTACTTAAGTCCTCTAACAAGGCACACTCCTAACAGGGTGGTTGAAATCCTTTAACAGGGTCACACCTAGCAGTGTGTTTGTAAACCTTTGATAGGGTTGGATTTTCATAGAGCTCACTTTAGAAGAATGAAAATATTAGTAGCATGTTACAAAGTGGTTTTTCCCAAATTGGGTTTCCGCTATAAATCCCAATGTCAATACTTGTGTGAATGTTTCAATTTTCACATTTCTGTGTTTTGCAAGTTAAATACTATTGGATAGTGGACTGCACTATTATATGTTTCTGGTATACATTTTGTAATCGACAAGTAGCTGTTGGTTATTAGATCTAAGTTGTTGAAGTGTTTAAAAGTTTAATTTATACATCTGGACCTGAGAAAAATTGATTCAGCCCCCTCTCTATTGTTCTAAATCATATTAGAAAAACACTGCACTTATTCCTTCCAAAGAGGCATTCGTACATACCACAAAATCCCCTAAAGGGTTGGGCACAACAAAAATCAAAGCATTAGTAAGCCTTTCCTTAAGATTTTGGAAGGCTTCTTTACACTTATCTATCTAGATGAATTTATTTCCTTTTCTTTGTAGTGAAGTGATAGGATGAACAATCCTAGAGAACCCCATAATGAATCTCTTGTAATAACCTTCCAAACCCTTGAAACTAAAAACTTTTGAAATGCTTATAGGGGCTGGCCAATCCACTATTGCTTGGATTTTTTCTGCATCCATAGAGATACCCTCACCGGAGATAACATGTCCTAAATACTTAATCTCAGTCTGGAAGAATTCACATTTTTTTGGGTTGGCAAATAATTGGTTGTCACACAAACATTGAAGTACTTGAAAAAGGTGTTGCTCTATTAATATTATTTAGATGTACCAATTAAACATTTAAACACTTCTACAATCTCAGATCTAATCACCAACACAACTCAGTCTCTAAAGAATATGTATACTGGAAACATATAACATGCAGTCAACTATACAAAAGTAATTAACTTGTAGAATATAGAAACATTCACAACAAATATAACACTAGGAATTATAGTGGAAACCCAACTTGGAAAAAACCACTTTGTAACATGTTACTGATATTTTCACTCTTCTGAAGTGAGCTTTGTGAAAAGCCAACCTTGTTAAAGGGTTACAAACACACTGCTAGGTGTGACCCTATTAAAGGATTTAAACACTGGCAAAAGTGACCTAGTTAAAGGATTTAAGTATATTCCATTAGAATGCCACCTTGATTAAAGGATTTAAACAATGACTGTTAGGTCAATCTTGATTAAAGGATTTAGACTGATACAATGGTTAGAAAGTAGCAGTAGTATTTGATCTAAAAAACATATAACTCACTTTGCAAATATCAGATCCAATTCACACATATATACTAATTTACTAATTGAGTTCCATTTCTATCTCCATCTCTGATCTTCTTGGAATTCACTTCAAGAAATCACAACTTTGATCAAATCCTTCACCTTTAGCCTTCTGCTTAGACTTATTAGTTAATAACATCAACAACACCAGCATACTCTATAACCTCACAATTAGGTTTTCCTTTATACCTCTTCAATAGGTAGATCCATCTTTTGCCACTTTATCTCTTCTATAGATCTTAGGTTAGGTCAGATTCATCAAATCCTTCCAACATTTAAGTTCTTCATCCATCCTTCTAGAAACATCTTAAATCTTATCATTGAATCCATAATAAAATGATTTACCATGCATTAAATTCTCCACACAATCAATTAATAAAGTCAACACGATTTACATAACCCAAGAATTCAACTATGTGGGCTGGAAATCTAAATTCTTCCTCCACATGTAAATTACTGACACTCATTCAATACTGTGTTCATCTCCTCGGTCATCACCGCGTAACGTGATCTCTACAAACTATCTTCCTCAGCTAACACTGTCTTGCTTGGTAATTTCTTGTCACTTGGCATAAATTGATGTTCAGTCAACACTAAATTTACTCAGCATATATTGGCACTCAGTCGACACTAACATCACTCGGCTTAAACTAGATTCTTCACTTTTTCTTGGTTAAGCCTACTTCTTCAGTCTTTCTTCTTACTTAGATAAATAATACATTATCTCATCATAGTGCCAAATAATCAAGTACTCATTGACATATCAAATAACTAAACCTTTCCCTAGGTTCTATTGTTATCTCCCTTACCCTAATCCTTTTCATAAATCAATAGATATAGTACTTTCATAGATAGAAACTATCTTACTAGTTAAGGTTTGACATCAATGATATACAACAATTGCTTCAATTACAGTTTCCAACAATCTTCCTCTTTGGCATTGATGGCAACACCATATGAAAAACACATGATTTACCAACCAATCCAATTTTTTTTCATTGCATCAGAAATATTTATAATATCCTTAGCTTCATTCTAATTCTCAATAACTTAGCCTTTCTTGACTGTTCACATAGTTACTCCCTCTGAATCTTTTCTATCTCTCTCCCTCTGAATCTCTGAATCTGTGTTTTCATCTCTGAATCTCCCCCTCTTTGACAATAATGCCAAAGAAGTATCTAGAAATTACATCTTTCATATGTAGATGTCATCTTGTTAGTTCAGTAATAATATTTCTCCCTTTTTCATCTTGCTTATGACTAATTATCATCTTTGCTATTCTTTTCACAACTCTAGGAAGCTATTAAAGTGTGACCTTTCCTACATCAATTTGTCATATACTCTATGCAACACATTTGATGCAGTGCTCTGTGATTGACTATGTAGCCTCAGTTAGGAGAAGCACCCCTAATTTACCTCTAAGATATTCATGAGCATCCTTAGGTAAAGCTTTTGTGAATATTTCTGCTAGTTTTTCCTTTGTGTTCACATATTCCATTCTCACTTCTTTTTCTTGTACCAATTCCCTCAAGTAATTATACTTGATAGCAATATGTTTGGTCTTTGTGTGCATCACTGGATTCTTTGATATGTTGATAGCACTTGTGTTATCACATAATATATCAACCAGTTCAGTGATCCCCTCTTTCATACCTTTCAATAATTACTTGATCCTTACTAGATTTGAACAATTCACTGCAGCTGCTACATACTCAACTTTTACTATAGATTGGGAAATGCAGTTTTGTTTCTTTCTTGTCTAGGAGACTAATCTTTGTCCAAGAAAGAAAGCTCCACCACTTGTACTTTTCTTGTCATCAACATTTACTACCCAAATAGCATCAGTGTAGACTCTCAATTGAAATTTCTCATTCCTCTTGTAGTACAATCCATACTCTTCTGTCCCTTTTAGACATCTCAATATTCTCTTCAAAGCCATCATATGATTTTCCTTAGGATTGGTAGAGAATATTTCCACAATCCTAATTGCTAGGGCTATATCCGGTCTGCTGTGGAAAACATATTGTAGTTTACCAATCACGGATCTATACAGGGTTTGATTCACTTCAATAGTATCATCAGTTTCAGATAGTTTCTGTATAGTAGCCATAGGAGTACTTACTGGCCTTGAGTCCTCCATTCCAAAAGTTTTTAGTATCTCTTTGATATATTTAGATTGTGTGATAAAGATACCTTTCTCCATTTGATGGACTTGTAAACTAAAAAAGAATTTGATCTCACCAAAAATAGACATCTCAAAATCAATTTTCATCTCACTTGAAATTTTTTGACATAGGGCATCTTGTCCACCAAATATGATATCATCTACAAAAATTTTTGCTAACAAAATCCCTTTACCTTCTTCAGCTTTCATGTATAGATTGTTGTTTTCATTTGTCCTTACAAATCTGATGTTTATCAAATAATTGTGTAGCCTCTCATATCATGCTCTAGGGGCTTGCTTCAATCCATACAATGCCTTGTTCAGTTTGAAAACCATATTTCTCTTGTCTGGATCAACAAATCCTTTAGGTTTTTCAATGTATACTTCTTCTTCTAATATACCATTGAGAAATACATACTTGACATCCATTTAATATACCTTGAAATATCTGTAAGAAGCATATGAACGTAGAGTTATTACTCCTTCTAATCTTTCTACAGGGTCAAATATCTCCCCATAGTCTATTCCTTCTTCTTGTGCACAACCCTTTCATACCAGTCTTCCCTTGTTTCTTGTGACTTGTCCATGTTCATTAATCTTGTATCTAAATACCCATTTTGTTGCAATAAAATTCTTGTTTTCTGGTCTTGACACCAGAGTCTAGGTATAATTCTTTTCTCTTTGATCTATTTCTTCATTCATAGCTTGAATACAGTCTTGATTCTCTAAAGCATCTTTTACTATCTTAGGCTCAAAATCACATAATAAACATGCAGGGTCTTTCAACTTACTTCTGGTCAAGACTCCAGATTCCTTATTTCCAATGATTTTCTTAGGCTTATGATGTCTTCTCACATACTGTGCCAATGTAGGTTCATATTTCTTTTCTCCTTAGTCTTCAAGTTCATCATGAAAATTATTAGATTCTACTTCTGATTGCTCGGTAACATCTTCCTGATGCTTGACATTTCTTACCCGTGACTCTGCATCTGGTGCAGGTGTGTTACTTTCCTCTCCTTCTTCCATATAGACAAAAGATCTATAGTCTTTAAGTTATTGTCTACTTTCTTGTTCATTTTTCTCTGCATATTCATCAACTCTCACATTTGCACTCTCCACAATTTTGTTAGTGTTAAAATTCAAACACTTATAAGCTTTACTCTTAGTGGAATAACCTAGGAATATGCCTTCATCACTTTTTGCATCAAACTTTCCATTTCTATTATCCTTCAGTATATAGCATTTACTCCCAAAGTTTCTAAAGTATTTCACATTAGGTGCATATCCATGCCATAATTCATAAGGTGTAACATTTGTACCTTTCTTGATTTGTACTTGGTTCAAGGTATAAACAAGTGTACTTACAACTTCTCTCCAGTATTTTTGTGCAACATTATTTTCAATCATTAGTGTCCTTGCACAATCCATAATTGACGTATTTCTCCTCTTAGCTATACCATTATGTGGAGGTGTTCTAGGTGCAGACATCTGTCTCTTGATTCCTCTATCATTGCATAATAGATTGAACTCATTTGATATAAAATCTCCACCTTGGTTAGATCTTAGACATTTCAAGCTTCTCCCTATTTCCTTTTCAACCTTTTCCAAATACCACTTAAGCAACTAAAATGCATTAGATTTTTCTTTTAAAAACATTATAGTCATCATTCTAGTGTAATCGTCAACAAAAAGAATAAAGTACTTAGCACCACAATAAATTTGTATATCCATAGGTCCATAAAGGTTAGTATGAACCAAATCCAAAGTATTCTCAAAAGTAAATGTCTCTCTCTTGAAACTAGACTTTATCATTTTTCCCAACTGACATTGTTTACACATCACATTATCAGGTTTCTTCAATCTCGGAAAACCTCTAACTTTCTTCTTTTTACTAATACTCACGAGATTGTCAAAGTTAACATGACATATCCTCTTATTCCATAACCATACATCATCAAATTGTGCAAATAAATATGTCTCTTTAGATAGATCTAGATAGAACAAATTACCTCTAGTCTGTTCTCCACTTCCAATTAGTTCACCAGTAGCATCAAATATTTTAGCCTTCCTATGATGAAATTCCACTCGGTAACCAATGCTATTAAGCTGTGCAACATTCAACAAATTATAGTTAAGACCTTCAATCTAATAAGCATTTTTATAAGTGATCTTATCACTTAGCTTAATTGATCCTTTACATCTCATAGGACATGGTGCATCATTACCAAACTTAACACTTCTACCTTTGTAATGATCTAGAGTTTCAAATTTACTTTTATCACCAGTCATGTGATGTGAGAAACCACTATCAATAATCCATTTATCACCTTTAATCACATAATAAATAAGTGCAGTTTTCTCATCTTCATCAGAATCATCTTTCATAGCAACATAAACTACTTCAATATCAAAATTATCACTATCAGTATTAGTTTCCTGTTTGGCAATATAGAAGGATTTCTTACATTTATCCTTGTAATCTCTGTACCTTTGGTGATCTCTGTGATCTCTCTTATCCTTGTACTTGCTTTCTCTTTCCTCATCCTTTTCATTCTTGTTAGGACAACTTGCAGTAATATGGCTAACTTTGTTACATGAAAAACAAATTATAGGAAGTTTACCTTTATATTTTCCTTTTCTTCTCTTCAATCTTCTAGCCATGAGTGCCTCAAGATCATCTAGTTCCTCATCATAAGTGTCACTATCACTTTCACTTTTTACACATTTTCCTTTTTCTCTCTTAGATTGATTCAAAACCATTTGTGACTTGAATTTAGATTCAATATTAGGAACAATGTAGTTATCATAATTAGAAAGCTCAAAATAGTAAGCTTACCAACAAGAATTTCCAGAGTTGGAACATTACTAGGGTTACATCTTGATTCTTAAATTGCTGAAATTTTGATAGCATAGATAGGAAGAAAAGTTCTCAATACTTTACTAATAACAATCTCATTCTCAATGATTCCATTAGCTCCTCTAATAGCATTCACTACCTCCTTAATTCTACCATAATACTAAGCAATACTATCACCTTCTTGCATTTTCATTTCATCAGGCTTACCTCTTTGGCTTTTAGCTTTTAACCTTAGAACATTAACATCACCACCATAGATGGTTGCAAGAGTATCCCACATTTGATTTGCAGTAGTGCAATCCTTGATATCTTCAAATTCAGGGTAGCTTAAGGTAGATGCAATCTCCAGCATTGCATGATTGTGTTCCTATTTTGTTTTTATCTCCTCGATAGTCAAAGGTACATTAGGTATGACATAGTCATGTTCAACATAGTACTTCACCTAATCACCAATACTAACTAGATGTAGTTTCATCAAACTCTGCCATGTAGGGAAGTTCTCCTTATTCAGCTTCGGTACCTCCTTTTTATACATCTTGATGATTAGCTTTAAGTACCTTTAAACTTTTTCTCTGTAAGCACCAACAACTTGTTAATATGATTTAGAACAACAAAGAGGGGGGGTGAATTAGTTGTTCTTAGGTCTTGATGTATAAAATAACTTCAAAAACTTTTCTTTAAATCAAATCAAGCAACCAAAAAAAAATCGGTCATCACTAATTCAATAATAGAAACATATAACACTGCAGTCCACTACCCAGCTGTAACTAACTTGTAAAACACATAAATGTTCAAACCAAAAAATTCACACAAGTATTGACACCAGGATTTATAGTGGAAACCCAATATGGGAAAAACCACTTTGTAACATGTTACTATTATTTTCACTCTTCTAAAGTGAGCTTGGTTAAAAGCCAACCTTGTCAAAGGTTACAATACACACTGTCAGGTGTGACCCGGTTAAAGGATTTTAATCACCCTATTAAAAGTGAGCCTTGTTATAGGACTTACATACACTCCATTAGAATGTAACCTTTTTCAAAGGATTTAACATGATTGTTAGGTCAACCTCTATTAAAAGGATTTTGACTATTACAATGGTTAGAAAGTAGCAACAATATTGATATGAAAAAATATACAACTCACTTTGCAAATATTAGATCCAATTCCGTACACAAATGCTGGTTTACTGACTTTGAAAATTTGCCATCTCCATCTTTGATCTGCTCAGAATTTTTCTTCAAGCAATCACCACACTTTTCCTTTAGCCTTTTCACTTATATAGTCAATAAAA
This sequence comes from Chamaecyparis obtusa, assembly GCA_027943335.1. Lineage (NCBI taxonomy): Eukaryota > Viridiplantae > Streptophyta > Pinopsida > Cupressales > Cupressaceae > Chamaecyparis > Chamaecyparis obtusa. The sequence goes on from BSBK01002840.1 coordinate 104,531, forward strand.
CTTACTATTCTTCTAGCATCTCCTTCACCCATGCATTCTCATACCTAATTTTTAGGTTCCCTTCATACTTTTCTCTATTAGGTTAACTTATCTTTTGCCACTTAATCTCCTTCATAGATCTTAGGGTTAGGTCAAATTCATTGAATCTACCCGCTTCATGTTCTTCATCTCCACTTCTAGAATCATCTCAAATCTCATAAAGATTTACAATAAAATATTTTACAAAGCATTAAATGCTTCCATACAATCAATAAATAAAGTCAACATGTTTTACATAATCCAAGAATTCAATAATGTCAGCTCCAAATCTGAATTCTCTTCAAATATAAAAATGCTAATGCTCAGTCAATACTGTGATCATCCACTTGGTCTTCATGCAAACCACTTGGTCACAACTAAAACTATTTCCTCGGCATATACTGTCTTCCTTGGCAATTAATTGATACTCGGTCAACACTAGATTTTTTCTTGGCATATACTAACTCGGTCGACACTAACATAACTTAGCTTAAATATGATTTCTTTATTTTTGCTCGGTTAAGCCTACCAGTTTAGTCTTCAATCATACTAAGATAAACAATACATTATCCCATCATTGTACAACATAGTCAAGTACACTTTGTAGTATCAAGATAACTCAACCTTTCCCTAGGTGCTATTGTTACCATCCTTTCTTTCCCTTCTCACAATAGATATAGTACTTTCCTAAGTAGTGACAGTCTTACCAGTTAAGGTTTGACATCAATGACAATACAATAATTGCTTCAATTGTAGTTTCCAACACAACTCTGATACCAATTGTTAATATTATTTAGAACAATAGAGAGGGGGGGGGGTGAATCAGTTGTTCTCAGGTCTAGATATACCAATTGAACATTTAAACACTTTGACAATCTTAGATCTAATCACCAACACAACTCGGTCTCTAAAGAATATGTATACCAGAAACATATAACACACAATCCATTATCCAACAATAATTAACTTGCAGAATATAGAAACATTCACAACAAATATATCACCAGGAATTGTAGTGGAAACCCAACTTGGGAAAAACCACTTTGTAACATGTTACTAATATTTTCACTCTTCTGAAGTGAGCTCTATTGAAAGCCAACCTTGTTAAAGGTTTGCAAACACACTGCTAGGTGTGACCCTGTTAAAGGATTTAAACACTATCAAAACTAACTAGGTTAAAGGATTTAAGTAAATTCCATTAGAATGCCACCATGATTAAAGGATTTAAACTATGACTGTTAGGTCAACCTTGATTAAAGGATTTAGACTGATATAATGGTTAGAAAGTAGCAGTAGTATCTGATCTAAAAAACATATAACTCACTTTGCAAATATCAGATCCAATTCACACATATATGTTGATTTACTTACTGAGTTCCATTGCCATCTCCATCTCTGATATGCTTGAAATTCTCTTTAACCAATCACAACTCTGATCAACTCCTTCACCTTCAGCTTTCTTCTTAGACTTATCAATCAATAACATCAAAAACACCAGCATACTCTATAACCTCACAATTAGGTTTTGCTTTATGCCTCTTCAATAGGTAGATCCATCTTTTGCCACTTAATCTCTTTTGTAGATCTTAGGTTAGGTCAAATTCATCGAATCCTTCCAACATTTAAGTTCTTCATCCATCCTTCTAGAAATATCTTCAATCTTCTCATTGAATTCATAGTAAAATGATTTACCATGCATTAAATTCTCTATACAATCAATTAATAAAGTCAACATAATTTACATAACCCAAGAATTCAACTATGTTAGTTGGAAATTTGAATTCTTCCTCCAAATGTAGATTATTGACGTTCAGTCAATACTATGTTCATCTCCTTGGTCATCACTACGTAGCTTGGTCATCTCTACAAATTGTCTTCCTCGGCTAGCACTGTCTTCCTCAGCTAACACTGTCTTGCTCAGTAATTTGTCGTCACTTGACATAAACTGATGTTTAGTCAACACTAAATTTACTCGGCATATACTGGCACTCGGTCATCACTAACATCACTTAGCTTAAACTATATTTCTTCACTTTTGCTTCGTTAAGCCTATTTCTTCAGTCTTTCTTCTTACTTATATAAACAATACATTATCTTATCATAGTGCCAAATAATCAAGTACTCATTGAAGTATCAAATAACTCAACCTTTCCCTAGGTTCTATTATTATCTCCCTTTCCCTTATCCTTTTCATCAATCAATAGATATAGTACTTTCATAGATAGCAACTGTCTTACTAGTTAATGTTTTACATCAATGACAATACAACAATTGGTTCAATTGCAGTTTCCAACATGCTCATGTTCAACCTCATTCTTTGAATACACCAAAATGTCATCGAGGAAAATAATCACAAATTTACCCAAATAGATTCTAAAAAACCCATTCATTAGGATCATGAATACTGATGGGTCATTGGTCAAGCCTAAAGGAACCATGGTGAATTCATAATGCGCATATAAAGTTTGAAAGGCTGTACGGTGAATGTTTTCTTCATAGATCCTGAGCTGGTGATATCCTGACTTAAGGTCTATCTTTGAAAATATCTTCGCTCCTTTCATTTGATCGAATAGATCATCTATGAGAGGTAGAGGATATCATTTTTTAATAGTCACTTTGTTTATTTTATTGTAATAAATACATAACCTCAAAGACCCTGTTAGCACTAATTCTTGTACCCTCATATTCTAAAAGAGAAAATGATAATCAAACATGGGATATTTATCTGATCGACATAGATCTATTCTTCCTACAAACCAAAGGATAAGAAAAGGCTGACGTTGACAAGTCCTACAAGCTTCTACACTTCAATTTCTACTCACTCAGGTGGGGACACCTCATCTGCACACAAATAACTCCTTATTACAAACAATAGGCCTACAAGTATATCACTTTATGGAATAGTTTTCAGACTTTTAGGTAAAAAATACCCTAGTACTCACTAGATGTGATGCAAAATCCCACTTGCATACAATGAATCTAAAAACTAGAAATACTTCCTAACTCCTCCTATCAACATGAAAGGGAAAATGTTATCATTTATGTATTAGGTGGGATGGACCTCTGAAATACCCCAAATCCCTCATAGACTAGTACCTTGTCCAATGGGCAATAGAGTCAAATGAAATATGCAACACACAACTTATGAAATAAGAAGATAACACAGTCTAACATGATGATGCCTTACACCAATCATGCACCATTGGTCAAAATCTTCTTAGCAATCCACCTATATTCTCAGAGATGCAATCACTTATTCAAAGGAGTTTAACCCTCCCCTTGGAAGAAACCTATAAATAAGAAATACATTAATCAACATCCACCGAAAGACAAGTACGAGATACCCTTGATACCTCAACTCATACACATCTAAAACTAATCCTAAATTTAGTCATTTCCTTAAAACAACTCTATTCCAGATATATAATAGAAAAACTAAAACACCCTTCATGCTTTAACTAATAAATTCAGGAAGAAAATGGAGACAATATGATAGTAGTAAAAATAGTGTTGCAAGCTTATTCACAAGATAAACTATTACACATATATTTGGCTAAATGACCAGAGTGGATACAAGAACACCCTATATGAGAAGAAGATGGCAATATTATAGAAAAGAACCACTCATGGAACTAGTCTAGAAAAGATCACAAGGAATTTAGACTACAAAATTTTCACCAGAACTGGAACTCTCTACCCCCTGCAACAATGGAGAAAAAGAAGAGATAAAGGAAAAACAAAGCCAATCACAAACTATTGATAGCTGCCAATTTTCACAAAATATCTTCCATTTCTCCCAAATTCATTTCTTTCTGCATCTACCTCCATCTTTACAATCACTTCTCCCTCCAAATTTGCATCCTTTAAAATTGATCTTTTTCAACTACTTTTACCTCTGCAAATATCTCTTTAAACAGATTTGATTCTGAAATGCAAGAGCCTTTACTGCTATTTCCCACCAAGTCAAAACTAAAATTAATCATTACCAATAGATTCCTCATCTTCTGCTATTTTTGATGATATACTATATGCCTATATTCAAGCAAAAATGAAGACTCCACATAGCATTTTCATTTTCTATGAGCAACTGCAATATTATGATAATTTTGAATTTCTCCTATAGTTTAACTTTGACATCCCTTTTAATTTTCTTTAACTGGTTTGAATTTTCATTTTATTCTTATTTCTGCTCTTTACACACAGAAACCACCAGAATTTTACACTTGTCACTAGTTGATTGGTGCCAATACTTAACCCAAGCTTTGACCTCTAATCTAGAGATTGGACGAATGCTTCAGTCTCTAGATCTTTGAATGAATTATCTAACCCCGGTCAAACTTGGAGATCAAGTGAATGCCTCATTCTCTAAATCTTCGAATACATCTCTTAACCATGGATCTATTTGGAGATTGGGCGACCAAGCTCATTCTCCCAATCTTAGAATGTTTCTACCTTAACTACCAAGATCTAGAGAACTAGCAACCACAACCATTCTCTAGGTCGCTTGATGTTAGGACTTAACTGTCAGCTCTCTAGTGATCACATGAACACTGCATTCTCTAAATCTAATGATTTTCTCACTAAACACTAGGGATCTAGTGATTTAGTGAAATGGCTAACTGACTGCAATCTCCTATTCATTGAATGTTTTCTTTAACCATCGGTTCATTTTAGAAATGCACGACAAGTTGCCATGTGTCACCTCTCTGGTCCTATTTACCACCAACTATCTGCAAAACCTCTATTGTTTGATTCACCGCCATAGTTCCTGAGGCCCCTCTAGAGCACTCGCACGTGCATAGCCTCCATCTTCTTCTTCATACTTCATTGTGTGCACTTTACCTTTTAAACATCTGAAATCCTCCTTTCCTAGCCAATGTGGGATTAAACCTTTGAGAGTTTTAAATATCTTCATTAAAATTAGTCTACAAGCACCTAGCTGGCATGTAAATCTGAGCGGGCCCACAAGGGAAGAGGCCAACCTTACCTATTTTCTTTCTCTTTACCATTAACTTGAGCTACTTTATATTTAAAAGCCATTGAAGACCCAATTTGGGCACATGTGGGATAAAACCACATGCAACCCCTTCACACTTTCTCCTCTCCAGCCATTCACGTGCTTCCTTCTGATGCACTCACACTCTCTGCCAAACATTAACACATTTTTCCCTTTGCATTTTTTGGCTGCACACTCCTCCATTTAAATACTTATACAAATGGCTAAACAAGGTTCTATTTTACTTACCATGGTGGCTTTCACATGCCTCCATTCTTTCTTGTTCACTTTTCCTTATTAAAAACATTCCAAGCTCTTTCACTAGGACAAGGAACTAGCACACACCCCTCAAGTTCCAATAGAAGAGATAGCACTAGAAAACACTCCTCATGGTCTCTTGAGAAGCACACTCAATAGTCTTTCCTCTAATCAAAATATCCTTGCATGAATACACAATGTCTCAAAGCAAGCTCTCCTTCCTTGGAAATAGGCAAGTCATAAGGAAAGGTAAGGGGAAGAGCTAGTGGTTCTTGTAGAAAGTAAAAGAGCCACTAAAAACTCTATTGTAATGATGTTCCTACCATCAAGCACCTTGCCATCAAGAACCAATTTCTTCTACCTCACGCGCTGGTCCCTTGTTCATGCCATGTCTAGTGTGTAGCACTTGGTGATGTTTGGCAGCCCGTATTGTGCCTTACGCACAATGCCAGACTTCACACTTAATACAAAAAAATGCACAACCAATTTTCCATTTCAATTTGTTAGTGTGCATAGTCCATATAATCATATATTTAAGCATTTATAATACTCTGCCAGATGCGAGTAGAGCTCCTGTCCCACCATTACAAAATATTTTGTGCTTTGAGGTCCAGGTGTATTTGCTAAACGGGCATGCTTATCCTCACTATTTGTAGCGTAGCATAGTTCTGTGGCAAGCAAGAGCATGATGGAGTTGATCAATACCATCATCGAAACCACATAGAGGGGGATAAGTCTATCCAGTTGACTTTGATCTAGTTTATATAGATTACCCATTCCTTGTTACTATTGAACTCTCTTGATTGGGATTGAGACCACCAATAAAGCATAGAAGCATAGATAGCTGTGGGAATAACATAGTTCCAAAGTGAGTAGTTGATCCATCATTTATTAACTATTGGAACACCCAAGAAGAAAGACATACTAGCTTCCTCGGTCTCATGAAATAAGTGCTTACAAATGTTAATCTTTTGCAAAGTGAAAGGGGCCGCGATTGTTGTCAAAAAATTATGGAGGGCAAGTAGAGCTTTTGAGTAACAGCAATCATACCTCACCTTAACCTCTCCTCTAAACTTCATACACTCCTCTATCTTATGCGTGATTGAATGCCTTTCTTTAATGTGCACTACCACTTATCAAATGTGTAGCCACATTTAAACTCATGCACAACCTCTTACAATCCTTCTAATGTGTATCACACACCCCTATTTAGAATATGCACACCCAATTTGTATTTGATTTGGCATGCACAATGCCTTGTTACACTACATTTCCCTCCTTACTTTTTCAATTTCATTGGCTACCTCCAATCCTTTGTTACACTGGTAGTAACAAACAGTCACCTTTGACTGGTCTTCAAAAAATGTTCCATGCTTCCATCACACACTCACATTCACTTTTGATTTCATTCGCTAGTTCCTTTCACTACTTAACTCCACATTGTATTCACGATGTTCCCAAAAGTTCTTTAAATGAAAAGGTTCAGTAACCATAGATTGATTACTATTCCAATCACCTTCTTGGCCATTTTGGTTGCATTTTCAACAAGCACTTTTTTACTATTTTTGTCCATAATCTCTAAATTCCAGCCATTACTGGTTATATCTTCAGCATAAAAATTATTGGTCAAATCATCAAAAGACATATATTTCTTATTAATCTAGTCACTTTCCCAGGCTCTATCACACTTAACAATGTCTGGTATTGCACGCACTCCATCCAAACATAATGTGCACCCTCTAAAATTAGATGTGCACAACCAGTAAACAATGGTGTATTCAAACCTTTAAACAACACACACCTCCATTTCTTCTTGTTTATTTGGCATGTTCAACTTTGGTGAACAAAGCACACAAGATGGAGTCACTCAATGAGTACAAACCATGGTGCACCAGAGATTTTAATCTCATTATTTAGTTCACTAGATTTATCTCTTAAGAATTGACCAATAACACCAATTGGCTATTGGAAGTAGCCTCAAAAACCAATCAGATAACCTCACAGGAACATGCCATCGAGAACTTAATTTCTTTTCCAACATATAAGTATGCTCACCAAAGGAGATAGCTCATAAAAACTTGAGCTAAAATATTTTAATGATCAAACATGGCACTTTGGAAAACTGAACCTGTCTAGACTGCCAAATCTACATAAGCCCCCTCCAGATTTGACTTAAAAAACTCACGAAATGGAAACTTCATGAATCAAAAACTTGGGCATTGATTCACTTCCCCACAAGAAAAATTAATCCACAACTAGCATGGTCCTGTTAGCTATTTTTCTTGCACGGGTAAATAACTAGATCATAACCTGATCTCTCCCCTTTGATGCTCTTTTCCTGGCAAGAGAAATGCTAATTGACAAGGATTAAATCCTTCTTCACTTCGGGCTCCACAGACCCAGGTGGGTGTACCTCACTTCTCTGCTTATGCAAACTGATATGAACTAGTACAAACACCTAATAAGAAGATTTCACAAATGGATTAAATAGAATAAATAGGTCTTGCAATAGGATTCATAACTGAGATGAACCTATCTTATGGGAAGCCTACCCACATGCTCAATCTATCTTTCAAACTCATCAACAGGAAGGGAAAGTTGATTGATTAAATTGATGCTAGTTTGGCAAATGACTTCTAACAGTACAGATCAGTGCCTTTAATCTGGGCATGGAGTCAAAATCAGTAAATATAAACCCAAACTACAAACCATGTTTCATTGATTAATATCCCTGCGTTAATGCCTTACATTAACACATTTCCACCGCTCAATATGAAGAATCATACAAATTCATAGCACTGATCAATTTCCAATCTACATTTAAGGATTTTACAATCCTTCCTTGAAGGATATCCAAATACAAACAGATACATTCTCCCTTGGAGAAGACAAACTCAATATCCCTTGAACACTGAATTCATACTGAAATTGAAACTCAATACAATGAAGACAATTCTCTGAAAACCATACATGCCTTACATGTATTTCGATTTGCAATCAAATTTACAAACACTTGTATTGAATCTATGACAGAAAATGAAACACACAGAAAACCATTATGCTCGACAATCATGAACCAAAATTGGAACTCAAGCTTGCAGTGCTCTGCTCATGCAAAAAATTGGAACCCGACAAACTGAAAAGAAACCAGACTAAGAAGAGAAGGGGGAAACACCAAAAAGCATCACCAACTGACACTTGTCAAACTTTGAACTACTCACTGAATGAGTCATGAAGTTTGGAACAACATACTTGATCTGCTCTATCCCCTTGAAAACACATGAGTCACCGGACATAACAAATCAAATATCTCAAAAATATCTTCCTGGCCCCCCTGAAACTTAGACTACAAATATCTCAAAACCAGCATGACCTGCATTGAAACTGACCTCAAAAATGGATTCCTCGTCTTCTCACCTTTCCGACGGTATATAACACTTGATATCTGGGCGAAAAATAAAGCCCCCAGCAATTAATTTTGTCCCCCATGCTCTGCAACTTCAAATATTCAAATTTTTATATAGTCAAAACTATATAAAAATATATTTATAATTTTGATTTTTTGGCCTTGAATGTGCACAAGAATCTGAATAAAATATTATTTTATTTTCTCCCAAAGCAGGACCCACATGCCACATGGCACCACCTCACCTGCCAACTTACCTAGTCGCATGATCGCATGCGCCAAAAATGGCTCATGCAACCACTTCACAAAACTTTACTTCTATCTGGGTGCAAGCACGGAAATCAAGGTGAGCGTGCATGAGAAGAGCCTCTAGCTCTTCAATCTATTTCATATGTGAGCTTGGTTGTATATATTCATTACAATTTCCCCATTCCGGATGAATGTGGGACTAATATCTTTGAGGTTTTAAAGACTTTGCAATAAAATATTGTCTCTTACGGCCAGCTGGCGCACATATTTTGAGGTGGGACCACAAGGCACAAGCCTTTCCTCCTCCTTCAACTTACACTATACTTGGGTGGCCTTGTATTTGAACATATCATTGACATGAAACTTAATGAATGTGGGATAAATATCGTGGACAGATCTTATAGGCAGTTTTGACAGTGACTCACTTAGTCACTTGTATCTCGCGAACTAGGAGGAATTTTTAAAATCGCTCTGGTGAGAATGTAGAGAACTTAATTTGAGACAACATATCCAAAAATTAGCTCAATCCAACGGTTCAAAAAAAAGTTATGCCCCCCGCAATATGACTATTTTTTCTTCTTCTACAAATCCGTGACTTCACAAATTCGTGTTTGCAAAAATAAATCATTATGTGGATGGTATTTCTTTTAGCATCCTCCTTTCTTCAAAACGTCCCTCTATCATATATTAGCTTCCCTTTAAATGCTCAAAATGTGCCTCTATCCTTCACATGAGGCTCTCTGGTACCTTCATAAAACCTCCATTTTGCAGGCTTTTGTATCAATGCACAGACCCTCCAATTCGGGTATGAGATCCCTGCAAATATTGTGTGAGTCTCCTCTCTTATATTGCCCACTAATAGAAGTAGAGCCCCCATTGCCAATCCTTCTTTCAAGATTAATGTCACTTTTTCTTGTGACAAGAAAAATACTAGAGAATTTTGTCAAAATTATCAATGCATTATGAATATCCATGTATTCATTTGATTCGAAACATTGGGAATCAGTGTACACTTAAAACATGTAACCATTGATGCTCTCTAAGCATCATTCACCTCCGATGAAGTATGACCATGATTTAACAAAATTTTAAACATACTTCTCACCTTTTACACTTTTGCAAAGTCACCATGAATGCCGACTGACCTCTAGAAGTGGCCTTAAAATTGACAAAAAGCAAACATAGGATCACGCCATTGGGAGCATAAACTCCTCTCCAACTTCTCAACACGCCGGTCAAAAGAAGATGCTCAGAAAGATTTGGGCCAAAAGAGTTCAACAATCAAACAATTCCCTTTGAAATCATTGCCTATTCGCACTTGTCAAAGTACATAAATTTCATCCGGAACTGGCCTAGAAAATTGAATGTATCACCTAACTGGGTGCCACCACTGAACATGCACATTCCCTGCTACATACTCATCTACCCTGCAAAACGGTGTCCCATGACGACAACTGAGGCAAAAGTTACAAGCCTTCAAAGCTGCCCCTTTCATTTTGTTTTCTGCAAACACACTGTCAGAACTTGATAAATTGCATCCGAAATCACCCTAGAAAAATACCAAATAGAGTCTGAGGAGGCTGTAAACTGGCATAGAAGTTCATTTAGATACAAACAACATGATTCAATCACTGCTTGGAACTGGACACCAGCGGGGAAAAAGATATGGCCTCACAAAAATAGGTACTTGCAGAGATAGACCAAGAAAATGCAGAAAACTCTTAAAAGTTGCAGTTGGAATTGGTTTCAAAAAGACATCAAACAGATTGACAGAAAGCTCAAATCTGAACTGGAAATGATATGTCAACTTTTCAATGCAGACCAACAAAAATTTCACTGATAGGTTTGACTGGTCAAAAGTTATAACCGAGCAAATTTGGCCTCCGGCAAACTGATGCACTTCACAATCTTTGCAAACAGCAGAAATTGCAAATGGAATCAAATTGGGAAACTCATCCAATGGATTCGTCATGAGCTGAAAACTGACAGGGATGAAGTAAAACTCATTTATAATGTAGGGACATGACCATCACTTCATTTTCAATCACTGGGCAAAAGATACAAGCTGTCAAACAGGGCCTCCGACAAACAAATGAACAAGTGCATAAGTGCAAAATTAAGAAAACACCTCCGGAAGGGGATGAATAAACAGGGTTAAAACTCATCACTGGGACCTGAAACCTAATACATAGAGAGTATGCAATGTGTACAACAAGACGTCAGGCTCAGATTTTCATGACACTCTCTAGGATGCATATTATTCAACCTCAAAGTGGCCCTTCCTGGTGATTTATACACTTAGCAATTTCTGAATTTCTGATTTTGAGACCCCTTAGGAACGAGCTGATGAAAACCCATTTGAAAATGCCATCTAAGGACTCCAATCAACTCAATGGGCTGTTTGAAAGGCAATGAACACATATACTTCATGACATGACTTCAAATACGTCCATGCCAGCATGCAATACAAAGCCAAAAAGTGAGCACTAATCAAGAATTTTACATGGTACCTCAAAACTGTATTTTGAGTACCAACAGGTCCGAAGATCAAAAGGTAAAAAACCAATAAACACCAAAGTCAACTTGTTAGAAATATTCAGAATTAAAATAGTGAATTATGCAGAAACTGGGTTTAGAATTGCTTAGGAAAGTGACTAAATGGATTGGAAGAGGTCTAAAAAATCTTTGGGGTAAGTTACTCCTAGGTCTACAATGCATGAAAATGTTCAATTATGCTTGACCTTGAACCAGGTGCAAACTACAAAGCCTCAAAGTAGGCCACTCAGAAAACTGGACTACACACTTAGAGAAACTTAACAATTTGCAAACTAAATGGCACTGACAAATTGGATAAATGGGCACATGGGGGGATAAAAATGGTCATGAAGATTCTCTCCCATGCCTATAAAATGATGCAACAACCCCCATTCTATGAAGATTTACTCATCATTAGATGCACTCTTCCGAAGTGGGCCAGTTTATAAGATTCTTGAAAGACAAAATGCAGATTTTTGGACTCCTCTAAAAGGCCACTTCTGAATCATATCATAATTGAAATTTAAGAGCTGGAACCCATTATATATGCCAAATGAAAGGTAATGAAAACCTTACCCAAGACATCCTTCACAAAAAATAATAGGCCTTTTTATCCATGCACTCAAACTCTACCTCTTTCTAAATGATTTTCAAGACACTGATTCATACTTAGAGAAATTTTTGAAATATGGACTCAAAATCATTCTGGATTTTTGAGCTCCAACATACCCATCCTTCTTTTTCAGAAATATCAATAGAGCACCCCAAGGTGAGACACTTGGTCTAATAAACCCATTCTCCAAAAGTTCCCCCAACTGAAGCTTGAGTTCACTAAGTTCTTGAGTGGTCATACAGTACAGAGCCTTAGAAATTGGCTTTGCTCCCAGTACTAGGTCTATACAAAAATCAATATCGCTTTTTGGAGGCATTCCTGGAATCTCTTTAGGAAACACATCTAAAAATTCTTTTAGGAGTGGACGATTCAGGAATCCATCCTTCCCTTCTCCTTCTTCTCAGTCATTGAGTGCTACTATGAAGAGTTGGTATCCCTTTCACAAACATCTTTTTAATTTCATAGCGAAGATGATGCGAAGGGAGATGGGCATTTTGTTAATATAATTTAGAACAACAAAGAGGGGGGGGAATCGGTTGTTCTTAGGTCCAGATGTATAAAACAATCTTTAAACTCTTCAATAAATCAGATCTAATAATCAACACCTACTCAGTCATTATTGATTGCATAATAGAAACATATAATAGTGCAGTCCACTTATCCAATAGCATCTAACTTGTAAAACACAAAAATGGTCAAACCGAAACATTCACACAAGTATCAACACCGAGATTTATAGTGGAAACCCAATTAGGGAAAAATCACTTTGTAACATGTTACTATTATATTCACTCTTCTGAAGTGAGCTCAGTGAAAAGCCAACCCTATCAAAGGTTACAAACACACTGTCAGGTGTGACCCGGTTAAAGGATTTAAACCACTTTGTTAAAAGTGCACCTTGTTATAGGACTTACATACACTCCATTAGAATGCAACCTTGTTCAAAGGATTTATACCTATGACTATTAGGTCAACCTCAGTTAAAAGGATTTTGACTGTTACAATGGTTAGAAAGTAGCAGTAATATTGATCTGAGAAACATACAACTCACTTTGCAAATTTTAGATCTAATTCCATACACATATGCTGGCTTACTGACTGTGAACCTTTTCCATCTCCATCAGTGATCTTCTCAGAATCCTTCAAGCAATCACAACACTTCTCCTTCAGCCTTTTCTACTTAGATAGTCAATAACATCAACAACACTTCCAACATCTACTTTTTTTCAACAACCTCTCGCTTAGGTTTCCTTAATACTACCTCTATTAGTTCAATACATTGTTTGCCACTTAATCTCCTTCATAGATCTTAGTGTTAGGTCAGATTCATTGAATCCATCCTACATTATGTTCTTTGGCTATCCTTTTAGAAATATCTTGAATCTCTTAAATATTTACAATAAAATGTTTTATAGTACATTAAATGCTTTCATACAATCAATAAATAAAGTCAACACATTTTACATAATCCAAGAATTCAACGATGTCAGCTGGCAATTTGAATTCTTCATCAAATGCAAAATACTGACGCTCAGTCAATACTCTGTTCAACTTCTCGGTCTTCTCTGGAAAGCTCAATCACCACATAAACTATTTCCTTGGCTAACACTGTCTTCCTCAACAATTAAATGGTGTTCGATCAACACTGATTTCACTCGGCATATACTAGCTCGGTCGACACAAACAACACTCGACTTAAACTAGATTTCTTCACTTTTGCTTGGTTAAGCCTACTAGTTTAGTCTTCATTCTTACTTAGATAAACAATACATTGTCTTATCATTGTGCCATTTAATCAAGTACTCATTGAAGTATCAAGGTAACTCAACCTTTCCTTAGGTGCTGTTGTTACCAACCTTGCCTATCCCCTTAGCAACACTCAAATATATATAGTACTTTCTTAAATAGAAATAGTCTTACCAGTTAAGGTTTGACATCAATGACAATACAACAATTGCTTCAATTGCAGTTTTCAACAATCTCCCTCTTTGGCATTGATGGAAACACTATATGAATATCACATGAATTACCAACCAATCCAAAAAGCTTATTTGTCGATTAGAGAAATTTATAATATCCTTAGCTTCATTCTAATATAGAATCAATTAGCCATGCTTGATCATCCACTAAATTTCTCCCACTATCTTGATCTTCTTATTCTGTGTATTTATCTATCATCATCTCCCTCTTTGACAAAAATGCCAAAGTAGCAACAAAAACATACATCCTGTAGATGTAGATATCATCTTTTCAGTTCAGTAGAATATTTCTCCCTCTGTCATCGTGCTTATGACTTATTCTGACTTTGCTATGCTCTTCACAACTCTAGGCTGCTCCTAAAGTGTGATCTTTCTCTGCATGAATTTGTTAGATGTTCTTTGCAGCCCTTTTGATGCAGTGCTCTAAGCTTGACTAGGCAGCCTTAGTTAGGGGAAGGACCCCTAATTGAATTCTTAGGTATTTATGAGCTTCTTTAGGTAAAGCTTTAGTGAATATATCAACTAATTGTTCCTTTGTATTCACATATTCCATGCGGACCTCTTTATCTTGTACCAGTTCTCTCAAGTAATGATACTTGATGGAAATGTGTTTGGTCTTTGTGTGCATCACTAGATTTTTAGAGATGTTGATATCACTTGTGTTGTCACAGAAGATGAAAACTGGTTCAATGATTTCTTCTTTCATGCCTACCAATAATTGATTTATCCATATGAAATTTGAACAATTCACAGTTGTAGCCACATACCACTTAAAGATTTGAAAAGCATCAGATTTTTCTTTTAAGAACATTACATGCATCATTATGGTATAATCATCAACAAAAAGGATAAAATACCTAGCACCCCAATAGCTTTGTACACCCATCAATCGACAAAGGTCAGTATGAACCAAATCTAAGATATTCTCAGAAGTACAGGTTTTGCTCTTGAAACTAGACTTAGTCATCTTACCCAGTTGACATTCTTTGCACATTACATTCTTAGGTTTCTTCAATCTAGGTAGACCTCTCACTTTCTTTTTCTTGCTAATTTCTACCAGATTATCAAAGTTAACATGACATAGCCACTTATGCCATAACAAAATATCATCAAGTTGTGCAATCGTACATGTTTGTTTAGATAGGTCTAGATAGAACAAATTACCTCTTATCTGTTCTCCAATCCCAATCAGTTCACCTATGGCATCAAATATTTTAGCCTTCCTATGATGAAATTCCACTCAGTAGCCAATGCTATTAAGCTATGCAACACTCAATAGATTATAGTTAAGACACTCAACCCAATAAGAATTTTCACAAGTGATCTTATCAGTCAACTTAATCAATCCTTTTCCTCTAACAAGACATTGTGCATCATTTCCAAATTTCACACTCCTACCTTTATAATGATTTAAGGTATCAAACTTACTCTTATCTCTAGTCATATGATGCAAACAACCAGTGTTAATAATCCATTTATCATTTTTATTCACATAAGATATCAATGCAGTTTTCTCATCCTCATCAGTTTCATCTTTCATTGCAACATAGACAACTTCAATTTCAAAATCATCATTATTAGTGTCAGTCTCTTCTTCGACAATGTAGCAAGATTTCTTACCTTTTCCTTTGTAGTCCTTGTATCTTTGGTAACCTCTATCTTCTCTTTTGTCTTTATGCTTGCTGTCTCTTTCTTCATCCTTATTATCCCTGTCAGGGCACCTAGAGGCTATATGACCAACTTTATTACATGAAAAACATATAATAGGAAGTTTACCTTTGTACCTTCCTTTTCCCCTTTTCAGTCTTCTAGCCATAAGAGCTTCTAGATCCTCAAGTTCTTCATTAGATGTGCCACTATCACTATCAATATCACTTTCACTTTCACTGATGCATCTTTATTTTTCCTTCTTTGACCTATTTAGAACCATTTGTGACTTAAAAGCAGATTCAATACTACCAATAGTGAAGTTATCATAGTCAGAAAGTTCAAAAGCAGTAAGCTTACCGACCAAACATTCTAAAGTAAGAGCATTAGGAGAGTTACATCTAGATTCTTGAATTGCAAAAATTTTGATTGCATAGATAGGACGCAGAGTTCTCAATAGTTTTCCTATTACAGTTTCATCCTCAATAGTTCCATTTGCTCCATCCGCTAACACTATCTTCCTCGGTAATTAACTAGTGTTCAGTCAACACTAATTTCACTCAGCATATAATAGCTCGGTCGACACAAGCAACACTCAACTTAAATTAGATTTCTTCACTTTTGCTTGGTTAAGCCTACCAGTTTAGTCTTCATTCTTACTTAGATAAACAATACATTGTCTTATCATTGTGCCATATAATCAAGTACTCATTGAAGTATCAAGATAACTCAACCTTTCCTTAGGTTCTATTGTTACCAACCTTGCCTATCCCCTTAGCAACACTCAAATAGATATAGTACTTTCTTAAATAGAAATAGTCTTAACAGTTAAGGTTTGACATCAATGACAATACAACAATTGCTTCAATTACAGTTTCCAACACATTTGAATGCCAACAATTTGTTTTGGTTTTCCTTCATCATCTATATACTAGTGTTAGAATAACTGAGAGGGGGGTGAATCAGTTATCCAATGTCCCAATTCAAAATGTATAATCCAAAACAATTCTACTACTTCTGTAAGTCGGTAACCTTAAAATACTTCCATTGTCTATGTATTTACCGATTGACAATCTAAACTTTGTATTAATTACTGATTAAATCTAACATGTAATATGCAAAGTATGATCACAAACAAATATCACAATCAACACATAACACAAGAGATTTAACGTGGAAACCTTGTAAAGGGAAAAACCACCTGGGAATGACAACCCAAAATTGTTCACTCTTCTGAAGTGAGGTCGGTGAAGACCCAACCCTGTTAAAGGTTTACAAACACACTGTTAGGTGTGACCTTGTTAGAGGATTTTAGACCAGAAGTTATCTTCCAACCAGCAGTCACTCTAGGGTTGACAGGATAACAATGTTCACTCTATGAATGAAACATCAAAAGACTTTCATAGTCCACTCAGTTAAGAGATTTAACTATGTACAATCGTTAAATGTGTAACAGTAGGTGATCTGCCTAAATACAACTTCAGTTTGCAGTTTACAGATCAATGTTCAGCTCATTCAAATACTTTTGAGCAATATAACACTTTAGATTCAATACTGTATCAACTTACTGTCCATTGGTAATAACTCTCTGTAGCTTGGTAACTATTCTGCAGCTTGGTTCTTATTAACTAGTATGATCAGAAAAACTTCTTCACGTGATTATTCTACAGTATCTTCTTCTTCCAGCATCATTTCATAATGAAATCAATGACTCTTATATAGACAAGTAAATAATTTTCTTTTCCTCCATTAGATTTTGCCGCTTAATCATATTCATAGATTTTTCCACTTTAAGCTCCCTCAGCTAATGTGTCAGTAACATGTTTCAATTTTCTCCATTAGATCATTTTGATTTATGTTAGCCGTCAATCTTCATAACAAACATTATCTGTTACCTTGATTTCATACACTTTACAGCTCATCACTTTATCAGCTAAAATGATCATTTAATTCCTTTCTATTTTGCTCGGTTAACAAAGAAATGCGTCAGTGAACACAAGCTTAGTTAATACTGTGCTCAGTATACATTACACTTTGTCGGTGTATATTGAAATGCTTTATTTACCGATAGCACTACTTTGTGCCTTTCAGGTCTATTCTTCATCATAGATGAATGCAACATAATAAAGTCAATTCCATCAAGTCATAGACTCATCAACAAGTTACTCAGTGTATTCCTTATCCTCATCTGTCATATACATCTTCCTCATGTAGATATTTCTATTCTTTATCCCTTTCACCTTCATTCAGATGTTTCGATATAGTAACTTACAAGATAAGTACTATCAAGCTAGTTGACATCAATGACAACATAATACTGATTTAATCATCTTGCATATATAATCATCAAATCCTTGGTAATATTTGAATTACAAATTCTTCATTCTGGTTCTGAATTAGTTTTAGTTCATCAATCTCTCCCTTTGGCATTGATGGCAACTCAAGTAATATGAAATGTACCATACAAAATATACCAAACATGTTTTCTACAACTCTGTGATCAAATGCTGTGTAGTGTAAGCTCTCCGTAGCTTAATATGTTTAATCACTATGTTACTAAAACAACATTATAAAATATAGCTTTGTCATTCTGTAGATATAACATAACCTTTTCAATTCTCAATTTCCTTTCAGATCACCTCTCCCTTAGATAGTTCTCATCGGTGCAAATCTTCTTTTCTTTTCATATTATTTATCTCTCGCTTTGATAGTAATGCCAAAGAGACAAAAAAATAATCAGCTCTGTAATAGATAAATAACTCTCTGGTGTCCAATACTCCCTCTGTATCTGAGTATATTGATATCCCAAACTATTTCAGTTATTCAAACTTAATCACAACCTTGAACAAAATTTAAAGTGTGAACTATGCCACATCAACATGGATGATCTTCTGATAAGATTAGGCTGATGCAACATCCATATCACATTAGTGACCAATAGACAGGGAACAAACCCCAAGTCTAGTCCTCAAATATTGAAAAGTGTCCTTCGGTAGAGGCTTTATAAAAATGTCTGCAAGTTGTTCTTTAGATGTAACAAATTACAACTTTACTTGCTTCTCTTGCACTTTTTCTCTTAAGTAGTGATACTTAATTGATAAATGCTTTGTCTTTGAGTGTATCACATGATTCTTTGAGATATTAATTTCACTTGTGTTGTCATAGTATATGATCACCGGGTCAGTGATTACCTCATTCATCCCTTCCAAAACTTGTTTGATATATGTAATGTTTGAGCAATTAGTAGCAACAACAACATACTCTACTTCAGCTGTAGACTAAGAAATACGAGCCTACTTTTTACTTGTCTAGGTTACAAGTCTTTCACCAAAGAAAAATGCTCCTCTGGTGGTACTTTTTCTATCATCCACATTTCCAGCCCAATCAGCATCGGTGAAAACTTTTAGCTCAAAATTACCTTCCTTAAGATAGCATAATCCATAATCATCTATCTTTTTCAAATATCTTAAGATTCTTTTAGTAGCAATCATGTGTGATTCTCTAGGATTAGTAGAATATCTAGCAACAATTCCCACAACATGTGCTATATCTGGTCTACTATGAACTACATACATTAGCTTACCAATCATGGATCGATAAAGTGTTTGGTTTACCTTTGTAGTTTCATCTTCCTTTGTCAATTTACTTGCAGTAGCCATCGGTGTTCCTATAGGTTTAGCATCTTGCATGCCAAATGTCTTCAAGACTTCCTTTATGTACTTGGACTGTGTGATGAATATTCCATCACTCTATTGTATCACTTGTAATCTGAGAAAGAACTGAATCTCTTCGAACATAGACATTTCAAACTCATTCCTCATGTCATCAGCAAAAGATTTACATATATGATCTTGACCTCCAAAAATAATATCATCAACAAAAATTTCAGCAATGATAATAGTGTCATCAGTATCACCTTTTATGTACAAATTGCTATTCTCACTGGTTCTTACAAATCCAATACTTAACAAGTAAGTATGTAGTCTTTCATACCATGCTCTCAGTGCTTGCTTTAAACCATATAAAACTTTTTTGTAATCTACATACCATGTTTCTATTGTTTGGATCAACGAATCCTTCAGGTTGTTCTATGTAGACCTCTTCTTCAAGTATACTATTCAGAAATGCTGATTTCACATCCATTTGATAAACCTTAAATTTCTTGTGTGTAGCATATGCAAGTAACATTCTAACTCCTTCCAATCTAGCAATAGGTGCAAATGCTTCACCATAATCAATACCTTCTTCCTGTGCATATCCCTTGCATACCAATCTCGCTTTATTTCTTGTCACTTCACCATTTTCATTCATTTTGTTTTTGAATATCCATTTAGTACCAATAACATTCTTGTCTTTAGGTCGGGGTACTAAGGACCAAGTTTTGTTTTTCTCTATTTGTTCTATTTCCTCCTTCATTGCATTAACCCATTCTTCATTTTCTAATGCAACTTTCACATTCTTTGGTTCAAATTCACAAACCAAGCATGTACCTTGTCTTGTTTTGCTTGTAGTCTGCATTCCAGGTTGTTTGTTTCCAATGATTTCTATCTTAGGATGATGTCTTCTGACAAAAATAGCTAGTACTTGGTTTCTTCTTTCTTGTTCATCCTGTTCAGGTTCATTTTCTTGCTTGGTAGCACCATCTTGTTTGTCGGTTTCCCTTTCTTGTTCCTCAGGGTTATTTTCTTGCTGACCGGTTATCATAAGTTGCGACTTCAGTAGATAGTAGGGAAATTAAATGGAAGTGAATCTACCATAGTCTTCCAGTTCCTTTCTTTCTTCTATGTTTATGTCATCATACTCATCAACATGAACATTAGTACTTTTAATCATCTTATTCGTAACCTTATTCAGACATTTGTATGCTTTACTCTTAGTAGAATATCCTAGGAATATTCCCTCATCACCTTTAGAATCAAATTTCCCATTTCTCTCATCCTTTAGAATAAAACATTTGCTTCCAAAAATTTTGAAATAACTTACAGTAGGTTTGTGTCCAAACCATAGCTCCTAAGGTGTCCGGTTGGTGTCCTTTAGTTGTACTCGGTTAAGGACATATACAGCTGTGCTGATAGCTTCCCTCCAATATGTCTGAGCAACATTCTTTTGTAGCATTAGTGTTCTAGCATAGTTAATGATTGACCTATTCCTTCTTTTAGCAATCCCATTCTGCTAAGGTGTTCTCGGTGTAGAGACCCATCTCTTAATACCATTCTCATTACATAAATTAGTAAATTCATTAGAGATAAATTCACCTCCTCTATCAGATCTTAAGCATTTGATTTCTTTTCCAGTCTCTTTTTCTACCTTAGCCTTATAGCATTTAAACAACTTAAAAGATTTAGATTTCTCTTTTAGAAACATAACAGTCATCAGTCTAGTGTAGTCATCAACAAAAAGAATAAAGTATCTATCACCATAATAGCTCTAAGTTCTCATAGGACCACATAGGTCAGTATGAACCAATTCAAGTATCTTCTTTGTTGAGTAGTCTTTGCTTTTAAAACTGGACTTAGTCATCTTACCTTTCTGACATTCATGACACATAGCATGATCTGGTTTAGACAAGTTAGGAAATCCTCTAACTCTTTTCTTCTTACTAATCTTGACCATGTTATCAAAATTCACATGACATAACCTCTTATGCCACAACCATGCATCTTCATCTTTCATTAATAAACAAGAAGATTGATCAATATCAAGATAAAATAGATTACATCTGGATTGTGTACCAGTTCCAACAAGTCTTCCTCCATCATCATAAATTCTTACCTTTCTGCTCTTAAAAGCAAGTTGGTGACCTGAGTTGTTTAGCTATGCCACACTTAGTCCATCTACCCAATATGCATTCTCACATTTTATTATGTCATTAATCATCAGTGAACCTTTACCTCTCACCATACAAGGTGCATCATTTCCCATTCTAATAGATCCACCATCATATTCATCAATTAGATCAAATTTCTCTATATCACTAGTCATATGATGTGTGCAGCCATTGTCTATGATCCATGTATCATTTCTACTTACTTTAGAGATCAGTGCTATCTCCTCATGTTTCTCTTCTTCTTCTGAATCATCTTTCATAGCAACAAATACTACTTCTACATCATCATTAGTGTCAGATTCAGATTCAAATTCCTCAGCTATGTAACATACCTTTTTCCCTTTGTCATAGCTATCTCGGTTGTCTCTATTATTGTGTTGGTAGCCTTTGTTGACTCTTCTCCCATAGCTTCCTTCGGATCGGTCTTTGGATCTATCATCATCTTTCTTATTTGGACATCTAGCTGTGATGTGGCCAACTTCTTTACAATTAAAACAAGCTAGAGGTAACTTGCCTCTATATCTTCCCTTACCTTTGGGCAATCTTCTAGCCATAAGAGCTTCAAGCTCATTAAGTTCATAATTGGTATTACTGTCATTGTCATTGTTATTATCAATCTTGCTACTAGACTTACCAATCTTCAAAGAGGACATGATAGTGGATTCAATAGAAGGTACAACACTATTGTCAAAGTTATTTAATTCAAAGGTTGTAAGCTTACCGATCAGAGTGTCAAGGGTGAGGTTGGATGTAGCCCTTGTTTCATGAATTGCAGAGATCCTGATCGCATAAATTGGCAACACAGTTTTGAGAATCTTGCTTATAACTATTTCATCATCAATAGCTCTGCTAGATGCTTTAATAGCATGTACTACCTCTTTTAATCTGTTTGTGTATTGCACAATGTTCTCACCTTCTTTCATCTTCATATCATCAAATTGACCTCTTAGGCTTTCTTCTCTGGCTCTCTTGACATTTGCATCTCCACTATATATTAGAGTCAGCTTGTCCCACATCTTCTTAGTAGTATCACATTCCTTGATATCATTAAATTCAGCATCGGTACAGGTAGCAATAAGTTCTACCATAGTAATATTGTGTTCATTCCTATCCTTTAGTTGATCAAGAGTTAGGGGACTTGGTGTCGGTTCAATGTAGCCATTCTCCATCAGTTCTAGTGCAGAATTCCCAATTGTAGATATGTGCAACTTCATCCGGCTTTTCCATACTGCAAAGTTATCTTTGTTCAGATTTGGCACTTCCCTCTTATACATCTTGAGACCTTTTTGCTAAAGTCCTTAAAACTCTATTCTAATCAACCAACACTCTGATACCAATTGTTAGAATAACTAAGAGGGGGGTGAATCAGTTATCCAGTGTCCCAATTCAAAATGTATAATCCAAAACAATTCTACTACTTTTGTAAGTCGGTAACCATAAAATACTTCCACTATCTGTGTATTTACCGATTGACAATCTAAACTCTATATTAATTACTGATTAAATCTAACATGTAATATGCAAAGTATGATCACAAACAAATATCACAATCGACACATAACACAAGAGATTTAATGTGGAAACCCTGTAAAGGAAAAAACCACCTGGGACTGACAACCCAAAATAGTTCACTCTTCTGAAGTGAGGTCGGTGAAGACCCAACCCTATTAAAGGTTTACAAACACACTGTTAGGTGTGACCTTGTTAGAGGATTTTAGACCAAAAGTTATCGTCCAACCAGCAGTCACTCTAGGGTTGACAGGATAACAATGTTCACTCTATGAATGAAACATCAAAAGAATTTCATAGTCCACTTAGTTAAGAGATTTAACTATGTACAATGGTTAAATGTGTAACAGTAGGTGATCTACCTAAATACAACTTCAATTTGTAGTTTACAGATCAATGTTTAGCTCATTCAAATACTTCTGAGCAATATAACACTTTAGATTCAATACTGTATCAACTTACTGTCCATTGGTAATAACTCTTTGTAGCTCGGTAACTATTCTATAGCTCAGTTCTTATTAACCAGTATGATCAAAAAAACTTCTTCACATGATTATTCTATAGTATCTTCTTCTTCCAGCATCATTTCATAATGAAATCAATGGCTCTTATATAGACTAGTAAATCATTTTCTTTTCCTCCATTAGATTTTTCCACTTAATCATATTCATAGATTTTGCTGCTTTAAGCTCCCTCGGCTAATGTGTCAGTAACATGTTTCAATCTGCTCTATTAGATCCTTTTGATTTATGTTAGTCATCGATCTTCATAACAAACATTATCTATTACCTCGATTTCATACACTTTATAGCTCATCACTTTATCAGCTAAACTGATCATTTAATTCCTTTTTGTTTTGCTTAGTTAACAAAGAAATTTGTCGATGAACAAAAGCTCAGTTAATACTACGCTCGGTATATGATACACTTCGTCGGTGTATACTGAAATGCTTTATTTACCGACAACACTACTTTGTGTCTTTCAACTCTATTCTTCATCATAGATGAATGCAACATAATAAAGTCAATTCCATCAAGTCATAGACTCATCAACAAGTTACTCAGTGTATTCCTTATCCTCATCTATCATATACATCTTCCTCATGTAGATATTTCTATTCTTTATCCCTTTCACCTTCATTCAGATGTGTCGGTATAGTAACTTACAAGATAAGTACTATCAAGCTAGTTGACATCAATGACAATATAATACTGATTTAATCATCTTGCATATCTAATCATCAACTCCTTAGTAATCTTTGAATTATAGATTCTTCATTCTAGTTCTGAATCAGTTGTAGTTCATCAATTAGATGGTCTTTTCCTTGCATTTGACCACTGCATCATGTTTTTCTAACCAATCCATTCCTAGCACTAATCCATACGAACCAAGAGGAATCACTCATAGGTCCACTATTGTGGTGAAGGGCGCTAATTCTAGATTACAATCTTGATCACATAATTCAATGGGTATCCTTACTCTAGAGGCCAATTCAACTTGCCACTTAACTTTTTGCCCTTCTGCTGCAAGCCCACATTGTTCTACTAAGGATGTGGATATAAAGGAGTCTGTTTCTCTAGAATCAAACAAAATATAAACATTTCTACCCTTAAGAACACCTGTAATTTCAATCATTGATCCTTGAAGGTCAGCCCATCTTTGATCAACTGTTGCAAATATCCTATGAGATATGTTGGCATCACCAACTGTGGTTTCAGAGGTTGCATTCTTCTGATAAGATATAGTTTTGGTGTGCTACAGACAATTAACTGCTATATGTCCCTATTGTTCACAAGAATAGAACTAGTGTTCTTGAAAGTGTGGTTGATAGGAGGAGCACTAGATTGTTGGTAGCTCCCTGTGTTCTTTCCTTAAGAGTTTTGAGAGGGCTGGTTACCAAATTTCTAGATCCAAGAATGAACCTGATTGTACCTGATGAACTACAATTAATTTAGAACCTGATTGAAGAATCTATGATTTAAGATCACCGAGCTGATTGATTAGATATGTAATATAATTAAATTAGTATTATGTTGTCATTGATGTTAACTAAGTTTGATAGTACTTATCTTGTAAGTTACTATACCAAAACATCTGTAGAGGAGTGAAAGAGATGAAGAACATAAATATCTACATGAGGAAGATGGATATGACAGATGAGGATAAAGAATACATTGACTAACTTGTTGGTGAGTCTATGACTTCATGTTATTGACTTGATTATGTTTCATTCATCTAGGATGAAGAAAAGAGCTGAAAGACACAAAGCAGTGTTGTCAGTTGATGAAGCATTTCAATATACATAGATGGAGTGTAGTGTATACCGATCACAGTGTTAACTGATGCATTTCTTTGTTAACCGAGAAGAACATAATGAACTATTTGACTAGTTTAGCTGATAAGATTGATGAGTTGGAAAGTGTATGATTTTGAGGTAACAAATAATGTTTGTTACACAGATCGACGACTAACAAAATTTAGGAAGGATCTAAAGGATGAGAATCAAACATGTTATTGACACAAGTGTCGAGGTATGTTTAAGAGGCAAAATCAACAAAGATGATTAAGCAGAAAAATTTGATGGAGCAGAAGAAAATGGTTTACATGTCTATATAAGAGACTGTAGATTTCACTACAAGGTGGTGATGTTGGAAGAAGAAGGAAACTACAAAATAGTCATGTGAACAAGTTTTCATGCATTTTGATCATACTGGTTAAGGATAACCCTACTGTAGAGCATTACTGAGCTACAGAGAGTGATTACTGACAGAAAGTAAGTTGAACATTGATTGAAATAGAATTGATTTATTGATCAGAAAGATTTTTATGAGCTAAACATTGATCTGTAATTTGTAATTGAAGTTTTATTAAGTCAAATCACCTACTGTTACATATTTAACCATTGTACATAGTCAAATCTCTTAACTAAGTGGACTAAAAAAAGTCTTATTATGTATCATTCATAGAATGAACATTGTTATCCTATTAACCCCAAAGTGAATGCTGGTTGGACGATAACGTTTGGTCTTAAATCCTCTAACAAGGTCACACCTAACAGTGTGTTTGTAACCTTTAACAAGGTTGGGTCTTCATTGACCTCACTTTAGAAGAGTGAATATTTTTGGTTGCTTGTCTCAGGTGGTTTTTCCCTTCACAGGGTTTCCACATTAAATCTCTTGTGTTATGTGTTGATTGTGATGTTATTTTTGATGTTATATTTACATGTTCATATTTGATTTGATCAGTAACTATTATAAGTTTTAGACTGACAATTGATAAATACATAGACAATAAAAGTATCTTAAGTTACCGAGTAGCATAAATTGAAGTATTTGTTTTTGGATTATACATTTTGTATTGGGACACTGATTAACTGATTCACCCCCCTCTTAGTTATTCTAACAATTGGTATTAGAGCATTGGTTTCTTGGAATAGAGTTTTAAGGACTTCATTAAAAAGATCTCAAAATGTATAAGAGGGAAGTGCCAAAGCTGAACAAAGAGAACTTTGCAATATGGCAGAGTCAGATGAAGTTGTACAAATCTAGAATTGGGAATGTAGCACTTGAATTGATGGAGAATGGTTATATAGAACCAACACCTGGTCCCCTGACACTTGATCAACTAAAAGATAGGCATGAACACAATATTACTATGATGGATATTTTTGCTGCCTGCACCGATGCTGAATTTGAAGATATTAAAAGCTACACTACTACAAAAGCCATGTGGGATAAACTTTCTCAAATTGATAGTGGAGATGCAAATGTTAAAAGAGCTAGAGCAGAGAGCCTAAGGGGTAGATTCAATGATATGAAGGTGAAAGAAGGTGATAATATTATGCAATATAAAAATAGACTAAAAGAGGTAGTACATGCTATTAGAGCATTTGATGGAGTCATTAGTGAAGAAACAATGGTTAGCAAAATACTCAAAACTTTATTGCCGATTTATGCAATTAGAATATTTGCTATTCATGAGACAAGGTCTACATCTGGTAATGTACTTACACTTGACAATCTCATTGGTAAACTTACAACTTTTGAATTAGATAACTTTGATAAAAGTGTTGTACCATCTCTAAAATCCTCTTTCATGTCTTCTCTAAAGATTGGTAAGTCTAGAAGAAGTGATAAAAATGATGATAGTGATACCGATGATGAGCTTGATGAACTTGAAGCTCTTATGGCCTGAAGATTACCCAAAGGGAAAGGAAGGTATAGAGGTAAGCTACCTTTGGCATGCTTTAATTATAAAGAGGTTGGCCACATCACTTTTAGATTTCCACATAAGAAAGATGATGAAAGATCCAAATACCAATTTGAAGGAAGCTATGGGAGAAGAGTCAACAGAGGCTACTGACACAACAGAGATAATCGAGCCAACAATGACAAAGGAAAAAAGGTATGTTTCATATCTGAAGATAATGAATCTGAATCTAATTCTGATGTTGATGTAGAAGTTGTATTTGTTGCTATCAAAGATGACTCGGAGGAGGAAGAAGAAAAACATGTAGAAACAACACTAATATCTAAAGTTAACAAAAATAATACATGGATCATAGACAGTGGCTGTACACATCACATGATTAGTGATGAGGAGAAGTTTGATCAACTTGAAGAATATAATGGAGGTTCAATTAAGATGGGTAATGACACACCCTGTATGGTAAGAGGTAAAGGAACCTTGATGATTAATGATATGATAAAATGTGATAATTCTTATTGGGTAGATGGATTGAACTATAAATTGTTAAGTGTGGCACAACTAAATAATTCAGGTCATCGAGTTTCTTTTGAGAGAAAGAAAGTGAAAATATTTGATGATGGTGGAAGACTGGTTGGAACTAGTGCACAATCAAGAGGTAATCTATTTTATCTTGATACTGATGAGTCTTCTTTCTTGATGATGAAAAATGAAGATGCTTGGTTGTGGCATAAAAGGTTATGCCATGTGAACTTTGATAACATGATTAAGATCAATAAAATAAAAAGAGTGAGAGGGCTACCTAACTTGTCAAAACCAGATCATGTTATGTGTCATGAATGCCAGAAAGGTAAGATGACTAAATCTAGTTTCAAAAGGACTATTCAACAAAGAAGATACTTGAGTTGGTTCATACCGACCTATGTGGTCCTATGAGAACTCAGAGTCATTATGGTGATAGGTACTTTATTCTTTTTGTTGATGACTATACTAGATTGATGATAGTTATGTTCTTAAAAGAAAAATCTGAAGCATTTAAGATGCTTAAGTGGTATAAGGCTAAGGTAGAAAAAGAGACTGGTAAGGAATTGAAATGCCTAAGATCTGATAGAGGAGGTGAATTTATCTCTGATGAATTTACTAATTTCTGTAATGAGCATAGTATTAAAAGATAGGTCTCTACACCAAGGACACCTCAGCAAAATGGGATTACTGAAAGAAGGAATAGGTCAATAGTTGACTATGCTAGGACATTGATGTTGCAAAAGAATGTTGCTCAGACATAATTGAGGGAAGCTATCAGTACAACTATTTTTGTATTGAACTGAGTGCAATTAAAGAAGGACACCAACAAGACACCCTATGAGTTGTGGTTTGGACACAAACTGATTGTAAGTTATTTTAGGATTTTTGGAAGAAAATGTTTTATTTTGAAAGATGAGAGAAATGGTAGCTTTGACTCAAAAGGTGATGAAGGAATATTTCTAGGATATTCTACTAAAAGCAAAGCATATAAGTGTTTGAATAAAACTACTAATAAAATTATTGAAAGCACTAACATCTGAGTTGATGAGTTTGATGAAAAGAACACAAAGGAAAGTAAAAAGGAACTAGAATACTATGGTAGATTCACTTACATTGAATACCCAGACTATCTACTAAAGCTGCAACCTATGATAACCGGTCAATAGGAAAACAACACCGAACAACAGGAAAGAGAAACTAACGAGCAAGATCACCATACCGAGCAAGCTAATGAACTTGCACAAGATGAACAAGAAAGAAGAGATAGAGTACTGGCGAGTTTTGTTAGAAGACACCATCCTGAATCAAAAATCATTGGAGATAAGCAAGCTGGCATGTAAACAAGGAGAAAAGCAAGACAAGGTACATGTCTAGTTTGTGATTATGAACCGAAAAATGTGAAAGTTGTATTAGAGAATGATGAATGGGTTAATGCAATGAAAGAAGAAATAGAACAAATAGAGAAGAAGAAAACCTAGACCTTAGTACCTTGACCTAAAGATATAAATGTTATCAGTACTAAGTGGATATTCAGGAACAAGCAGAATGAGAATGGAGAAGTGACAAGAAATAAAGCTAGATAGGTATGCAAAGGATATGCATAGGAGGAAGGCATAGACTATGGTGAAACCTTTGCACCTATTGCTAGTTTGGAAGGAGTTAGAATACTACTTGCATATGCTGCACATAAGAAATTCAAAGTATATCAAATGGATGTCAAGTCAGTGTTTCTGAATGGAATACTCGAAGAAGAAGTCTACAAGAACAACCTAAAGGGTTTGTTGATCCTAAAAATAAAGACATGGTATGTAGATTACACAAAGCTTTATATGGTTTGAAGCAAGCACTGAGAGCCTGGTATGAGAGGCTACATACTTATCTATTAAGTATAGGATTTGTAAGAACAAGTGAAAACAAAAATCTGTATATGAAAGGAGATACTGATGATACAATTCTTATTGCTGAAATTTTTGTGGATGATATATTATTTGGAGGTCAAGATCAAATATGTAAAGCCTTTGCTGATGATATGAGGAATGAATTTGAAATGTCTACATTCAAAGAGATTAAGTTCTTTCTTAGACTACAAGTGATTTAGTAGAGTGATGGGATATTCATCACACAGTCTAAATACATAAAAGAAGTATTGAAAACATTTGGCATGAAAGATGCTAAACCTATGGGAACACCAATGGCTACTAGCTGAAAATTCACTAAGGAAGATGAAACTACAAAAGTAAACTAGACACTGTACTGATCAATGATTGGTAAGTTAATGTATGTAGTTCATAGTAGACTGACATAGCACATGCTATGGGAATAGTTGCTAGATTTTCTACTAATCCTAGAGAATCACACATGATTACTACTAAAATAATCTTAAGATACCTGAAGAAAATAGATGACTATGGATTATGGTATCCTAAGGAAGGCAAGTTTGAAATTAGAGTCTATACCAACACTGATTGGCCTGGAAATGTGGATGACAGAAAAAGTACCACCGGAGGAGCATTTTTC
The DNA here is from genome assembly GCA_027943335.1 of Chamaecyparis obtusa. Taxonomy (NCBI): domain Eukaryota; kingdom Viridiplantae; phylum Streptophyta; class Pinopsida; order Cupressales; family Cupressaceae; genus Chamaecyparis; species Chamaecyparis obtusa. Next base: position 134,816 of record BSBK01002840.1, read on the forward strand.
TTTGGTGAAAGACTTGTTACCTGGACAAGTAAGAAAAAAGCTTGCATTTCTCAGTCTACAGCTGAAGTAGAGTATGTTGCTGCTGCTACAAACTATTCAAACATTGCATATATTAAGCAAGTTATGGAAGGTATGAATGAGACAATCATTGAGCCAGTGATTATATACTATGATAACACCAGTGCAATTAATATTTCAAAGAATCCCGTGATGCATTCTAAGATGAAGCATATATCAATTAAGTATAGCTACTTGAGAGAACAAGTACAGGAGAAGCAAGTTAAGCTAGAGTTTGTTACATCAAAAGAAAAACTTGTAGATATCTTTACAAAAGCTCTACCGAAGGACACATTTGAGTACTTGAGGACTAGACTTGGGGTCCGTCCCCTATCTACTGGTCACTAAGGTGATTTAGATGTTACATCAGCCTAATCTTATCAGAAGATCATTCATGTTGATGTAGCATAGTTCACACTTTGGATCATGTCTAAAGCTGTGAAAGGTACTGGAACATATTGGCATATTAGCATACAGAGATACAGAGTATGCATTAGACAACAAAGAGTTACTTGGCTACCAAAGAGCTATTTGTTTATTTGTTTCTTTTGGCATTGTTGTCAAAGGGAGAGATAAACAATATGAAAAAAAAGGAGAGATAATCTAAATATGCATCTATGAGAACTATCTGAGGGAGAGACAAATTGAAGGAAAGGAAAGCATTGAAGATCAGTTACTAAGAACAGAAGGAAGAATCTAAAAGCTAAAAAGATCATATTTGTAGATTGACAAAGCTGTATTGTGTAAATGCTATTGCGTAACATAGTGATTAAACACATTAAGCTAGGGAGAGCTTGTACAACATTTGTTCATAGAGTTGTATAATACATGTTTGGTATGTGTATGGTATATTTCATATTTCTTGAGTTGCCATCAATGCCAAAGGGAGAGATTGATGAACTACAACTGATTTAGAACCTGATTGAAGAATCTATGACTTAAGATCACCAAACTAATTGTTTTGATATGTAATATAATTAAATCAGTATTATGTTGTCATTGATGTCAACTAAGTTTGACAATACTTATCTTGTAAGTTACTATACTAAAAAATCTGTAGAGAAGGAGTGAAAGAGATGAAGAACAAAAATATCTACACGAGGAAGATGGATATGACAGATGAGGATAAAGAATACATTGACTAACTTTTTGATGAGTCTATGACTTCATGTTATTGACTTGATTATGTTTCATTCATCTATGATGAGGAAAAGAACTGAAAGACATAAAGCAATGTTGTTGGTTGATGGAGCATTTTAGTATACACTGACAGAGTGTAGTGTATAACAATCATAGTGTTAACCAAGCTTGTGTTCATCGATGCATTTCTTTGTTAACTAAGAAGAACAAAATGAACTAAATGATTAGTTTAGCCGATAAGATTGATGAGCTGGAAAGTGTATGATTTTGAGGTAACATATAATGTTTGTTACACAGATCAATGGCTAACAAAATTTAGGAAAGATCTAAAGGATGAGAATCAAATGTGTTATTGACACAAGTGCTAAGGTATGTTTAAGAGGCAAAATTAACATAGATGATTAAGCAAAAAAATTTGATGGAGCAGCAAAAAATGGTTTACATGTCTATATAAGAGACTAGAGATTTCACTACAAGGTGGTGATGCCGGAAGAAGGAAACTGCAGAATAGTCACGTGAACAAGTTTTCATGCATTCTGATCATACTAGTTAAGGAGAACCCTACTACAGAGAATTACTAAGCTACAGAGAGTGATTACCAATGGATAGTAAGTTGAACATTAATTGAAACATAATTGATGTATTGATCAGAAAGATTTGTATGAGCTGAACATTGATCTGTAATTTGCAATTGAAGTTGTATTAAGTCAGATCACCTACTATTACATATTTAACCATTGTACATAGTCAAATCTCTTAATCAAGTGGACTAAGAAAGTCTTATTATGTATCATTCATAGAATGAACATTGTTATCCCGTTAACCCCAAAGTGACTACTGGTTGGACGATAACGGTTGGTCTTAAATCCTCTAACAAGGTCACACCTAACAGTGTGTTTGTAACCTTTAACAAGGTTGGGTCTTCACCAACCTCACTTCAGAAGAGTGAATATTTTGGGTTGCCGGTCCCAGGTGGTTTTTCCCTTCACAGGGTTTCCACGTTAAATCTTGTGTTATGTGTTGATTGTGATGTTAGTTTTGATGTCATATTTACATGTTGCATATTTGATTTGATCAGTAATTGTTATAAGTTTTAGACTGACAATCAATAAATACACAAACAATAAAAGTATCTTAAGTTATTGAGCAACATAAATTGAAGTATTTGTTTTTGGATAATACATTTTGTATTGGGACATTGATTAACTGATTCACCCCCCTCTCAATTATTCTAGCAGTACCGAGTTCTACCACTCCCTTGGAAATTATTGTTGAACTTTCTCTTTTGGAAATTTTGTCCCCCTTTTGAAGGATAACTTTTGGAGTTGGATATACCCTAATTTTGGTTGTTTCTACAATTGGAGTTGTTTCCCTGACTTCCAAAAAATCCTCCTAATCCCAACCTAGCATTTCTATCTATCAAGAATGCTTTGTTGACTGCATCCCTAAGGGTCCTGGGTTTGAGTACTGCAACCCCACCAGAAATTTGATCATTTAACCCAATGATGAAGTGCTGAATGATAATGGGACTTTTTTCTTTGTAGCTAGAAAAGGTTTTCAACTCATAAAATTTCCGCTCATATTCCAAAATAGACATAGATTTTTTCTTTAGTAAGTGAAACTCCTCTGCCGTGCTTTGTCTCCATTGCTTTGATAGGTATCTATCCTTGAAGTTTTCTAAGAACAATTCCCATGTGATGTTGTTCATGTTAACCAAAAGCCTCTCTTCCTCTGCTTTCCACTAGGAAGATACTCCCTTATGTAGGTGCATTATTGCACATCTATCCTTGATGTTGGTATTGAAGGGGTGCATAGAAAAATAATGCTCGAGGTCAAACAACCAAGTCTCTACTTTTGACCCACTTTCATCTCCATAAAAGAGCGGTATCTTTTCTATGAGAAAATCCCTCATGAGGGCTATGTTAGGGGTTTCTTCTTCTTCCTCAAAGTTCCTTCTTCCAAGGATTATATCCCTTTCCTGATGCTCATGATGGTGATGGTTGACTTATTGGTTCAACCTATCCTCTGTATGGTCCAATATTTGAAGGACTTGTTGCATCATTAACCTTAATTGGTTACCCTCATACCCCTGGCTTGTTGTTAGAATAATTGAGAGGGGGGTGAATCAGTTAAATTAGTTATCCCACAACCCCATACCCAAATATGTATAGGTTGTGCTCTTTTGGTCATCAATTTTTCCAACCCAATCTGCATCAGTGTAATTTCTGAGTTCAAATTTGCCTTCCATTGAGTACCATAAACCATAGTCTTATGTCTTCTTTAAGTATCTCAAAATTTTTTTAACTGCAACCATATGTGAATCTTTAGGATTGGCATAAAATCTTGCCACAATCCCAACTACATGTGCAATATCAGGCCTATTCTGTACAACATACATCAGTTTTCCTATCATAGATGAGTACAATGTTTGATTTACCTCTGTAGATTTATCATCCTTTGTCAACTTATATCCAGTTACCATTGGTGTTCCTACTAGTTTTGCATCTTCCATGCCAAATTTTTTTAACACTTTTTTAATGTATTTTGATTGAGTGATGAAAATCCCATCATTTTGTTGTATAATATGAAAACCTAGAAATAATTTAATCTCTCCAAACATTGACATCTCAAATTCCTTTCTCATTGCATCATAAAAAAATTTGCAAATCAGATCATGTCCACCAAAGATTATATCATCAAAAAATATTTTAGCAATCAAAATGTTATCATCAGATTCTCCTTTCATATACAAATTAATATTTTCACTATTTCTTACAAAACCAATACTGATAAGATAAGCATGTAGTCTTTCATACCATGCCCTCGGTGCTTGCTTTAGTCCATACAAATATTTGTTCAGTCTACATACCATGTTCTTCTTATTTGGATCAACAAAACCTTCCAATTGTTCTACGTAGACCTCCTCCTCAAGAATTCCATTCAGAAAAGCTGATTTCACATCCATTTGATATACTTTGAATCCCTTATGTGCAACATATGCAAGTAGCATACAAAATCCTTCCATTCTAGCAATAGGTGCAAAGGTTTCACCATAATCAATACCTTCTTTTTGTGCATATCCCTTGTATACAAGTCTTTCCGTATTCCTAGTGACCTCACCATTTTCATTTAACTTTTTCCTAAATATCCATTTAGTACCAATTACATTTTTATCTTTCAGTCTGGGTACTAATGTCCACATCTTATTCTTCTCAATCTATTCAATTTCCTCATTCATAGCATGGATCCATTCCTCATTTTCAAGTGCATTCCTAATATTATTAGGTTCAAAATCACAAACTAAGCATGTGTTTTGTCTTAACTTACTTTGGGTCATCATGCCAGCTTACTTATCTCCAATGATTTGATTCTCTAGATGGTGTCTTCTAACAAATCTTGCTATCACTTGTTCTCTTCTCTGCTCATCATTTGGTTCAGGTTCATTTTCCTGCTTGGTAGCTTCTTCTTGATTTTTGGTGTCCATTTGCTAATTCTTGGTAGAATTTTCTTGATGCTCAGTAGAATCAGCCCATGGCTTTGGTAGATAACTTGGATCTTCAACATAATTAAACCTACCATAGTCTTCTAGTTCCTTCATGCTTTCTTCATCATTCTTTTTAGAAAACTCATCAACTCTTACATTAGCACTTTTGATCATTTTATTAGTAGCTTTGTTCAAATATTTGTAAGCTTTACTCTTTGTAGAATATCCCAAAAATATTCCTTCATCACCTTTAGAGTCAAATTTACCATTCCTATCATCTTTTAGAGTATAACACCTACTACCAAAGATTTTGAAATAACTTACATTCGATGTATATCCAAACCATAACTCATAAGTTGTCTTGATTGTGTCTTTCTTTAGTTGAACTTGGTTCATGGTGTATACTGCAGTGCTAACTTTATCTCTCCCAGTATATTTGTGCAACATTTTTTCTCAATCATCAAAGTTCTAGTACAATCAACAATAGACTGGTTTCTCCTTTTAGAAATTCCATTATGCTATGGTGTCCTAGGTGTAGAAACCTACCTTTTGATTCGATGCTTATTACATAAATTAGTGAATTCATTAAAAAAAAATCACCTCCTCTATCAGACCTTAAGCATTTCAATTCTTTTCCACTTTCTTTTTCAGCTTTAGCCTTATCCCATTTAAATAGTTTGAATGCCTTAGATTTTTCTTTTAAAAACATTACTATCATCAGTCTAGAATAGTCATTAACAAATAAAATAAAATATCTATCACCATAGTAGCTTTGAGTTCTCATAGGACCACATAGGTTGGCGTGTACCAACTCCAAAATACCTTTAGATGAATAGTCCTTACTTTTAAAGCTATATTTGGCCATCTTTCCTTTTTGACATTGATGGCACATAACATGATCAAGTTTGGTTAGACTAGGCAATCCTCTAAATTTTATCTTTATACTAATCTTAATCATGTTATCAAAGTTTACATGACATAACCTCTTATGCCATAACCAAGCATATTCATTTTTCACTAGTAAACAAGAATTTTTAGCATTGTCAAGATAGAAGAAATTACCTTTTGATTGTCCTCTAGTTCTGAATAGCTTTCCATTTTCATCATAGATTTTCACCTTCTTGCTTTCAAATGCAACTTGGTAACCTAAGTTATTCAGCTGTGCTACACTCAACAAATTGTAGTTAAGTCCTTTTACCTAGTATACATTATCACATCTAATTTTGTCATTCGATAAAATAGATCATTTTCCTTTCACCATACAAGGTGTATCATTTCCCATTTTCACTAATCCTCCATTATAATGCTCAAGATGATCAAACTTTTCTTCATCACTAGTCATGTGATGTGTACAACCACTATCAATGATCCAAGTATCATTCTTACTAACTTTAGAAATAAGGGCTATTTCTACATACCTTTCCTCTTCTTTTGAATCATCTTTCATTGCAACAAATAATACTTCAATTTCATCATCAGTGTCAGTGTTGGAGTCATCTTTATTTTATCCAACAAGGTAACATTCCTTTTTGCCTTTATCTTTGTAATCTTGGTTGTCTCTATTGTAGTGTTAGTTTCCTTTGTTATTTCTTCTGCTAAAATTTCCATCACTAGATCGATCTTTATCTTCCTCTTTCCTATTAGGACATCTAGTAGCAATATGGCCAACCTCTTTATAGTTAAAACAAGCTAAAGATAACTTCCCCTTATACCTTCCTTTACCTTTTTCTAGTCTCTAGGCCATAAGTGCTTCAAGCTCATCAAGCTCATCTTCAGTACTAATGTCACTTTCATTCTTTATATTATTCTTACTGCTAGATTTTGTTAGAAAGTAAAGTCCACCAAGATAACTAAGAGGGGGGGGGGGGGGGGGGGGGGGTGAATCAGTTATCAGATAAATACAACTTTTATCAACCTTAATACATTTTAACCATGTAAGCAATGTAATCAACAACCATAGAAAGATATACATGCACAATAACACAATGACACAAGACATGTTGACTAGGGAACCTCTTGATCAAAGAGTAAACCCCGGTGGGAATGATGCCCATAAAAGATGCACTAATATTAAATTTCCTTTTGAGAGGATGGACTCTATTAGGAGTCTTATGAAATACATTTAGTACATATGAATCCCTGTTAGGAGATTTTGCATTCCTGTTAAAAGATTCTAACTCTGTTAGGAGTTATAGAAGACAGAAGGACCCACTGCCCAAACAACTTCAGGGTAAGATCACTGAACTCACTGTCCAACTAATCTTTGTATTAATCAATAGAATAATACCAAAAGATTACTAATCTCAAAAATTCAATACTCCTTCTCTGACTGTGCCAAACCGCTCCAACTGCTTCTTCAGATCTTAATACCAGATCTCAGTACTTCGCATATCCTCATTCAACAAATTCTCTTTCACAATTTCTTCATACACTTACATTCATTACTCTACTCATTAAAACAAGGAATACATTCCTTCCTTTATACCACACTCAAGTAATTATAAATGAGTTGGCATATGAATTACAAAATAAAAGTTTCCACACGTTACATCAAAATTACACAAAACTGTCAGCTTCCAATCAATATAATTCTTCACTTGTGCGACCTCAGATCTTACGCTATCATCCACATCACTATCAACATGTCTTCAACTTCTCTCTAACTGTGCATAACTAGATTCTATCCCAATTAGGAGATATCATCTGATTTCCACAAACCTCTACTCAGGAACACTGCTTGAATACTACTTCCACTGATTTGGTCATAACTACCATGAATAAATGAATTACTATTTTCACTCTTAACCATGATCTTATAACACATCATAGAATAAGTCCTCAACCATTCATAGCTTCATCTTCAATATCCCAAGTGTGCTTAATCAAACATTGTATGCTTCTCTGCTAATCTTCTGTAGATCACTGTGTTGACATCAATGACAATCACAGTCATGAATGCAACAACAACTGCTACAGAATGGCTTCTAATACTCCCCCATAGGATATATTTAGCATTCATTCCTAACAATCTCCCGCATTGGCATTGATGGAAACATAGATGAAAAAACATCCAAGTTCCATAAATCCAATGTTGCAACACTGCTGCTTTGAAAATGCTTTCAAGTCTTCTTCATCAATCAAATATTTCTTTGTTTTCCTATTTAGTTCTCTCCAATAGATGTTTCAAATAGTTTTTTCATGCCCATATTTCTATGTGAAAAAACACACCAACTTTTTTATTTATTTAAAAGTTATAAGACAAGTTTAATGTTAATGGTTGACTTAAGTTTGCATGGTTAAACTAGGAAGAGAGTTGGTTAACTTTTCAATTGTGGGGAAGCATGATGAAGGGTCATCGATAATGCTCACCCCTAAGTGTTGTGAGTGCCCAACCTATTTCCTGGTTAACTAACTTTAATCTTAATCCTAATTTAAAAGCTTATTCACTAAATGCCAACACATTAATGTATTCAGTGATATAGAGAAATTATTCTTTCCTTTAAACTTTATATTTATCTAAAAATTAAACAAGAGTTTAACAAATAAATTAAACTATACTTAAGAAAGTGTTTCTTAAATTATTAAATAATAATTAATTAAAAATTTATCTAAATAAAATTTAATACCATACGACACGTATTCCTCATTAAAAACAATAACCTAATAATTTACAATTTATCTTATTATCATAAATTTTAACTATAATAACTCTAGTGGTGAAAGTCCACTGGTTAATAACTCCCTAGGCAAAAATGTTACTCTATTAAATACAACATGATTGTAAGAATTCTTCAAATGTCAATAATTAATTAGATCTTAACATTTCTAAAATCAAACCACTAATGATCATCATTTAAAATTATATGTCAAAAATAAATAAAAAATACTGTAGGTTGAATGATTGACAAAGTAATGGTAAAGGGAAAATAAAACCTTAAAGAAATTTATTTTTTTCCCTCCCAAAAGAAGACAAGTTTTAAACAAACAATAATTTAGTGGCCTACCACTTGCTTAACCCTAATTCCCAATTTTCGAAATTAGGGTTATGGGCTTTTCTCAAAAAGTGAAAATGAAGTATTTTCCCTTCATTTCTCTCTTTTTTCTTCCTCTAACCTAACTAGAAACCCTAGGCCATATTTTTGCAAGCTTCTTCAATCTTTTTGCAAGTGGAAGGATTTGAAGGCATGCCATGAGAGAAGATCTTGGGTGTGTTCACATATACATTTGTGCATATACATCTATTTTGGGTTTATATGCACATATACATTTGTGAGCCAAAACCCTTATGAAAAGAAGCAACCCAAATCTAGTGCATTCAAAATACTATGTAAGCTTCATTTAATGGCTACTTTTTTTTTCATTGCCAAATTTCATTATGTCTGTAGATATCCACTTTTTTTTTTTCCTTACAGGTTTTTTTGTATTAAAAAATATTATATTAAAAAAAATATCGAAGAGGGAGAGGGGAGCCGAGGGCTCACCCTCAACCCTCGGTCATTGCTCACAGTAACCCACAGCCGCCGCTCGCAGCAACCCATGGCCCTGAGGCTGCCAAGCCATGGCCTTGCCAAGACCGTGGTAGTGTAGTCACGGCCTCGACCGCGGCCGTACTGCCACGGTCGTGGTAGTGCCACAGCCATAGTAGGTTGTGAAGGTCTGTGGAGAGGGGGGGTTCGGCTCTGCCGACCCCCCCAAAAAAATTTACATTAATTTTTTTTAAAAAGAAACTTTTTAAATTTTTTTTTTAAAATATAAACTATATAATATATATTATATAATATATATTTTCTAAAATACACACTATATAATATATTTTATATTTTATATAATATATATTATTATTTTTTAAAATATATACTATATAATGTATATTATATAATATTTATTATTCTTTTTTAAAAAAACATTGTGTAAACATATTTTACACTATAATTGTAATATGCAGAAATGACAGAAAAAGAATAATATTGTAATGCATCATGTATGTAATTTTTATTTTAAAACCTATATAAATATATATTTTTTCTAAGCAACTAAAATGGACATATCTGCATTAAGTTTGTAGCATGAACTAGAATAGTTTCTTTTTTTTTTGAAATAAGTAAGCTATTATTCTATAAAGAACAATAAAGCATGAACAATAATGAAGATGTACTTTTATTTTATAAATCTGGAATAGATCATTTCTTCTCTTTGTTTTATCAACTGTGAATAAATAATTTTTATACATTAATATAGCAAAAATTGCAGAAAACTAATCTTATTACAAACTGTCATACTTTCATAGTTTAAGAGTCTATAAAATGTGTCTACAGTCAACTAAACAGAAAACTATATCATGTAACATTTTAAAAGAGCAACTCTTTTATTGCATTATTTACATATTACACTAATTTATTCAGAAAACTATATCAACAACCATTTTAAACAACAACTCTTTTATTGTATTATTTACATATTACAATCATTTATTCAGAAAACTATATCAAATAACATTATTTAAAACATTAACTCTTTTACAAACAAAGCTACCAAGGAAAACTTCTACTTAGTTACTCCCCAAAAAACAATATTACAAATATTCATAATGAAGATCCCAATAGGACTCTTTTCTACATGAGATAGCTACTACTCTTCACATAGAACAAAATACAAATGATCATCCTCTCTCTTCAAGATTACAACCTCAACATGGAGTCTTCAATGGCTTCTACACCTGCAAATGAAAAATGGAAGAACCATGGGATGCTCACCTCCCAACCTAGGCTTCTAAGAAGCCACCCTCGAGCTTGGGGGACCATCACATAGACAAGGTTACATACAAGCAAGCCCAAACATAATAACACATTAAGTATATTTAAAATCCCATCCAAGGCTAAGCACAAAGAGTCTCCAAATGACTCAAAAATTTGGAGTGAAGGTGGAACCAAATCTCAAGGGGACAAAGCTCATTTCATAATAAGAGACAAGCCCACACTTGGCTTTCTCATCATACATCTTACAAAAATATCACAAACCCAACAAAATTTCTTATGACCCCCAAGGCTTACAAGCCATACAATCCCTTATGACCCCCAAAATAAAAAGAAAGAAATGGCTATATGAAGCCCATACATCCATGTTTTCTTCCCTTTCCTTTCCAAGGAGAGACTCTACACCCATGGCTATCCCAAAATTCCCTTCATCCCCAAGGCTACTCTTCCCTCCCAAGGGTGAGTATGGCCTTGAGAACTCCCTTAAAAAAAAATAGTACAACACAAACAAGAACTCAAGAACTCAATTCTTCACATATACAATACAAAAAGACTTACAAAACATCTAACATAAGATTTCTCATAGACAACTACAAATCTTGCAACACAACACACTCTCAACAACAAGAATATGGAAAAATACAAAATTGCAATACTACATACAAAGAAATTATCATCTACAAGAGCTTTCATGAGGAGCCACCAACCTAAGTCCAAGCTTATGGATGAAATTTGATGAAGAGCCTCCTCTTTTCCTAAGTCTCCTTCCTCCAAATTAGCCATGTCTCTAAGTTAGAGAGTGGGTGTTCAAACTCTTCCAAAAGAAGAGTCCCCTCTAAAAAGTCCTCCACATAATCTCCCAGGGATAAGATCTCATTCTCATTGAGTGGTCTTCCCAAGTTCTTTACATGGTTTCCAAATATGGACTCCTAAAAAGGTTGGCCAAAAAGGTGGACCAAAGACTTGCATCTTAATTGGATGGAGCTCTAACCAAGACCTTGCTTCAAAAGTAGATTTTCAGCCATTTTGAAAATCCAACTTTTGGAGGGTTCTTTTGGTCAACTATGGGCTATCCTATGGTTAAAAATTCCCCTTACCCATAGGTATATCAAGTGGGCTAACTAAAAATGGTCTAAACACTCCCCTAGGCACCTTTTTAACCCCCCAAAAGTGTATGCTAAGTTCAAATTCGAAATTTATTGATAAGACACTACCTCAAGCTCCCTATCTAAGAGATTTCTCATGGGGATCCTCATGGTACTATCCTAGGTTGATGGGCATCCAATCCCCAAGTGGACATGTCATGGCCACAAGTACACATACAAGTGTCAAGTGACACAACATAAATAATGCATCACAAGCCATGTGGCATGTCCACTTGAGCACTCACATAACAATTTACAATAATAAAATAAACATATTAATTCAATACATACATGCTCATTACCTTTACAAAATAAAACATGATACAATGAGGTTTTATCTCTCATTAGACGCAACCTTGGCTCTAACAGAATTAACATAGGTCTATGCTTTGGTTCCCCAAATTTACCATGGTCTAATTCTCTACACACTAAAGTCCAACATCAGTAGTCCAAGGAAATATATGCGTGTAAATTCATAACATCAATGATCAAGATAATTCATCTGAAATATCATAATTTACATGGCATCATCATTCATCTATAACATACATACAACTCATCATTAAATATATAATTCATCACTAAATTAAGCTTGTAGCATAATCATTGCATATATAATTCAATTTCAATTAAATGTCATCATGACACTCATAAACTTCACCTAAGTAATTAACTTTTAATTCACAATAGAAATCTCATCGTATCATAATCGAATCGAATCTCCATTTCCTAGTTAGTTACATAAGCATGTAAAATCCATCACTTCATCACAACATTCATAACTCAAAATAACCACAAATTAGAATTCATATTTATATCATAAAATAGTCATCAATAATTCATCACCTAACATTTAACCCTAAATGAAATACACATCTCAACCTAATTCATTTCTTGATTTTCATTTTCCTAACAACTCATATTGACATAAATTTCCTAATTGCACATCTCAGTATTTCATCTAAATCAATCATCATAATGCTAGTCATAATGTATCATAAAGTCAACATTGTGAGTATAGAAAGAACCATAAAAATGTAATGTATTGTCATCAACTATAATCAAATCCTTGTCAAAAGGGTAGAATCTACTAAACTAATCAAAATATTAAGCCAATTACTAGGTCTACCATAACGATAATGGAAAAGCTATGATGGGTCTAGGGCGAGGCCTCACATCCTCCACCCCTAGGCATGAACTTCCTCTTGGAAGTTACGCCACTTAGGGTTAAAGTTCCAGGGTTGACATCTAGCTTAGTCCATTGGATAAATTTTGAATCACTGATCTCATGCAATGAGGAATTCTAACATTTAAAAGTATTAACATTGTATGACTGAACTACTTACCCAAACATCACAATCTAATATTATTTTACATAGTTATCATAAATTCTTCTAGCAACAAGATCACATAAGGTGATTCCATTCAACAGACCAGTGTTGGATCTAAGGTCACAAGGAAATGCACTAAAACAAGGGACATCTTCCTTACAACATATCTCAAATGTATGCTAACATCACTCTAGATGTTGGTCCCTATGAAGTTCAATATCTGGAGTATAGGTCCAATATTATGCTAAAGGTATCATTTGTCACTCTACAAATACTTAGTTTGTACCAAATTTATATTATATTTGTTGATATTAACATAATATTATTGAAATAATATCATAAAGTAATCTTACAAGGACTATACGTATCACAATCCATAAAATACTCTTACCAAGGCTACTAGCATGGTCATAGATAGTGCTAATGACAAGGGTGAACATAGTGTGATGGGAAACCTCTTTACAGTTTCTCCACATTTATAATAATAAAATATGATGGATTTCCCCAATAAATATTCTCCCTCATACAACCTACCATGAAAGGACTTGCCAACAATAGCAACCATAAGAGCCTCATCAAATGATCATAAAATCCACAATTTAAAAATTGAAAAGAATGTTTCATCAAAGTGAGATTCAAAAAGTGGCCACATTGGTAAAAATTTTTCACAAAATAAGTAAAGACAAGTCCTTGAGGCAAATAAGGACATTAAAATAAAGTTTGGCTAAGTAGCCCAAGACATAAATTAATTACTTTTACATTGTTGGCAATCACAAAAATCAACTTGTGAAACAAGGTAAAATAAAAGAAAAATAAATTTAGCAATCCATATTCTACCACAATCATTACATGAACTATGTGACCTTTTAAGGTCACTAAGAGGGAGATAGGGAAATCACGTCATACATTTATTATGACAATATTTAATATATACCAATTATGTCCTAACAAGGATAAAGCATTAAAGGTTTTCCAAGAAAATATTTATTTGGAAAGAGAGGTAGACACACAAAAAAACTCAAGAGACAACTGCATATTTACTAATAGTAGTCCTACTTTATAAGTTTTTTTTCACTACATCCAATCATACAATCATGGTATACACATCACAACATCCTCCTCTCCTAGAGAGAAGTTCCCACTGCAATGTGGTTCACTTTTGCCTCACTCTCAACAATCATGAAATACATCATTCTACTTACACAACATTTAAATGGCCCACTCACTTAGGCCAAAAGGGCATAAAATAACTCTATTACAACATCTATAAGGCTATAAATTTTAGGAATATATGAATGACTAGAGATATAGTTACCAGCACAAAAACTCCATGGGTACCTCAACTATTATAATTAATTAATAGGAATATTTTTAGCATGACAACCCTCAAGAAACTTGTCAAGCAGCTCTATTTTGTGAGTTGGCACTTGATGTCCACCACTACGTTCCTAGCTAATTGAACTAGTCACTTACTTAGGGTACTTCACATATAACTTCACACATCACAAAAGGAATTCCGTTAGTTAATTTATATCACTATACATATGTTTCATTATTTTTCCATACTACCCTCAATATTACCACTTAATATCCACTTCACAAAACATTCCCAAGCATATTACATTGAACCATGAGGAGGGTTGCCTACCAATTTTGTACACAGAGTAAAGACATATAGTATTTTATACTTTAATAGTTTAATGACTATCTATAAGGTTTTAACAAATCACTCTCACAATCATGTCTTAGGTTTGTTTAGGTTAAGCTCTCCATCTTATTCAACTTGATTAGGTACATGCATCCAAAGGTTTTATATTCTCATTCATCATCCATATAGCATGCCTCAGAAGAAAATTCTACTTTATAGCAAGTGATTTACTTTTGAGCTAACTCTACAATGCACAAGGGACTACCCAAAAGTACAATCCCTAAATTATATTATTCTATTTATAAATGCATTAACAAGGTTCTAATTTACTTATGCACTAATAATTACAACATAGGATAGTCAAGTTATTTACGCTAGGTTAAATGTATATTATCTTTGTTGGCTCCATTTTAGTCTCAAAAATTGTCATTGATTGTCCAAAGTTTCATTACAATTCATATTAATTATTAACAAAACACTGACAAAGAAGGTCATTGATTCATAGCTGACATCTAACTCCTGATAATTCATAATTGCCTTGCAAAATGTTAGGACACAAAAGAATTTTAGGTTACCTTTCTACCTTGACCCTTGTATCATCTTGGAAGTGTATCACGATAAGGGTTTCCATATTCAATTACCAAGTAACTCTATTGATACATGTATTGTCTTCATTTTTACTATCGTATTATAGTCATTACGCAATTAGATTGATTAATAATTTGATACTAAATTCTTAAGAACTCCCCTTAAGTTTTATTCATGAAATATGAAGGACTTTCTAGGTAGTTGAATCTTCCTTTGCTTATCTATATTAGTTTTTGCTTTCATATTCCCAAGGTGGGGTCGTCATGTGTTGATCGATCTTTTGGCCAAGTTACTCTTTACATTTTTACTCCTAGGGTACTCTTTTGTTATTAACATGTGCTTGATAAAGTATTTCTTATTTAAGTGGAAAATAATATATTAGAAAATTTATGCAGCCTAGATTCTCAATAAAGAAGTTTCTAAATGTTTCCTCACAAGTAGTTTAAGTTGCTAGCACTATCATAACAACATTTCCTTCATAAATAATAAGGTTTTAAATTATGAACAAGATAAGGATAGGTGGCTCCAATGTTGAGTATTTGTATAACCTCTGATTTATTTTCCATTCAGGCATTATGTGAATCCTATCACAACTAATATTTTCCTTGATACGTGTTGAGTGAATAACCACATCTTAATCTTAATTAATAATGTGGTCAAAATAATTTTAATTCATGTTTCCATCAACAATGAACATAATCTGTCCATAACCCTCTTAAGTTGTTTATATAAGTATGCTCATTAACTCTTATGGAAAAACATGTTTTCAATTTTACATTGACCCATTATCTTGAGTTATTAAGATATTTTCATGTTCCTAGTCTATCTCCTATAGAGAAACAATTAAGCTAAATTATGGAATCAAATTAACCCAAAAAGTGATCCATCCTATACGGACCTGGAATTATAACAATTTGATGGATCCTAAGGGTCACAAGAATCCCCTTGATAATGTAATGAAGGGCCATCATACTGTTTATTAAAAATAAACTAATAAAACTATTAAAATTTATCAAAAATCTATGAATAAAATTGGGTCTACTCGGAGAAGGCATAACCTTCTAGTCCTAGCTCCAAATTGTGAACTTATTGATGCGTAAGGGGAGGCATCCATAACAATTTCAAAAGGGTAAAGTTAGATAAGAAACATAATGGGTTTAGGTTCCAATGTTGAAACCTAGGCTCTGATACCAAGTTGTCATGCCCATATTTCTACAAGCAAAAACACACCAACTTTTTATTTATTTAAAAGTTATAAGATAAGTTTAAGGTTAACAATTGACTTAAGTTTGCACGGTTAAACAAGGGAGAGAGTTGGTTAACTATTCGATTGTGGGGAAGCATGATGAGGGGTCATTGATAATGCTCACCCCGAAGTGTTATGAGTGCCCAACCTATTTCCTGATTAACTAACTTTAATCTTCATCTTAATTTAAAAGTTTATTCACTAAATGCCAACACATTAATGTATTCAGTGATATAGAGAAATTATTCTTTCCTTTAAACTTTATATTTATCTAAAAATTTAACAAGAGTTTAACAAATAAATTGAACTATAATTAAGAAAGTGTTTCTTAAATTATTAAATAATAATTAATTAAAAATTTATCTAAATGAAATTTAATACCATACGACACGTATTCCTCATTAAAAATAATAACCTAATAATTTACAATTTATTTTATTATCATAAATTTTAACTATAATAACTCTAGTGGTGAAAGTCCATGGGTTAATAACTCCCTAGGCAAAAAGATTACTATATTAAATACAACATGATTGTAAGAATTCTCCAAATGTCAATAATTAATTAATTCTCAACATTTCTAAAATCAAACCACTAAATATCATCATTTAAAATTATATGTCAAAAATAAACAAAAAATACTATAGGTTGAATGATTTACAAAGTAATGGTGAAGGGAAAATAAAACCTTAAAGAAATTTATTTTTTTCCCTCCCAAAAGAAGACAAGTTTTAAACAAACAATAATTTAGTGGCCTACCACTTGCCCAACCCTAATTCCCAATTTTCAAAATTAGGGTTATGGGCTTTTCTCAAAAAGTGAAAATGAAGTATTTTCCCTTCATTTCTCTCTTTTTTCTTCCTCTAACCTAATTAGAAACCCTAGGCTGTATTTTTGCAAGCTTCTTCAATCTTTTTGCAGGTGGAAGGATTTGAAGGCATGCTGTGGGAGAAGATCTTGGGTGTGTTCACATATACATTTGTGCATATACATCCATTTTGGGTGTATATGCACATATACATTTGTGAGCCAAAACCCTTATGAAAAGAAGCAACCCGAATCTAGTGCATTCAAAATACTATGTAAGCTTCATGTAATGGCTGATTTTTTTTTTCATTGCCAAATTTCATTATGTCTATAGAAATCCACTTTTTGTTTTGCTTGCAGGTTTTTTTGTATTAAAAAATATCATATTTAAAAAAATATCGAAGAGGGAGAGGGGAGCCGAGGGCTCACCCTCAATCCTTGACCGCTGCTCATGGCAACCCACAGCCGCCGCTTGCAGTAGCCCACGACCCTGAGGCTGCCAAGTCACGGCCTTGCCACGGTCGTGGCAATGCAGTTGTGGCCTCGGCCACGGCTGCACTGCCATGATTGTGGCAGTGCCACGGCCATAGCAGGCTGCGAAGGTCTGTGGATAGGGGGGTTTTGGCTCTGCCGACCCCTAGAAAATATTTACATTAATTTTTTTTTAAAAGAAACTTTTAAATTTTTTTAAAAAACTATAAACTATATAATATATATTATATAGTTTATATTATATAATATATATTTTCTGAAATATATACTACATGATATATATATTTTTAAATATATACTACATAATGTATATTATATAATATTTATTATTCTTTAAAAAAAAAAAACATTATGTAAACATATTTTACATTGTAATTTTAATATGCAGAAAGGACAAAAAAAGAATAATATTGTAATGCATCATGTATGTAATTTTTATTTTAAAACCTATATAAATATATATTTTTTCTAAGCAACTAAAATGGACATATCTGCATTCAAGTTTGTAGCATGAACTAGAATAGTTTCTTTTTTTTGAAATAAGTAAGCTATTATTCTATAAAGAACAATAAAGCATGAACAATAATGAAGATGTACTTTTATTTTATAAATCTGGAATAGATTATTTCTTCTCTTTTTTTTATCAATTGTGAATAAACAATTTTTATACATTAATATAGCAAAAATTGCAGAAAACTAATCTTATTACAAACTGTCATACTTTCATAGTTTAAGAGTCTATAAAATGTGTCTACAGTCAACTAAATAGAAAACTATATCATGTAACATTTTAAAAGAGCAACTCTTTTATTGCATTATTTACATATTACACTCATTTATTTAGAAAACTATATCAACAACCATTTTAAACAACAACTCTTTTATTGCATTATTTACATATTACAGTCATTTATTTAGAAAAAAATATCAACTAACATTATTTAAAACATCAACTCTTTGACAAACAGAGCTACCAAGGAAAACTTCTACTTAGTTCCTCCCCAAAAAACAATATTACAAATATTCATAATGAAGATCCCAACAGGACTCTTTTCTACATGAGATAGCTACTTCTCTTCACATAGAAAAAATACAAATGATCATCCTCTCTCTTCAAGATTACAACTTCAATGTGGAGTCATCAATGACTTGTACACCTGCAAATGAAAAAATGCAAGAACCATGGGATTCTCACCTCCCAACCTAGGCTTCTAAGAAGCCACCCCCGAGCTTGGGGAACCATCACATAGACAAGGTTACATACAAGCAAGCTCAAACACAATAACACATTAAGAACATTTAAACTCCCATCCAAGGCTAAGGCATAAGAGTCTCCAAATGACTCAAAAATTTGGGGTGAAGGGGGAACCAAATCTCAAGTGGAGAAAACTCATTTCATAATAAGAGACAAGCCCACACTTGACTTTCTCATCATACATCTTACAACAATATCACAAACCCAACAAAATTCCTTATGAATCCCAAGGCTTACAAACCATAGAATCCCTTATGACCCTCAAAATACACAAAAAGAAATGGCTACATGGAGCCCATACATCCATGTTTTCTTTCCTCTCCTTTACAAGGAGAGACTCTACACCCATGGCTGTCCCAAAATTCCCTTCACTCCCAAGGCTACTCTTTCCTCCCAAGGGTGAGTATGGCCTTGAGAACTCCCTTAAAAAAAAAAATACAACACAAAAAAGAACTCAAATCTTCACATATACAATGCAAAAAGAATTACACAACATCTAACATAAGATTTCTCATACACAACTACAAATCTTGCAACACAACATACTCTCAACAACAAGAATATGAAAAAACAAAAAATTGCAATACTACATACAAAGAAATTATCATCTACAAGAGCTTTCATGAGGAGCCACCAACCTAAGTCCAAGCTTATGGATGAAATTTGATGAAGAGCCTCCTCTTTTCCTAAGTCTCCTTCCTCCAAATTAGCTATGTCTCTAAGTTAGAGAGTGGGTGTTCAAACTCTTCCAAAAGAAGAGTCCCCTCTAAAAAGTCCTCCACACAATCTCCTAGGGATAAGATCTCATTCTCATTGGGTGGTCTTCCCAAGTTCTTTACATGGTTTCCAAATATGGACTCTTAAAAAGGTTGGCCAAAAAGGTGGACCAAAGACTTGCATCTTAATTGGATGGAGCTCTAACCAAGACCTTGCTTCAAAAGTAGATTTTTGGCCATTTTGAAAATCCAACTTTTGGAGGGGTCTTTTGGTCAACTATGAGTTGTCGTATGGTTAAAAATTCCCATTACCCATAGGTATATCAAGTGGGTTAACTAATAATGGTCTAAACACTCCCCTAGGCACCTTTTTAACCCCCCAAAAGTGCATGCTAAGTTCAAATTCTAAATTCATTGATAAGACACTACCTCAAGCTCCCTATCCAAGGGATTTCTCATGGGGATCCTCATGGTACTATCCTAGGTTGATGGGCATTCAATCTCCAAGTGGACATGTCATTGCCATGAGTACACATACAAGTGTCAAGTGACACAACATAAATAACACATCACAAGCCATGTGGCATGTCCACTTGAGCACTCACATAACAATTTACAATAATAAAATAAACATATTAATTCAATACATACATGCTCATTACCTTTACAAAATAAAACATGATACAACGAGGTTTTCTCTCTCATTAGACACAACCTTGGCTCTAATAGAATTAACATAGGTCTATGCTTTGGTTCTCCGAATTTACCATGGTCTAATTCCCTACACACTAAAGCCCAACATCAGTAGTCCAAGGAAATATATGCATGTAAATTCATAGCATTAATTATCAAGATAATTCATGTGAAATATCATAATTCATATGGCATAATCATTCATCTATAACATACATACAACTCATCATGAAATACATAATTCATCACTAAATTAATCTTGTAGCATAATCATTGGATATATAATTCAATTTTAATTAAATGTCATCATGACACTCATAAACTTCACCTAAGTAATTAACTTTCAATTCACAATTGAAATCTCATCATTTCATAATCGAATCAAATCTCCATTTCCTAGTTAGTTACGTAAGCATGTAAAATCCATCACTTCATCACAACATTCATAACTCAAAATAACCACAAATTAAAATTCATATTTATATCATAAAATAGTCATGAATAATTCATCACCTAACATTTAACCCTAAATGAAATACACATCTCAACCTAATTCATTTCTTGATTTTCATTTTCCTAACAACTCATATTGACATAAATTCCCTAATTGCACATCTCAGTATTTCATCTAAATCAATCATCATAATGCCAGTCATAATGTATCATAAAGTCAACATTGTGAGTATAGAAAGCACCATAAAAATGTAATTTATTCTCATCAACTATAATCAAATCCTTGTCAAAAGGGTAGAATCTACTAAAACTAATCAAAACATTAAGCCAATTACTAGGTCTACCATAATGATAATGGAAAAGCTATGATAGGTCTTGGGTGAGGCCTCACAAGTTTTTCATGTATGCTTCTCCCCCATTGACATTAATGATAGATGTTTCATCATTATGTCAACAACTTCAATTTTAAAAGACACTGTTCAGAAAATACATTCACTAGAGTCCTGATTACTCAGCTTAGATACACATACTCCCCCATAGAGGAAGTACCGCCATCCAGTCAAGAAGAAAGATAGGGCTCATATACCACTGGAAAAATGCAACAATATGCATCACTTCTCAAAATTAGGCTGGGGCATAACCCCAAGCATGCCTCTCAGATACTCAAATGTATCCTTAGGCAAGGGCTTTGTAAATATGTCTGCAATCTACTCCTTTGTGCTTATGTATTCAAGTCTGACTTCTTTCTCTGCAACTTTCTCTCTCACTACATGATACTTTATCTCTATATGTTTTGTCTTAGAATGTAACATAGGGTTCTTAGACATACTAACTATGCTAGTGTTATCATAATGTATAACAACAGGCTCAACAAATTTTATTCCAATATCCTTCAACACTTGCTTCATCCAAATTATCTGATTACAATTTTTTGCTATTGCCATATACTCTACTTCTGCTATGCTTTGTGAAATATAATTATGCTTCGTTCTTAGCCAAGAAAATAATCTTCCTCCAAGGAAAAATGCTCCACCACTGGTGCTCTTTTTATCATCAACACTATTAGGAATGGGAACACTGAGAGGGGGGGTGAATCAGTGTTCACTGTAATATATCTTTTTACTTAATCTTAAACTGAACTTGAATACTTAAATACTGAAATGAGCATCCACATAAACATGAAACTTGAAATCAACACATAATACCAATATGGTTATGGGGAAACCCAAATAGATAAAAACCTTGGTGGGAATTGACACCCACTAATATTCTGTACTAGTGTTTTATGATCCTTGCTAGAAGATCTTTAACCCTGTTAGGAGTTGCTTTATAGTATGTTTAGTATAGTAGACCTTGTCAAGGGTCAGACCCTGTTAGGAGTCTTTTACAATAAACCCTATTAGGGGCATGGATGCACTGTCCTAGAGCTCACTGCTCAAGTGGTGAAGGTTGCAACCTTCTGATCTCAGATACACACTATATCTGCTAGATGAACTATCACTATGACACTGCTTGTCTGATCAGTTCCTTTGATGCACTGATGCTTTGACCTCTTGAAAATATCTAATACATCTTATCAAATCTTTACATACTTCTACTTTGCTTCTTTCAACTCTATATCAATTCTCATGAAAATTACAATGGGCGCATCTCATATTTATATGTGCATATAAAACAAATAACTATGTTGACCCTTTAACTGATTACATACAATGCGTCCAATTGAATTAGCTCAACCATGTTTACAAAAAAACATAATTATATGTCAGAAACCTAATTAAAATAGGTGCATGGCCTTTACAACATAATAATATAACTACAAATAAAAATGCCAACAGTCAGGTGCTTACTCTATTCTTCTCTGGCACACATTGGCTGTGTAACTTCAACTGTCTGTAACTTTGTCATACCTGCATCTCTAATCATGCATTCATAGACTAAGTATGAATAGACTCTAACCAACTTATCTTCTAGGGTGCATACCATAACTTGGTTGTATGCACATGTGCTGATGCTCTGAGCTTCAGGTACTCTGTACACTATCCAGTCTTCAACACTTAGCCAATTTCTGATCTTCTCATCAAGTGCACTAACTCCAAAACACTATGACTTTATTTCCATAATGAAAACACTATATTAAGTCATATACACCAGTGTAGTTAACCTGCCAACAATCCCCCCCTTTGTCATTGATGGCAAAAAAGGAATATGGCACAATTACTAACTATTCTCTTATACAAAAAACTTTTGTTATATTATATCTTATATCTCCCTTATAATCTTATATCTCCTTATATTCTTTACTGTACATCTTCTTTACATATCTATAACTCCATATTCTATACATACTCCCCCTTTCACATTAATGAAAAAGGTGCTTCAAAACTATATGTACAAATACTTATAGTGAGAGAACATCCGGATATGCTATCTGTAAGTTTTGGATCTCTTTCTTCCAAAATGTGATCAATGAATCAACAATCTAGAGATGGGCACATAGAGCATAGTGTAGCTTCTCCATCTTCTCCAATTCTATGCTACGACCTTGATCATATGTCACCATGGTGGCATTGATCTCCTTGATATTCTGATTAAGTATATCTAGTGAGGGTGCAAGAGTATTTCTAAGCTGAGTCTGCCTAGCCCTTATCTTTGACATCTCCTTTTCTGCCTTCTCAATCTTGTCAATTTTTCCTTGATATACATTATTAAACATATTTATATTAGTGGATGACTCTTTCACTAATTTCTTTACTTTCTCTATCATAGCTTCCACCTCTTGTATTTTCTTGAAGTGGTCATTAGTTAACTTGTCCTGATCCATACAATCTGTAATGATCTTTCTTCCATTTGCCCCAAACTCCTTCAAAGATGCTTGACCAACTTTTAGAGAACTTAGGTCAAGTTCAAAGTTGCTGACCAGTTCACTTAGTCTCTTCTTTCGATACTTTTCTTTTGCAACTTGAGATGCTGACTCTTCCAAGGTAGAAAAAAATGTTTTGAAGACTGTGAGGATGTTTCTAACATCATCAAATGAATGTACCTTAGTCACTTTCTTGTCTAAAGGCATTATACTATTCAATATGTTGACTAATTCAACAAACAATGGGTTTCTCATTACCTATTTCTCTTTGGATTTCTTCATTGCTAAGACACTGATCTTGATTAGGTCTTCTTCTCCCCAAGAATCCAAACTAGTTGTGTCAGGTGTTAAACTTGACAACAATGCTGCTAGTGGTAGTGGAGTGACAGGTGTACTATCCATTACTTCTTGTTTTACCTTGATTAGCATTTCCACTAATGGCCCTTCTATTTGCATACTTTCTTTTACCTCTTCCTTTCCTTTTTGTTTTTTTGCTTCCTTTTATTTTTCTTCTTCTTTCTTTTCTTCTTTTTTATCTGTTATATCCTCAATTAATACTTCTTCTTGTTGATTGGGAGGAGTGTTACTACCAAGAGTTTCAATCTCTTGTGTGCTTACAAATGCTTCTTCAAACTTGTCCTAATCCATGTCTGTGGCTGCCATAGTGACTTTTAAATTATCAATAAAAATTGAGTCATCCTTGAATGTCTCTGACATGGGTGCAGACTTATCTACCTTTGTGGATGCATCCACAACATGCATTGAATCCTGTGGACCTATAATTGGAAAATTTATGGTTTCTAACTCTTTTTCATCCTTTGTGGGTACTTGAGCTATGGGCGTAGTAGCTAGATACATTTAGCTATTCATGAAGACCTTCTCAAAGGCTTTCTATTTTTCCTTTGCAACCAATTCATAGTTCTTGTCCATTATGTGTAGGGTCCTTGACTTGGTTCTAAGATGTGGTTTTACTAGATCTAGTAACAAAGATTTTTCCTCTAGAGAACATACTGGAAAATTCTCATCTAAGATCTTTTCTCTTATTCTCTGATCTTCTTCAATGGCTTGTCTTTTTAGGAACTCCAAGTTGT
The DNA here is from genome assembly GCA_027943335.1 of Chamaecyparis obtusa. Taxonomy (NCBI): domain Eukaryota; kingdom Viridiplantae; phylum Streptophyta; class Pinopsida; order Cupressales; family Cupressaceae; genus Chamaecyparis; species Chamaecyparis obtusa. Next base: position 159,578 of record BSBK01002840.1, read on the forward strand.
TCCACACATTATTAGGAATTGTAGTCTTCAGTTCTAGGACTATCTTCTTGAACTTCAACATGTGTTTGAAAATCATTCCATGTATCTCTGATTTGTCAATCTCACTGTATTTCTCATAGAAATTTCCTACTTTATTAATTCTGCCATCATCAACAATCCTTGTACTTAACACACTGAGACTAGGTTTGAAGCTTACTTTTGGGGGTGCTTGAGTGTTCTTCCTATTTCTTGTTATTTGTGAGGATGGATGTCTAGTGCTAATCTCTTTATTCCTCTTAGGCATTGCCTTATACTTAGGAGGAGTAGTAAGGTCAATGGTTTCCTTGGGCACAAAAGGAGTAACATCATTTTTACCCTTCTGAACATCAGATTCCTCAATTTTTACCTTCTTCAACTTTGGATCCTTAGATTCTATCTCTGCTATTGCTGCACTCTCTATTTCCAAAGAAATCTTCTCTTCCCTTTCTTTTTCTAAGCCTACTTGTGATACACCATGGATTCTCAAGATCTCTGAAGTAACCATGGAAACTTTTCTTTTTGTTGCCGTTCTATTCAATACATCATCTACTTCTCTTGTTTTCTCTTCAATAATTCCCCATCTAGGTTCATTAGGGTCCTTAGGTGTTGACAAAAAAACTTTAGCATAAGCTTCTATTGGTTTCTCAACCTCATATTTAAGTCGATGAATCCACTTTGTCCTTGGTTCAAAAACCTCCATGTATGTTGTGTCAGTCTCAACCATGAAATAAATAGTATCCTTGTATTTTTCAACTATCTTCTTTAGAATTCTGTATCTCATCTGTATCTTGACTCTAAATGTCTTCAACTCCAGTGCCATGTAGTCCCTCAATGTACTCTCAGTACATGCCTTGAGAGATATCTATGGCATTGTGAGGCTAGATTTGTCCAAATACAAATCAGACACTTTCCCAATAATATGGAAGTACATATAGATAATTAGGGACCCAAACCTAAATATCTTGGTCTTGTCATGCTTGATGGCCTTAATGTTTTCTATTAACTATGCATGCAAGATCTCACACAGATTAAACTCTCTAATTTCTTTCACAAGTCTTATTGCTGCAAGAATTGTGGTTGTAGACACATTGTTCATCCTGTTAGTGTGTTGGAACCTGTATGAGTATCCATATATCATGGACATCAATTTGATGTCATTTTTCTCAATAGGCTCTATAGTCATTTCACGCCTATCACTTCTTGATTTTCATGTTTGCTCAATAATATTTCTTACATCCTTACCCACTGGAAGAATGAACCCTATCTTTGAGAGGCCTATCATCTCATGAATTAGGTCACTTGTAATCCTAACCAACACTTCACCTATCCAAAATAGGTCATCATGAATCCTACTAAGTAGAATCTTTATCCATTTGGACTCATAGAACTCATATGTAGTCGCATTTTCAACTATAGGATGATTATTCCACTGCGCATACTCATCCATGAAGGTTTTATCTAGTTTTAACATTGTTTCCATGTGTGATCTTATTCTATCCAATCCTACTAGTTCTTTCTTACAATATATGTATTCCCTAATGTCTTTGATATGTATAACACCCATAGACATGCGGGAGAATACCCCTTTTAGGTCATCTAATGTGGATTTGAATGGGTGCCTCTTAAATACATATCTTTTCTTCTCCACAACATCAAATACAATAGGAGTGGCCATAACTTACTTGTATATCTCTTTCCAAATGATCTTTAAAGACTTCTGAATCAGAGTGACAAACTAGGGTTTTTGAAACTGATCAAATGCACTACAAATCACTAATGAATCAATCTACAATCCTTCATAATCAAATGCTAGGGCTCTTCTTCTCTCCAATCATTCTAAATTTGAATGCAATGAGAGATCTACAAAATTATGTGTACTTTAAAGTAGGAGATTAGTTTCATGTGTTCTTGAACTGGTGCAAAGAAGGAATTGTTTCAGAACTAGATGTAAGTGAAAAGATAAGGTATGTAATGTTCTAGTTGATGGTGGAAGTTCTAAGAACTTTGTTTCAGATGAAATGGTCAGTAAATTGAATTTGAAAAGAAGGAGACATCCTAATCCTTATCAGATTATTTGGATACAAGATGTTTCTAAGGTTAGAGTTGAAGAACAATGCTTGGTTAAGTTTCAGATTGGATCTTACCATGATGAGATATTGTGTGATATATTGCCTATGGATGCCTGTCATCTATTGCTCAGTAGACCCTGGCAGTTTGATAGAAATGTTTTGTTTGATGGTCATGCTAATACCTATGTGGTTCAACATGAAGGAGCTCAGCATAAGCTAATACCTTTGCAGGAAATATGGGTTAAGGGATGTGGATTTATCAGGTGTTGTCCTTATGGAAAACCTTAGGAGCAGAAGGTTGATGAACCTATTCCTGTTAAGTCTAGTTTGAAGAAGAAGGAGAATGATATCTCTAAAGAGTTTGTTGAGATTAAGAAATAGATGGTTTTGCCAGTAGAGATGGTTCATTAGATGGTGACATTTATGACACAGAGGGATGCAAATGATATTGAGTTGATTGAGAACTTTGAAGATGATGAACCTTACCGAGGCATTGAGGTGGTCGATAGTGGTCAAAAGTGGTTGCTATCAGTTGTCGACCAGAGGAGTAAACAAAGTGAAAAGAAGGACTTTCTGCATGAGAAAGTGAATGAAGTGAAGACTACTTGGGATGAAGGACAAGAAGAAATGTTGGTGAAGAACAGATTCAACTTACCTATTCTGATTCCCATGAGGTGTTCCTTATTTCCTTATGAGAAAATCTTTTTGACCTGGGGTGTCTGATGCAGGAGCATCCTAGGATTCTTGGCAATCCTGTATCAACCAAAAATATGTTTGTCTTTGAAGGTAGATTGTTAGTTTTTATCTTGGTTTGGTGGAGTTCTTACTCGGTTTGGGAGACTGGTTGCTCGGTTTATGTAGTTACCAGGGTGCTCAGTCTTTGAAGAATGCTTGGTGACTAAAAGCATTGGTTTACTAGCACTTGGTGATAATTGCATTGCTCAGTCATGCTTGGCATGGTTAGTTGACCGGTGCTTGATTATTTCCTTTGTTGCTCGGTGTTCTTGCTTACCGATTGGATTATTTGGATAAATCAGCTTGGCCGACTGGTGCATTTAATTTGGGTTGTGCTCCTCATGTTATGGGATGACCATTGGACATGTGGGGACCTAGATATGGTGTGTCAAATTCTTCTATGTGGATCTGATGACTTTTGGGGTCATCTTTTGAAGAGTTTATTTATTTTGTAAGGCTATGTGAGAGCTGACTGATGTTTTAGCATTTAATATTTGTTTATAGAGATTTATTGTTTCATTAGCCAACTTGTGGCTGGGAATCAATATTTATAGGATGCATGGGTAGTTGTTTAGGGCATCAGATGGGGGAAGGAAGGTTAGTAGCCTGCGAGCTTGGGAGCAGGAAGATTGCTTGGAAGTTTGAGTACAAGTTCAGATCTTTCCTAGGTGCCTACTAGTGTGCTGCCTGTTGCAGACTTGGACTAGCTAGATGCTGATGTTGGGGAAAAGATTTAGATCTTACAAGATCTTGTAGAATCTTACTTGCATTTTAATTGGCCATAATAGGGAAGGCCTTACAGCCTTCACATTGCATGTAATCAGTGTTTTCATGAATATGGACTTCTATTTCATTGCAGATCTGTTATTGTTATTGTGTATTTCTGCTGCATATTGGTTTGGCTGCAAGGTTGGTAAGTCCTTAATTGGATCCACCTACCTTGACTGCATTAGGTGGTATCAAAGTGAGGTTTGTTCTTGTTTGAGAAAAGTATATTCCTATTGGAGTTGAGTGGATCTTGTGTACCTAGATCTTGATTTAAAGATGCCTCCAAGGAGAAATCAAGAGATCTTTGAAGAAGAAGAAACTGCTAGAGAATTCTACCTTGATGATTTTAGGGCTTTGCAGAAAAAAGTGCAAGACCTAAAAGAGGAATTGAGAAAGAAGAAGCCTACCTTGAAAGAGGATAGTGATGATGAATATGAGGAAGATCATTTTGAAGAAGCTATAGAAGAAGCTAGAGATCTTGAGGAGAATCAAATTTTGAAAGCTATGTCTAAGATTGGGAAGAGACCTAAGATTAAAGTTTATGCATTTACTAGAAGCCTTAGGCCTAAAGAATTGATTGATTGGATCAATGATATTGATGAGTACTTTGAGTATGAAGAAATAGAAGATCTTGATAAGGTTAGATTTTCAAAGACTAAGTTGAAGGGTCATGCAAATATCTAGTGGAGAGAAGTTCAGTTGGAAAGAGGTAGAAGAGGAAAAGAAAAGATCACTAAGTGGAACCAAATGGTTGACAAGTTGAAGAAACAATTCAGTCCAATGGATTATGAATTGGACATTTTTAAGAAGATGCAAGCTTTGAAGAAAATTAAAAAATTGGTATAGGAGTATACTAAGGAGTTTTATAGGATCCTAATTAGGACTCATCATTCTAAAGCTGATAAAGAAAATGATGCTAGGTATGTCTATGGTTTGAGACCTAGTATTTAAGAAGAATTAATTACTATGTGGATGACAACAATTGGTGATGCTTATCAGATGGTATTAAAGATTGAAGAGAAGATGAATAGGAAGTATGAAGGAAAATAAAATAGTAGGAACCAAGGTGGTAAGACTGGTGAGACTGTTGCTGAGAGTGGTGTGATAGAGAATCCTAAGCCAGATGTAGGATCTAATAGTGGTCTAGTTACTAAGAATTTTGGACAGAGATGAAGGTGGAAGTATGAGTTTACCAGCAGTTGCTATAACTATGGTGAAGTTGGTGATAGAAGTTGGTAGTGTCCTAAGAAAAGAGTTGTATTAGCTACCAAAGAAGACATTGAGAATCTTCCAGAGAAAGGTGAGTGTATTGTCACTAGGAGATTAGCTACATGTGTTCCCAAACCAGTGCAATGAAGGAATTTGTTCAGAACTAGATGTAAGTGCAAAGATAAGGTATGTAATGTTCTAGTTGATGGTGGCAGTTCTGAGAACTTTATTTTAGATGAAATGGTCAGTAAATTGAATTTGCAAAGAAGGAGACATCCTAATCCTTATCAAATTAGTTGGATACAAGATGTTTCTAAGGTTGGAGTTGAAGAACAATGCTTGGTTAAGTTTTAGATTGGATCTTACCATGATGAGATATTGTGAGATATATTGCCTATGGATGCCTATCATCTATTGCTCGGTAGACTCTGGCAGTTTGACATAATTTTTTTTTCTAATGTTTATGCTAATACCTCTATAGTTTGACATGAAGGATCTTAGCATAAGTTGATACCTTTGTAGGAAACAGGGGTTAAGGGATGTGGAGTTATCAGGTGTTGTCCTTAGGACAAACCTCAGGAGCAGAAGGTTGATGAACCTATTCCTGTTAAGTCTAGTTTGAAGAAGAAGGAGAATGATATCTCTAAAGAGTTTGTTGAGATTAAGAAATAGATGGTTTTGTTAGTAGAGATGGTTTAGAAGATGGTGACATTTATGACATAGAGGGATGTAGATGATATTGAGTTGATTGAGAAGTTTGGAGAGGATGAACCTTACCGAGGCACTGAGGTGGTCGGTAGTGGTTAGAAGCGGTTTCTATTAGCTGTCAACTAGAGGAGTAAACAAAGTGAAAAGCATGACTTTCTACATGAGACAGTGAATGAAGTGAAGACTACTTGGGATGAAGGACAAGAAGAAATGTGGGTGAAGAATAGATTCAACTTACTTATTATGATTCCCTTGAGGTATTCCTAATTTCCTTATGAGAAAATCTTTTTGACCTAGAGTGTCTAATGTAGGAGCATTCTAGGATTCTTGGCAATCCTATATCAACCAAAAATATGTTTATCTTTGAAGGTAGATTTTTAGTTTTTATCTTGGTTTGATGGAGTTCTTGCTCAGTTTGGGAGATTGGTTGCTTAGTTTATGTGGTTACCGGAGTGCTCGGTCTCTGAAGAACACTCGGTGTCTAAAGGCATCAGTTTATTGGTGCTTGACAATAACTGCATTGCTTGGTCATGCTTGGTGTGGTCAGTTGACTAGTGCTCAGTTATTTCCTCTATTTCTTGGTGTTCTTGCTTACTGACTGGATTATTTGGATAAATCAGCTTGGCTGACTGATGCATTTAATTTGGGTCACGCTCCTCATGTTATGGATTTACTGTTGGACATGTGGGGACCTAGATTTGGTGTACTGCATTCTTCTATTTGGATTTGATGACCGTTGGGGCCATCTTTTGAAGAGTTTATTTATTTTGTAAGGCTATGTGAGAGCCAATTGATGTTTTAGCATTTAATATTTATTTATAGAGATTTATTGTTTCATCAGCTGACTTATGGCTAGGAATCAGTATTTATAGGATGCGTGGGTATTTGTTTAGGGCATCAAATGGGGGGAATGAATGTTAGTAGCCTATGAGCAGGAAGATTTCTTGGAAGTTTGAGTACAAGTTTAGATCTTTCCTGGGTGCCTACTAGTGTGCTGCCTATTGTAGATCTAGACTAGCTAGATGCTGATGTTGGGGAAAAGATTTAGATCCTACAAGAGTTTGTAGACTGTTACTTGCATTATAATTGGCCATAACTGGGAAGGCCTTACAGCTTAGCACATTGCATGTAATCAGTGTTTTCATGAATAGAGACTTTTGTTTCATTGCAGATCTGTTATTGTTATTGTGTATTTTTGCTGCATATTGGTTTGGCTGCAAGGTTGGTCAGTCCTTAATTGGATCCACCTACCTTGATTGCATTATCTTCTTTCAACTCTATATCAACTCTCATGCAAATTACAATGGGCACATCTCATATTTATATGCGCATACAAAACAAATAAATAGGTCAACCCTTTAACTGATTACATACAACACTTCCAATTGAATTGGCTCAAGCACATTTACAAAAAAACATAATTATATGTCGAAAACCTAATTACAATAGGTGCATAGCCTTTACAACATAATAATATAACCACAAATCAAAATGCCAATAGTCGGTTGCTTCTCTATTCTTCTCTGGCACACATTGGCTGTGTAAGTTCAACTATTTGTAACTTTGTCATACCTACATATTTGATCATGTGCTCATAGACAAAGCATGAATAGGCTCTAACCAACTTATCTTCTAGGGAACATACCATAACTCATTCATACACATGTGCACTAATGCTTTGAGCTTCAGGTACTTTGTACACTGTCCAAGATTCAACACTTAGCCAATTTCTAATTTCTGATCTTCTCATCAAGTGCACTAACTCCAAAACACTATATGACTTTGTTGCCATAATGAAAACACTATATTAAGTCATATACACCAATGTAGTCAACCTACCAACAATTACCTCCCCAATCAGCATCTGTATATGCACATAGGGTAAAATCATCAGATTTTTCATACCACAATCCATACTCAATTGTGCCTCTTAAGTACCCCATAATCCTCTTTATTGTTGCATAATGTGATTCTCTAGGTTTAGCTTGAAATCTTACTACAATTCCAACTAAATGTGCTATATTAGGTCTTGTATGAGTCAAATATTGCAATCCTCCAATCATAGATCTGTACTTCTTCTGTTCCAATGTAGGAGTCTCATCTGTGCTAGATAACTTATGTCTAGTTACCATAGGTGTTCCAACTGGTTTACAGTTCTCCATTCCAAATCTCTTCAATAAATCATTCAAGTACTTTGTCTGACTTACAACGATACCATTCACTTCACAAAAAATGTTAAATTCTTTTGAAGCAAATTCTCCACCTCTATGTGATCTCAAACATTTAATCTTCATTCTAGATTCATTCTCAACTTTGTTCTTAATGATCTTAAACTTATCAAATGCTTCAGATTTTTCTTTAAGAAATGCAATCCACATCATTCTTGTAAAATCATCAAAAAGAATCATAAAGTACCTTTCTCCATAGAATCCTCTAGTCCTTGTAGGACTGATCAAATCAGTATGAACAATCTCCAACTTCTCTGCTGTTGTAAACTTCTTGCTGGGAAATGAGCTTCTCTTCTATTTAGCCATCACACATTCCTTGAAAATCATGTTAGTAGCTTTTATAATTTTAGGAAAATCTATTACTACAAGTGTAGTACTCACTTTCACAATGTTATCAAAATTTATATGATAAAATCTTCTATGCCATAACCAACTGTCATCAATCTTAGTAATCAAACATGTCATTTTAGTAGGATTCAACTAAAATACATTACCTTTGGTTCTAGATCTAGTACCAATCAAATTACCATCTCTGTCTTTTATCACATAAGTTTTCTTAGTAAACCAAACTTGATATCCCTTATCAACTAACTATCCAACACTCAAAAGATTATGTTTCAAACCATCCACAAAGTAAACATCATCAGTATTAGTCTTTCCATCAAGAGTAATAGATCCTATACCTTTAATCAAACAAGGTGCATTGTTTCCAACTCTAACAACTCCTCCATCATAATTGTTAAACTTTATGAACTTTTTCATGTCTCCAGTCATATGATGTGAACAACCACTATCTATAATCCAACCAAATTTCTTTTCTACTTGGGAAACTAAAGCCTTTTCTTCCTTAATTTTAGTTTCAGGATTTTCTTCTTTAATTGCTACAAACCCTATATCATCATTATTCTCAGTATCACTTTCAGTTAAAGTTTTCTCCAAACTAGCTTCAAGTTCTTCATCATTTGCATAATAACATTCTTTAGATCTTGTAGGCTTAAAGTTTTTTCTATACTTCTCAACTCTCTTAGGACATTTAGATGCAAAATGACCATATTCTTGACAAGTCCAACATTTAAATTTTTTCTTACTGCCTGGTTCTCTTTTCACAAGGAAGGCAATACCTTCTTCAATCTTCCTATCTTCTTCATTTCTAGATCTTCTGCTGCTAGCATAATCTCCGCTCACACTTATGCTTCTTGAAAAAGTAGGATGAACACTAAGACCACTAAATGCTGTCTCCATTCTAGGTAAGTCTCTTGATAGTCTCAGGTTCATCTCTGCTACTTCCAATCTTCCAAGAAGAGTCTCTTTGGTGAAGCTCATAGTACAAGGTATAACTTGTTCAATCATTTGTGTTGTCTACTTGAATGCAGGAGTCAATGTCCTCAAAATTTTCCATATCACTTCATTCTCTATCTTTGTTCCTCCACAAGATTTTATACCTGCAACAATCTCTGACATTCTACCAATATAGATTCTAATAGATTCATCTTCCATCATTCTTATATCTTCAAATGCACATATCCAATTATGTAATCTGACTTTCTTAGCATGTTCATCACCTTCAAAAGTAGACTGTAAAGCTAACCAAATTTCATGAGATGTCTTTAGATATTTTACTTGAATGTACTCATTCTCTGGAAGGGCTGACAAGAGTGCTTATCTAGCAAGTATGTTACACATGAATAGATCTTTTTCCTCATTAGTACAATCTTCAATCTTATCCTCATCAATGATAGTCTTCTCATTCTTTGTGATTAACCAATAACCTGGTCCTAAACAAAGTAGGTGTGTCTTCATCTTTTCTTTCCATCTGTCAAAATTTACTCCATCAAACTTAGGGCTTTATTTCCTGAAATTCACCATGGATCTCCTTAAGATGTTAAAATTTTCCTTCAAGGACCTACTACTCTAATACCAATTATTAGAAAGTAAAGTCCACAAAGATAACTGAGGGGGGGGGGGGGGGGGGGGGTGAATCAGTTATTAGATAAATACAAATTTTCTCAACCTTAATAGATTTTAACCATGTAAGAAATGTAATCAACAACCATAGAAAGATATACATGCACAATAACACAATGACACAAGATATGTTGACTAGGGAACCTCTTAATCAAAGAGTAAACCCCGATAGGAATGATGTCCATAAAAGATGCACTAATATGAAAGTTCCTTGTGAGAGGATGGAATCTATTAGGAGTCTTATGAAATATATTTAGTACATGTGAATCCCTATTAAAAGATTCTAACTCTGTTAGGAGTTATAGAAGAAAGAAGGACCCACTGCCCAAACAACTTCAGGGTAAGATCATTGAACTCACTGTCTAACTGATCTTTGTATTACTCAAAAAAATAATACCAAAAGATTACTGATCTCAACAATTCAATACTCCTTCTCTGACTATGCTAACTACACCAACTTCTTCTTCAGATCTCAATACCAGATCTCAGTACTTTGCATATCCTCCTTCAAAAATTTCTCTTTCACAATTTCTTCATACAATTACATTCATTAATCTACTCATTAAAATAATGAATACATTCCTTCCTTTATACCACACTCAAGTAATTACAAATGAGTCGGCATACAAATTATAAAATAAAAGTTTCTACACGTTACATCAAAATTACACAAAACTGTCGGCTTCCAATCAATATAATTCTTCACTCCTATGACCTCAGATCTTGTGCTATCATCCACATCACTATCAACATGTCTTCAACTACTCTCTAAATGCACATAACTAGATTCTATCCTGATTAGGAGATATCATATGATTTCCACAAACCACTACTCAGGAACACTCCTTAAATACTGCTTCCACTGATTTTCTCATAACTGTCATGAATAAATGAATTTCTATCTATGCTCTTAACCATGATCTTATAACACATCATAGAATAAGTCCTCAACTATGCATAGCTTCATCTTCAATATCCCAAGTGCGCTTACTCAAACACTGTATGCTTCTCTGCTAATCTACAGTAGATCATTGTGTTGACATCAATGACAATCACAGTCATGAATGTAACAAAAAATGCTATAGAATGGATGCTAATACTCCCCCATAGGATATATTTAGCATTCATTCCTAATAGATTTACCAATCTTAAGAGATGACATAAAAGCAGACTCAACAATCGGTACAACACTATTGTCATAATTATTTAGCTCAAAAGTTGTTAACTTTCCAATCAAACTATCAAGAGTAGTAGATATTCTAATTGGATATATAGGCAACAAGTTTCTCAGTATCTTACTTACCACAATATCTTCAGAAATAATACCTCTTGGTCCTCAGATAACATTGACTACCTCTTTGATTTAGTTTGAATATTGTGTGATGTTCTCTCCTTCTTTCATCTTCATGTCATCAAATCTACCTCTCAAGCTTTCAGCTATGGCTCTCATCACATTCACATCACCACCATAAACTAGAGCAATTTTATCCCATATTTTCTTCATTGTAGTGCAATCCTTGACATCCTCAAATTCAACATCAAATAGAGAAACATGAATCTCTATCATAGTAATATTGTGTTCATGTCAGTCTCTCAACTAATCAAGGGTCAAAGGTCCAACATTTGGTTGTATGTAGCCATTGTCAAGTAAAGTTATAGAAGATTCTCCAATTATACATATGTGAAGCCTCATTCGACTATTCCATGTGGTGAAGTTATCTTTATTCAGCTTCAACACTTCCCTTTTATACATCTTGTGATCTTTCTGCTTAAGTCCTTAAAACTTTATTCCAAGAAACCATTAAGGTTTGATACCAATTGTTAGAATAACTAAGAGGGGGGTGAATCAGTTAAATCTGTTATCCCATAGTCCCATACCCAAAGATGTACCTTACAAAACAATTTCAATAAATTATGCAGCTCGGTAACATACAATATCAATCTATCTTTTCACTTTACCGATTACCAATAATTATTCAACTGTAATTACTGACTAAATCAGCTATGTAGTATGTAAAGTATGATAGAAAAATAGTCATAACAAATAACACATAACATAATGATTTAACGTGGAAACCCTACTAAGGGAAAAACCACCTGGGACCGATAACCCAAAATAATTCACTCTTCTGAAGTGAGCTCGGTAAAGAGCCAACCTTGTTAAAGGTTACAATGCACATTGTTGTTGGAAACAATTGTCTGAAGGAAATTGCTACTCAAATATGTATTGTCTTTGATGTCACACTATGTCATAGTCCGCAGCAATCAGCCTCTACCGAGCTCAGTCGGTCTACCAGTCAGGAATATTTAGTGTTTACTGAGTTCACTCGGTTGCCGAAGAAAAGATAGTGTTTACCGAGTTCACTCAGTTGCCGAAGAAAAGATAGTGTTTACCGAGTTCACTCGGTTGCCGAAGAAAAGATAGTGTTTACCGAGTTCCCTCGGTCACCGAAAGATTATAGAAAGATATGATCACCGAGCACTGTCGGCCCTTGAAGGATTTTTGCAAATAGAGTTTACTTAATTCAGCCGACTGTTATACTAAATAATGTCGATTTGACTAATCCAAAATCATATAAATAAAAGGTCAAAAGTGAAAAGTAAATAACAATATAGCAGAAGATTTACAGAAGAAAAGAAGGAAAGGTATATGCGAACTTGTGAAGGATGTTCAGATATCCTTGAGGAGCAGCAGAGATTTATTTGATCAGAAAGGATCAGAATTATGCAGAACAGAGATTTGTAATCAGCAAGACAGTTGCATTATTATACAGGTCACTTTTTCATTGTTACCTTCTTATCATTGTAACAGTGAATTCTAAATCTCTTAACCGAGTTGGTTTAACAGCCATAATATAAATCCTCTAACAAGGTGACAATTCCATTGAATTGTTTTCAAGACCTCTTACCAGGCCACTCCTAGCAGGGTGTTTTAAATCCTCTAACAAGGTCACACCTAACAGTGTGTTTTGTAACCTTTCACCGGGTTGGCTTCTAACCGGGCATCACTTCAGAAAAGTGAAAATCAGTATCTAGATACATTGGTGGTTTTTCCCATATTGGGTTTCCACGTTAAATCTTGTGTCTCTTGTGTTCTTAATTGCTTTCACAATCATATACATGTTTTGATGAATATCTAAAGATAATATTGATAATACTTTCTGCATCTTCAAAGTTACTGCAATCTATTTACCGAGTGCTAAAACAAATAACAGTTTTAAGATATCCTAAGGGATCTGCAAAGAATTAATAATCAAGATTTATGGTTGTCTGATTCACCCCCCCCCCCTCTTAGTCACTTCATCCATATTCCATCAATTGGTATCAGAGCTTTTGGTGCTTGCAGGAAAGGTTTCAAAGACCTAAGCTAAAGATCAGGATGTCTTACAAGAGGGAAATTCCAAAGCTTAACAGAGATAACTTTTCAGCATGGCAAGGTCTCATGCGACTTCATCTAGCTTCCATTGGTGATTCAGGATGCAAATACATTGATGAAGAATACACAATTCCTAATGGCGCATTAACTGTAGAAGACATTGCAGATAAAAAGACTCACAACACCATGATGATAGACATTGCATCTGCTCTCAGCTATGAAGAATTTGATGATATTAAAGACTGCACTACTGCATATGAAATGTGGGTGGCACTGAAGAAAATATATGGTGGTGATGCAAATGTGAAGAGAGCCAAAGCAGAAAGCCTAAGAGGACAGTTTGACAAGATGAATATGAAGGAAGATGAAAACATCGCAAAATATGTTGAAAGAATCAAAGCAAGTGTAAGTACAATCAGAGCTTCTGGAGGAAAAATCTCAGATGAGACTGTTATAAGTAAGGTACTCAGAACACTACTCCCTATCTATGCAATAAGAGTATCAGCTATTCAAGAAAGAAGATGTGAAGAAAACCACAGTATAACCTTGGATGCTTTAGTTGGAAGATTGACAGCTTTTGAATTAGACAATTATGACAACTATGTTCCTAGTTCCAAAAATATTGAATCAGCATTTGAGGCCAAGGTTTCACTAAAGAAAAACAAGAAAATTAAAGAAGTTCAGACAGACAGTGAAGAGGAATCAGAAGAAAGTTCTGATAGTGATCTTGAAATTGTAGAAGCATTACTTGCAAAGAAGTACTCCAGAGGGAAAGGTAAATATAAAGGTAAAACTCCTTTAATCTATTTTTCATGCGAAGAAATTGGACATATTGCAGCTAGGTGCCCAAACAAGCAAGTCAAGGAAGAAAAGAGAAGTCACAAGTACTATGGCAAAAAGAATTTCAAATCATACAAGGATAAAGGTAAGAAATCATGTTTTATGGCTAAAGATTCTGATGATAGTGAAGAAGAAATTGTCTTTATTGCTATAAAAGATGAATTTGATGATGATGAAGATAAGATAGCACTTATTTCTCATATAAGCAAGGATGATATATGGATAATAGACAGTGGATGTTCACACCACATGACTGGTGATAAGACAAAATTTGAATATCTAGAAGACTGTGACAATGGTAATGTAAGATTTGGAAACAATGAACCTTGTTGTATAAAAGGAAAAGGAAGAATCTCATTAACCAAAGAACTCATATGTGATAATGCTTACTGGGTTGAAGGACTAAAACATAATCTTCTAAGTGTAGCACAGCTAATCAACACTGGTTTCAAGGTTGAATTCATGAATGGTCAAGCAAGACTGCTGGATGAAAAAGGAAAACTCATTGGATCAGGAAAACAAACAAAAGGTAACCTATTTTATCTTGATCTCAATGAATATTCATGCCTTATTGCTCAAATAGAAGAAAGTTGGCTATGGCACAAAAGGTTGTGTCATGTGAATTTTGATAACATGATAAAAATAAGCAAATTCAAGAAGGTTAGAGGCATTCCTACTTTGAAGAAACCTGACACTGGTCTATGTAAGAATTGTCAGATTGGCAAAATGAGTAAAACTAGTTTCAAAAGTAAGAACTATCAGTCTAAAGAAATTTTGGAAATTGTGCATACTGATTTATGTGGACCTATTGGAATACAAAGCTATACTGGAGATAAATTCTTTATTCTTTTCGTTGATGACTATTCTAGAATGATGACTGTTATGTATTTAAGAGAAAAATCAGAGGCATTTGAAAAGTTCAAATGGTACTTAGCAAGAGTAGAAAAAGAAACAGGGAAAAGATTGAAATGCTTAAGATCAGACAGAGGTGGTGAATTCATCTCCCATGATTTTAACAACTTCTGCATTGAAAGAGGAATCAAAAGACAGGTATCAGCTCCTAGAACTCCTGAGCAGAATGGAATAGCAGAAAGAAGAAACAGATCTATTATGGATTGTGCAAGGACTCTAATGATAGAAAAGAACATCGCTATAAAGTACTGGAAGGAAGCTATCAGCACTGCAGTTCATACCTTGAACCGAGTACAACTGAAGAAAGACACATTCAAAACTCCTTATGAATTATGGTATGGCTATAAACCTAATGTAAGTTATATGAAAATATTTGGTAGCAAGTGTTATATCTTAAAAGAATCCAGAAGAAATAAATTTGATGTGAAAAGTGATGAAGGAATATTCCTAGGATATTCTAGCAAAAGCAAGGCATACAAATGTCTGAACTTATCTACTCACAAAGTCATAGAAAGTATACATGTAAAATTTGATGAGTTTGCAGAAAAGACTGAGGAAGAAAGCAAAAAGGAACCTAAGAACTACAGAAGATTCGTTTACATTGAACCTGAAACATTGACAGACACAACTATCAATAAGGAAGCTATATCTACCGAGCCGAGCACAGTTACCGAGTCACAGACCGAGTCGCAGGAAGAAGTTCAAACCGAGTCACAGGAAGAAATTCAGACCGAGTCTCAGCCTGAAGTTACCGAGAAAATATCTACCGAGTCTGAGCAACCTGAAGAAGAGATCCTAGAAGACAACAGCATGATTCATTCAAAAGGCAAGGAACCTATACTAGCCAAATATGTTAGAAGACATCATACACCAGATCAAATCATTGGAAACAAATCAGATGGTACTATGACAAGAAGCAAGCTAAAAGGTACATGTCTACTTACTGATTTTGAACCTAGAAATATCAAAGATGCATTAGAGAATGAAAGTTGGATTGAAGCAATGAATGAAGAATTAGAACAAATACAAAAGAACAAAACTTGGACTCTTGTACCTAGACCTAAAGATAAGAATGTAATTGGAACAAAATGGGTATTCAGAAATAAACTGAATGAAGATGGTCAAGTATCTAGAAACAAAGCTAGACTGGTATGTAAAGGTTACTCTCAAGAAGAAGGTATAGATTATGGAGAAACTTTTTCTCCTGTTGCAAGATTAGAAGGTGTAAGAACTCTACTTGCTTATGCAGCACACAAAGGATTTAAGGTATATCAGATGGATATAAAATCTGCATTTCTCAATGGAATTCTTGATGAAGAAGTCTACATTGAACAACCTGAAGGTTTTGTTGATCCAGACAAAAGGGACATGGTCTGCAGGTTACACAAAGCATTGTATGGTTTGAAACAAGCTCCTAGAGCATGGTATGAAAGACTCCATAACTATTTGATTCAGATTAATTTCAAAAGAGCTAATGATAATAGCAATCTATATATTAAAGAAGGACCGGATGACAAAATTGTATTGGCAGAAATATTTGTGGATGATACTATATTTACAGGGAATGAGGATCAGTGCAAAGAATTTTTAGAACAAATGAACAGAGAATTTGAAATGTCTATGTTTGGTTTAATAAAATTCTTTGTTGGTCTTCAAATTCAGCAAAGCAAAAATGGTATATACATTACTCAATCCAAATACATTAAGGAGATACTTAAGAAGTTTGGAATGGAAGATTCAAAACCAGTTGGTACACCCATGTGTACTGGACTGAAACTTACCAAAAATGATGATTCAAAAGAAGTTGATCAGACCCTATACCGATCTATGATTGGAAAATTACAGTATGTGGTACATACAAGACCTGATATTGCCTTAGCAGTCGGTATAGTAGCTAGATTCTCAGCAAAACCTAAGGAAAATCACATGATGGCAATCAAAAGAATCTTAAGATACTTAAAAGGAACTGAAGAGTATGGTTTGTGGTATAAATTTGGAGGCAATCTAGACTTGAAAGTGTTTACTGATGCTGATTGGGCAGGAAACATTGATGACAGAAAAAGCACAAGTGGTGGAGCATTTTTTCTTGGAAAAAGACTGGTATCCTGGACTAGTAAAAAGCAGAATTGTACATCTCAATCCACAGCTGAAGCAGAATATGTTGCTGCTGCAGTAAACTGTTCAAATATTGTTTGGTTTAAACAGCTATTAGAAGGTATGAAGGTTGAAATCAAAGAACCAGTTGTTATATTTTGTGACAATACCAGTGCAATAAACATTTCTAAGAATCCAGTGATGCATTCCAAAACCAAGCACATTGCTATTAAATATCACTTTGTCAGAGAATTGGTGCAGGACAAGGAAATCAGATTAGAATATATTCATACAAAAGAACAGATTGCAGACATTTTTACCAAACCATTACCTAAGGATGCATTTATGTATCTAAGAGGTAAGTTAGGGGTCATTCCCCTATCCGAGGCTCACTAAATACAGTTTTAGTGATGCATCAACCAGAACATGATTGAAAATCAACTTGTTGATGCAGCATATTAAAGGAATCATTGCATATGAATCAGTACTTGAGGTACATTAATTTTCACCGGTAATATGTGAATTATCTTTGGCATATGTTGTCAAAGAGGGAGTGTTTGCTATGTCTTTACTATTACTTCAAGAAATTTTCAAATAGTCAGAAGGAGAAATTTTCAGGATACAGGAAGTTTGCTGACAGAGGGAGATTTGAATCTAAACCGAGCTAACTCTTTCAAATTTCTTATGATATGACATATTGTGTTGCCATCAATGCCAAAGAGGGAGATTGTTGGAAATAATTGTCTGAAGGAAATTGCTACTCAATTATGTATTGTCTTTGATGTCACACTATGTCATAGTCCGCAGCAATCAGCCTCTACCGAGCTCAGTCGGTCTACCAGTCAGGAATATTTAGTGTTTACCGAGTTCACTCGGTTGCCGAAGAAAAGATAGTGTTTACCGAGTTCACTCGGTTGCCGAAGAAAAGATAGTGTTTACCGAGTTCACTCGGTTGCCGAAGAAAAGATAGTGTTTACCGAGTTCCCTCGGTCACCGAAAGATTATAGAAAGATATGATCACCGAGCACTGTCGGCCCTTGAAGGATTTTTGCAAATAGAGTTTACTTAATTCAGCCGACTGTTATACTAAATAATGTCGATTTGACTAATCCAAAATCATATAAATAAAAGGTCAAAAGTGAAAAGTAAATAACAATATAGCAGAAGATTTACAGAAGAAAAGAAGGAAAGGTATATGCGAACTTGTGAAGGATGTTCAGATATCCTTGAGGAGCAGCAGAGATTTATTTGATCAGAAAGGATCAGAATTATGCAGAACAGAGATCTGTAATCAGCAAGACAGTTGCATTATTATACAGGTCACTTTTTCATTGTTACCTTCTTATCATTGTAACAGTGAATTCTAAATCTCTTAACCGAGTTGGTTTAACAGCCATAATATAAATCCTCTAACAAGGTGACAATTCCATTGAATTGTTTTCAAGACCTCTTACCAGGCCACTCCTAGCAGGGTGTTTTAAATCCTCTAACAAGGTCACACCTAACAGTGTGTTTTGTAACCTTTCACCGGGTTGGCTTCTAACCGGGCATCACTTCAGAAAAGTGAAAATCAGTATCTAGATACATTGGTGGTTTTTCCCATATTGGGTTTCCACGTTAAATCTTGTGTCTCTTGTGTTCTTAATTGCTTTCACAATCATATACATGTTTTGATGAATATCTAAAGATAATATTGATAATACTTTCTGCATCTTCAAAGTTACTGCAATCTATTTACCGAGTGCTAAAACAAATAACAGTGTTAAGATATCCTAAGGGATCTGCAAAGAATTAATAATCAAGATTTATGGTTGTCTGATTCACCCCCCCCCCTCTCAGTCACTTCATCCATATTCCATGAATTGTTAGGTATGACCTAGTGAGAGGATTTATCACTAATAGTTAACTTTTGATCAACATTCACTATGAGGTCAACAAGATAACACTTTACATTCAATGAATGTCATAGGATAGTACAATAAAATTGTTAAGTCCACTTGGTTAAGAGATTTTATGAATCAATGGTTAAACTAATACAGTACGGATTTGATTCAAATACAACTCAATTGAAAATATTCAGATCTATGCTAAGCTCATAAAATCCTCTGATCATTAATCAATTCACTTCCTTAATATTTCTCAACTTACTTTCACTTGGTAAATAGTTCTCTAACACTCGATAATGTCTACAACTCAGTTCTTTCAATAACCAGTTTGATCAGGAATGCAAGAATACAATCTTCATATGAAATCTTTGCAATCTCGTTTTGTCTGGCATGTTTCAACAATGAATCTCATATCTCTTATATAGACAAGTAAAATATTTTCATATCAGCCATTATATTTTGCCTCTTAATATCCTTTGTCCATTTTTCCGTTTAATCCTTCCCTAGCAGATGTGTCCATAAAATGTTCCAATCTCATACTTTAGATCATCTCTAAATTTTGTTAGCAGTGGATCTCATAACTAACATCATCCTTAACCTCGACATCATAAAAATTTCCAGCGCATCAAATTCAATTAGCTATTCTTAGCATTTAATGTTTTCATCCATACTTAGTTAATATAGAAATTCATTGGTGATAACTAACTTAGTTATTACTGTCACGCAGTATACACTGCACTGGCTCAATGTATACATAAATCTTTAATTACTGACCACATTGACTTGTTCAATTTCAAATCTCTTCTTCATAATAGATTAATGTAACATGCTCAAGTCAACAATATAAAGCCATAGACTCATCAATAAGTTATCCAATGTTTACCTTATCCTTATCTGTCATATCCATCTTTTTCTTATGTAAATATCTTAGTTCTTCATATTTTCTTCCTTCAAAAGATGTTTAGATGTTTGTAACTAACATGATAAGTACTGTCAAAACTAGTTGACATCAATGACAAAATATTGATTGATTTAATCATCTTACATATCACTTTAGTAGCTCGGTGATCTCTAATCACCATTTCTTTAGTTCATTAGATATTCAATCAGTTGTAGTCCTATGGTTTTGAGCATCCTCATAGTCCCCTTGGGAACTTCCTTGCCGAGTGTTTTGGGCTCCACCCCTAGCTCCTCTACGGGTAACTAGAGGCATCCTAAAGAGTTTGACAAGTCTATGTCAAATGATTTTTTCTACTAATGTTAAGCTATAGTATAAGCACAATAGGCCCTAGAGCTCCTAGTGTAGCAATCTAGGGCTCTGATACCAAAATTTCATGCCCCGTCGTGGAACCTGAAAGGACACACAAAAACCATAAGAATAGTGTAAATTTTTTTTTTCTGTACTTACTAAATTCAATTAAGTATTATGTCCTAACAAGTTCCCCTTAAGGTTTATTCTCTAAATTCAGAAGTTAACTTTTCATGAGATGCATTAAGTTTAAAAACATGCATAAAAGGAAAATTCTTTGATTCATATATTTCTATAAGTAAAAGGAAAGAAATAGAGAAACTAAACAATGATATATCAATTTATTACTTTTACACTTCTTTCCTTTTCAAAATGAAATTATCATAGAAAATAAAATTCAAGGATCCTTTTTATTTACATTTCCATACATAACATGAAACATGCCAACTATAAGAATGTTATAGTTTGTCTTCCCTTACCATCCTTTTCCTAAAGATACCCTTCCCAAGTGCATAGATACATATAATAGTTCTTTCACATTACAAGGCCTTATAGGCATACATAAGTTTGAACAACTTCTTACAATGTTCTTACAAACATCTCCACAATAAGAAAAATAGAGAGAGAAAATTGCAACATCTCCAAAAGCTCCAAAAACTATAACACTGAACAGTACCTTGAATGGAAAATTCACCACCCAACCACGTGGATCCACAAAGGTCCACTCCCCTGTGCTAGGAGAAATAACCATTATTCACACAAGGGAAACTAAGCAAATCTAAGGTAGTGAAGTATCCATCCCCAACAAAAAAGCAACACTTACAAAACACAAAGAACAATAGAGGAGTTTTCTTGGGATGCTGATCAGGTGAGTGTCATTGCATAGTCCTATACGTTGGGATCCTTCCTAGTAGTCATGTACTCTGGTGCCCTTAAGAGACCTACCCCTATAGTCACAATGACCTTGATACTCCAACATGACCTATGCGACCATAATCAATCTTTTATCTTCTTAAAGTTTTAATTAATCCCATACCCATACCGAACTAGTTTTTGATTTATATTAGTTTTTCTTTAAGAAATCACCCAAAGGTTATCCCTCTAGCCTCTTTGGCCTTGATCCTGCAGCAAGCCACTCACCTGGGGCACCTAGGAATCCTACTCACAATTAGGTCATCAAGGATGAAAATTTTCACTCTGGCATCCTTCCCGTATAGCCTATAGCACAAGGTGACCATATTGCCTTCCTAAAGTTATCACAAGGAAATATTTGCACAAAGAGACGCACATCCCACCTAGGGCTTTTTGGTCTAAATAGGACTACCAAAGTGGTGTCTAACTATTCACAACATCCTTACTATGGGTTTAGAGAAATGAACCACACACCATTCCAAGTTCATAAGAAAATAATTGATCATCCAACAAGTTGACTATGAAAGACATATTTACAAAAAAAAATTAAATTAAGCCATCTAAAATTAAATTATGACTTTATAGATTTAGATTAAACACCAAGTCCAAAATGATCTACTTAGAAGAAAAACCACATATATAAAATCTACCAAAAATTTATTCCTAACCTTTAAAATTTTGAATAAAATAATAACTACGATTTATTATAAATCATTAATATAATTTATAATAATTAAAATTAGAAGAAAAACCACACATATATAAAATTTACCAAAAATTTATTCCTAACCTTTAAAATTTTGAATAAAATAATAAAGAAAAGAAAATAATAACTACGATTTATTAGAAATCATTAATATAATTTATAATAATTCAAATTTTTATTATACACCTTTAAGAAATAAATTAATGTTTATAAATTAAGCCCCTTTAAAAAAAATAAACATATTAAATTTTCATTAATGAATTATTTAAAATTTATAACATAATTTTTGTAAACAAGGTTTATTAAAGAAATTTAAAACTACAAATAAAACCTTTCACAATAAAAAAATTATCAAATAAATTTAAAATCTTATAAAGAATATATATTTAAAATTTTTTATTAAGTAAATGTAAATTTTATAAAAGTAAAAACATTTAATAAAATCAAAGTTTTCTCAGAAAAGACAGGTTATTCCTAGTTACTAAGGTTTTCTGGGTTTAATTTTCACCCAACCCAACGAAAACACAACAATAATAAAAAACTTTAATAATTTAATTTCTTAATCTCGATCAAACATATTAAAAACAATTATTTATTTTTCTTACATAATCTTATCCTTGTGGATGAATGCGACATCGTGTGGAGCTCCCATAGGAGTGACTACGATTGCCTCCCCTCTTCCAACACACACACTAAGAAGGATACATATAGATTATACCATTGCGTTAGCAAGGTTAGATCAATAATCATCATCAAATATAATCATAAAAAGTCATCCACATGATAAATATATTCATTAAATAAAAGTACATGTCATATCTCATAAAGAAAGTACTAATCATATGAAAGTCTATAGTGTCAGTTCTGAACATGATAAATAGTATATCTAGGGTAGGCACTACAGAGAGAACTAAGCTAGCATGGATGCAAAACAACTAGTATTCTAGAATAAAAATGCAAGAAATATGCTATGATAAACAATGCAAGAAAGTAAACTAGATTGATAAGAATGCTCAAAAATAAATTTAAAAAGTACTCTAGAATGCAAGAGAGAAAGAATCAAATTATCAAGACGGCTAAGATGAAACCCTTGAGCCAAAGAAGAGCTTCCCTTTTAAAGGAATTGCCTCAAGAATGGAAGGTGAAGATTAAGAGGAAAAAGATGTTAGGTAGAGATGAGTGGTGAGAGAGATCAATCCATGTGAGAGGCTTCAAGACTTTTGATTGGCCAAGCTTGAGGGGAGCATAAGACAAAATAGTAAATCCCCTTTTAATTGTCAAGTAATCAAGGTTAATTTTGCACAAAGTGCTCTTTTTAATAAAAGTGCTAGGACTTTATGTTGAAGGTAAGTTTTGACAATTAAATAATTTTTTAAGTTTAGAAATGATTTATGCTTGATTTTAGAAATAATTTAATTATGCCTTAGAATTTTAGAATTTATTTTAAGGCAATTTAATCAAAATTAGGGGATAGGTTCTAATAGACAAATTTTAGGTGATTATATTTTCCACTTTTTGAATAGATGTGTGAGAAACATGTTGATTCAAAGAATAGATAGAAGCTAGATTAGAGAACAACCTGATGTGAAGTGATGAGACTACTTTTGATAATGAGAACCAACTCCAAACTTGATCAAACAAAGATCGATAAGAGATATCAACTCCAAACTTGATTGAGTGAAGAGTGATGAGTGAGACTAGAGTATCTAGCCTGATATGAAACAATGAGACTGATTATATGTCAAAAAATCTTGAGATAACTGCTTCAAAAAGGATTCTAAGGAAGCTAATCACCTGATTGAGAGACAATAAAAGATTGATATGGGTCCTGATGAACCTAATATGCACTGGGAATGATGTTAGATTGATATGGGTCCCAATGAACCTGACATGCCCCAATAGATACCCATCTGAGTGATGTGATATAAATAGATGAGATCACTCTTTTAGAGAGATGAAAAGAATCTCAACTTGATATGATTCTTGATGAAACTGAGACACCCCAATCCATGAAACTTGATTTGATTTGTTGATTAGGGTTAATTTGCAAAAGAATATTTTCTATATTGTCATGCCCCCTTGCGATCAGAATTGAAATGAGGAAGATAGTTTAAAGCCTAATTTGATTGAATGAAATTGTAATGACATAGATTAAGGTTGATAAGATAAGGTTACCGATAGAATCATAAAGGATTGAAGCTTATTCATAGCTATTTTGAAGTCCTATTGACTAGATTTGATTGAATTTTGACCAAGTTTGACCAAGGGTGACCAATATGAAATCATTTGGGTTTGGTAAATTTGCATGAGATTGATCTCAAAGGTTTAAGAAGTGAAGGTGGGAGCGAGAGAGAAGCGATAACATCAATGGTCAACTACATTTGACCAAGAATGGTTGATTTTACAATTTGACTAGGTAAACAATCTCAGATTTTGATTTCAATCACACAAATAGATCATCAAAATTAGTTAGGAGTACACTTTTCATGGGATTCCAAGCACTTTGAAAATTAGGTCAAAATCTATAAAAGGGGCTCGAAGGGCTCATTTTAAAATCATTTTCTATAATTGAATTTGACAGCCCAGAGCCTTTCAAAGTGATTAAGATGTTGATTCCCATCCAAAATCACTAATTTGAGTTTCAGAGATGTCACAACTAGCCTCAGGCATATGACACAACGATAAGTATCTAATCTCACTTTGTAATTTGGTCAATTTTAGTTATTTTTCTTGCTTTTAGCCATGTTTTAAGTTTTCATTGCCAGTTTATCATATGATACATGAAGTTTATCACATGCCTCTTTGAGGTTTATTATGTGATAAATTTGTTAGAACATGTGTGCCATTTCCAGTGTAGAGTTTTATCATACGATAGGTACCCACAAATCATATGATAAAAGGAACTTTATCATATTGAAAAATTATATCGTACCCTTTTTTGAGTTTCATTGTACGATATATGTGGGTCATCTCTTTCATTATATGGGTCAAATTTGAATTTTTATCCTTTGTAGCAACTTTTATGTGTTTCATTTTAGTTTCGTAGCATTTCAAAGATGTTTAGTAGTTGATTATTGATAGCTTGATGTTCAATTTATACCGATTAATGATGATTTTCCTTGTTGTCTTTATTGTAGATTAAAATTCCCAATCTCATTTTTTGATGTGCATACCCACATGAACTTTGGTTGGCTCATTATCTTTCTTCTGATGACCTAGTAGTTCTTGATCAGTGTGGGCAAGGGAAGCTCTTGACTCTTCCTGATATCTGTGTGAATCATAGATTATTGACAATGCTTATAGAGTATTTCCACTTGGAGCATAAAAAATTCCATTTTTTTACCATTGAGATCATAGTGACAACAAAGGATGTGAATTGAATCCCCCATTTATCGATAGCAAGTGAGTTAGTCTATTATGATCAGGATCCCGTAGAGGGCATCACAACTATGAGGAGGATCTTCACTGATGAAATGATCATGGAGAATCATATTACATGGGACTATATGATCCATTAGTATTGGTAGGACTACCCATTAGGATGTATTCTTTTAGGCTTGATTATGTGGCAATCCCCAATCAGAGTCTATAGGGCTTCTAGTGCGGGTGGGGCCATATTCTTTACTATATGTTGACAAGACCACATACATTCAGTTGGGGAGAATGCCTATTTTGTATCATGTACTATGA
Source organism: Chamaecyparis obtusa (assembly GCA_027943335.1). Lineage (NCBI taxonomy): Eukaryota > Viridiplantae > Streptophyta > Pinopsida > Cupressales > Cupressaceae > Chamaecyparis > Chamaecyparis obtusa. The sequence continues at coordinate 184,943 of BSBK01002840.1, forward strand.
GCTACATCAAATCATCTATTGGTGTGGTAGGAGCATGACAGTCGAGGTCATGATTGTATAGATCTAGGCATAGGAGCACATTCCCATTGCACATCCTATGACACTGGCTTCCCAAGGATCAGGTATGCCATACATTTTTTGATACACAGGTTACATTTATTATCCCAATTTGGGAAAGACCTCATTTTTGTACTGTCAGTTTGATGACATGACCATAGTGTAATGGAGGCCATACATAGGTTGTGAGAGGTGGATGGGCTCTACATGTGAGTATTCTTTTACATTCAACATCAAGCCATTGATTGGTAGGTGAGTACTTTATGATTTCTAATGCATTATCAATATTTTTCCTTTAGCTTGATATATCTTTTCCTTTCTAAATTTTGACATGTAGCATGTATCTTATAGGAATGCTCCCATTGTGGAGTGATCTTGTATCAACCATGTTTAGCACCATTTTGGGCAGCGAGATGACGCACCATATGAGTTTGCAACAAATAATCGATATGCTGATGAGGAGGTTGAATGGGGTCCATGAATAGTATATGCTTTTGTAGTTTAGGATTTTCAAGATCTAGTCAGGGTGGACTAGGATTACCTCTCAATGAATTAAGGATGCATAAATGACACCGACATATAGATAACACCATATTGATCATCCCCTCCTATGATTTATAGATCTAGTAAAGTGAGCACCCCGACCAAATAAGGATGAGCCTATTGATATGCCACATAGGGGAGTCTCTACTAGGGGAAAGGGTGGGAGGCCATGAGTATCTATAGGGTCCAACACTAGTCATGCATTGGTATCTTTTCATCAGAGGCCCAGGGGACAAAGGGGATCATTGGGAGTAATGGGGGTGGTAGTGGTAGCTAAGGAGGAGGAGGAGGATGAGAGGGAGAGGTTAGTACAGAGAAAGGTGGAAAGAGGATACCTCCTTCTAAGAGATAGGTAGGATAGGCTAGTGGAGGATAATTCTAGGGCTAGGGATGATGAGACAATAGTGTGTGCTCTTCCTATTGATACACCTAGGTTCAAGGGAGTACATGGAGCTATGGGAGGGGATGCTCAACTCAAGGCTGACTTGGTAGAGGCTAAGACAAAGAGGATAGTGGTAGAGGCATAGCTACAACTAGTTGAGTGAGACAAGGATTTCCTAATTCAAGAGCTCCATAGCTCACATTAGACACTACATATTAGGCCTCATAGGAAACTTATTATTACACATTGTATATTGGGACAGTGCTAGCTGGAGTGAGAGAACCATCATATTCCTAGTTTGTTGCTCAATTTGAGGGATTTGTACCTATACTGATGATAGAAGATGCCTCTCCTCCTCTACCTCAAGTTCAAGTAGAGGAAGAGAGCCAGTCTTGATTTCCCCTTTCTTGTCTTATCCCTTTCTCAAATATTTTTTTATGTACTCCACTTGATATATCTACATCGAGGATGCACCATTTTTATACTTAAGACATATATTTTTAAGATATATACATATATTATGGGATCTTTTGATTTATAACTATTATCTTTGATGCTTATGTGTTTATCTTTGTTTGTGCTCATGCATGCTTTAGTTTCTCCTTCCTTTTATGTCCTTGATGTATATATAGATCATGCTACTTATATGATGTTGATCCACATACCTTTACTTCATGTGTTGCCACTGATACTACATAGTGTAGATGTAGATAGTAATGTTGCTTCTACTTTGATATCATATTTAGTCTTATGTATCACTTATTGTTTTTATCCATACTTAGGCATATATGTGATAATGAAAAACTTAGCACTCTAAGCCCCTTTTATGATGATACTGACCTTGGTTTGTATAGATAGTCAAAGTCAATATAAAATGTTGCAGTTGATCACTTTGATAGAGAGAAATGAAGGATATCTCAACAAAACCAAACAAGCACAACCAAAATGCAGCCGTAGCATAAAAACACATCCTAAGCGATGAGTCAAGTCACTGATCTTGTAGCCATTCACTTATCATCATTTGAGCATTTGGGACATCACTGGTCAGTACAACCTTCACTGGTACAAGAGAGACCATGAAGATATGGATACAACCTTATCATATAAGATGTAGGAAATACATGTAAGTATTACGGCATGAGGACTGAGATGACTTGAACATAGTTTCTAGTTTGATAGTGTAAGATAATACCCATATTGAGGCATAGGCTGCCAATATAACTAAGAGTGTTGTCATACATGCCACACATAAGAAAAAAACAAGAAGATGATTCCAACCTCACCTAGGTGTCCAAATAAAGAGGGTCAAGGCATGTGTGGAGTTCCAATCATGATGGAGGTTCTTACCAGATACACCTAGTTTATTAGACCACTTAGGGTCATTGAAACCACACCACAAGAAAAAATTAAATAAAAAAATGTTATGCCCCTAGTCATGAGTCTCTAGTCAAGTAGACATCATCAAGTGACCTTAGAAGACATAACAAGAGAAAATCAATGATAACCAACAACATACAAGAAAATAGTTCAACATATATCAGTCATTTTCAATTTTCTAGGTTGTAGTTTGTACTGGGTGTTAAGGAACACCTTTATGCTTGTGTCAAAGTGTAAGTTTATAGTAGATAGTGCAAGATCCAATATGTGTTGAGAAACATAATGAAATCTAGATTGGTAGTATTAATAAACATTGTAGGAATGAGGTGTTGAAAAAGACCAAGTAGTGTCATTGGTAAATTTCCCATCGGGAAGGATTGATAAAATGACTTAGGTTAAGCTCAAGAGATTGATCAAGTGATAAAGCATTGATAGCTCAAATAGGGAGTGTGTGATTTCCCCTAGACAACACATAAGAACCAAGGACAAGAATAAGACTAGTTCCAACCTATGATGATATAAGGGAGACAAAAAATGAGAGATGGATGCAGAGAGTTCAATGTAGGCACAGGAGTCTAGCCACACATTGATAGATGGAGCACTGATTACAAGTGATACCTATTTTCCAAGTTTTCACCACTTGGGATTATTTTTATTTTTCTACTAAGGAATCTCTTGTTAGGAATGAATGATAAATTTTTGGCAGCCATTCTATAGTAGTTGTTGTTGCATTCATGACTATGATTGTCATTGATGTCAACATAGTGATTTACCAAAGACTTGTAGAGAAGCAGACAGAGTTTGGATTAGTGGACATGGGTTATTGTAGTTGGAGCTATGTGATTTTGAGGATATATTATGTCATATGTTATATGTCTATGGTTAAGAGCACAGATAGTAATTCATTTATTCATGGAAGTTATGAGCATTTTTGTGGAAGTAGTATTCAGGCAGTGTTCCTGAGTAGCGGTTTGTGGGAATCAGATGATATCTCCTAATCCAGATGGAATATGGTTTTTCAAATTTAAAGGGAAGTTGAAGACACATTGATAGTGATGTAGATGATAGTGCAAACTTTGAGGTCACACGAGTGAAGAATTATTGTTGTTGGAAGTCGACAGTTTTGTGTAATTTTGATGTAGCATGTGGAAACTTTTATGTTGTAATTGTATGCCAACTCATTTGTAATTATTTGAGTGTGGTATAAAGGAAGGAATGTATTTCCTTGTTGTAGTGGTGGTTGTGTGTGATTTTGTATGCATGAAGTGAAGAAAAGAGCTAAGTGTGAAAGTGAATTTGTGAAGGAAGACATGCGAGGTGCAAAGATCTAAAATTGAGATCTGGTGTAATAGTGAGTGTGGTTTGGCATAGTCAGAGAATAGGTAACATATTATTTTGTTGAGTAATACAAAGATTATTTGGATAGTGTGTTCAGTGAAGCTATTTGGGCAGTGGGTCCTTCTATCTTCCATAACTCTTAATAGGGTTAGAATCTTTTAACATGGATTCAAACTCTCCTAACAGGGATTCATATATACTGAATGTATTTCATAAGACTCATAATAGAGTCCATCCTTTCACAAGGAATATTCATATTAGTGCATCTTTTGTGGGCATCATTCCAATTGGGGTTTACTCTTTGATCAAGAGGTTCCCTAGTGAACATATCTTGTGTCATTGTGTTATTGTGTATGAATATCTTTCTATGGTTAATGATTATATTTCTTATATGGTTTAATGCTATTGAAGTTGATAAAAGTTATAATTATCTGATAATTGATTCACCCCCCCTCTTAGTTATCTTGGTGGACTTTACTTTCTAACAATGGGTTTCAAAGTAGCAGGTCCTTGAAAAAGAAGTTTAACAGTTTAAGGAGATCCATGGTGAATTTCAGGTTAGAAAGCCCTAAGTTTGATGGAGTAAATTTTGATAGCTAGAAGGAAAAGATGAAGAGACACCTACTATGTTTAGGACCAGGTTATTGGTAGATTACAAAGAATGATAAGACTATCATTGAAGAGGACAATCTTGAAACATGTATTGCTGATGAGAGAGATCTATTCATGTGTAACATACTTGCAAGAGAAGTACTTTTGACAGCCCTTCTAGAGAATGAGTAGAGTCAGGTAAAATGTTTGAAAAAATCTCATGAAATTTGGAATGCTTTACACTCTACTTTTGAAGGTGATGAAAATGCAAAAAGAGTTAGATTACATAATTTGATATGTGCATTTGAAGATATAAGAATGTTGGAAGATGAATCTATTAGAAGCTATATTTGTAGAATGTCATAAATTATTACAGGTATAAAATCTTGTGGAGGAACAAAGATAGAGAATGAAGTGATATGGAAAATTTTGAGGACATTGACCCCTGTATTTAAGTAGACAACACAGATGATTGAACAAGCTATACCTTGTACTAAAAACTTTACAAGAAAGACTCTTCTTGGAAGATTGGAAGCAACAAAAATGAACCTGAGATTATTAGGAGACTTACCTAGAATGGAGACAACATTCAGTGCTCTTCGTGTTCACCCTACTTTGTCAAGAAGCATCAGTGTGAGCAGAGATTATCCTGGTAGCAATAGATCTAGAAATGAAGAAGACAAGAAGATTGAAGAAGGTATTGCCTTGCTTGTGAAAAGAGAACCAGATGATAAGAAAATATTTAAATGTTGGACTTGTCAAGAATATGGTCATTTTGCATCAAAATGTCCTAAGAGAGTTAAAAAATATGGAAAAAATTTTAAACCTAGAAGATCTAAGGAATGTTATTATGCTAATGATGAAGATCTTGAAGCTAGTATAGAAAGAACTTTAAGTGAAAGTGATACTGAGAATAATGATGACATAGATTTGTAGCAATTAAAGAAGAGAATCCTGAAACTGATGTTAAGGAAGAAAAAACCTTAGTTTCTCAAGTTGAAAAGAAAGCTGATTGGATTATAAATAGTGGTTGTTCACATCATATGACTAAAGACATGAAAAAGTTCATAAAGTTTAATGAATATGATGGAGGAGTTGTTAGAGTTGGAAACAATGCACCTTGTTTGATTAAAGGTATAGGATCTATTACTCTTGATGGAAAGACTAATATTGATGATGTTTAGTTTGTGGATGGATTGAAACATAATCTTTTGAGTGTTGGATAGTTAGTAGATAAGGGATATCAAGTTTGGTTTACTGAGAAAACTTGTGTGATAAAAGATAAAGATGGAAATCTGATTGGAACTGGATCTAGAACCAAAGGTAATGTATTTCAGTTGAATCCTACTAAGATGACATGTTTGATTACTAAGATTGATGGTAGTTGGTTATGGCATAGAAGGTTTTGTCATATAAACTTTGACAACATTGTGAAAGTAAGTACTACACTTGCAGTAAGAGATTTGCCTAAAATTATGAAGCCTACTAACATGATTTGCAAAGAATGTGTAATGGCTAAACAAAGGAGAAGTTATTTTCCTAGTAAGAAGTTTACATCTATAGAAAAGATAGAGATTGTTCATATAGATTTGAGTGGTCCTACCAGGACTAGAGGATTCTATGGAGAAAGGTATTTTATGATTCTTGTTGATGATTTTACAAGAATGATGTGGATTGCATTTCTTAAAGAAAAATTTGAAGCATTTGATAAGTTTAAGATTGTTAAGAATAAAGTTGAGAATGAATCTGGAATGAAGATTAAATGTTTGAGATCTGATAGATGTGGAGAATTTACTTCTAGAGAGTTTAACACCTTTTGTGAAGAAAATGGCATTAAGAGACAGTATTCAGCCCCTAGAACACCTGAACAAAATGGCATTGTAGAAAGGAGAAACATATCAGTAACTGAAGCAACAAGAGCTATGTTATTTGAGAATGATTTGGCGAAGATATTTTGGAGAGAAGAACTGAACACAATAGTGTATATAATGAATAGAGTACAAATCAGAGTAGACATAGACAAGACACCTTATGAATTATGGTTTGGACATTTACCCTCAGTTAAGTATTTTAGAATTTTTGGAAGCAAATGTTATATAAAGATAGATGATGATATTGGAAAGTTTGATCCTAGAAGTGATGAAGGTATATTTCTTGGATATTCTTTGAAAAGAAAAGCCTATAGATGTTATAATAAAAGAACTAAGACTATTGTTGAAAGTGCAAATGTTAAAGTTGATGAAAAGTTCAAAATTCAGGAAAGAATGCTTGATTATGAATCAGATGAAGAAGCTCATCCTAAACCTAACACTGGATCTACTAAATTATTTTATGAAATTGACAGTGATTTTTTGATTGAAAGCCACAGTGAAGTCATTGAAGAACCTACATCTAAAGTGAGATCTGAGATAGTGACACCTAGCAAGAGTTTGTTAAGAAATCATCCTACTAGACAAATTATTGGAAGCATCAAAAGAGGAGTTCTAATTCAAAATAAGGTACAAGAACAATTATGTTTGATTTCTCAAATTGAACCTAAGACGACTAGTGAAGCTTGTGAAGATGAAAGTTGGACTAATGCTATGAAAGAAGAACTAGATCAGATTGAGAAGAACAAGACATGGGAATTGGTCCCTAGACCTAAAGACAAGAATGTTATTGGAAGTAAATGGGTATTAAGAAACAAGATGAATGAACAAGGAGAAGTAGCAAGAAACAAATAAAGATTGGTATGTAAGGGTTACTCACAGCAAGAAGGAATTGACTATGAAGAAAACTTTGCACATGTTGCAAGAATTGAAGCAATAAGAATGTTTTTGGCTTATGCAGCTTACAAGAAATTCAAAGTATATTAGATAGATGTGAAGTCAACATTTTTGAATGGAGAATTGGAAGAAGAAGTCAACATTGAGTAGTCTGAAGGTTTTCCTTTGACTCAAGAAGGGGACATGGCATGTAAACTGAGGAAAGCTTTATATGGACTTAAACAAGCACCTTGAACTTGGTATGCAAGACTAGATAAGTATTTGTTAAAAATTGGGACTTACAAAAGGAACAACTAATAGCAATTTGTACACAAAAGAAATTGAAAATAGTTTGTTGGTTATAGTTATTTTTGTTGATGACATTTGTTGGAAAAATGGCCAGTGCTCCCCTCGAGATTCATGACATGGTTTAACAACCTCCTATGTCTTCTATAAGTCTAGTGGTTGTATCAGACATTAACAGGTCGATCTTTTGGTGCAACGACAACCACTACTTGTAACAAGTGGTATCAGAGCTTGGTCATAGGTTCGAACCCCCTCAGGTAGCACTGAGGGGGAGATTGTTGGAAAAATGGCCAGCGGTCCCCTCAGGATTTGTGACATGGTTTAACAACCTCCTGTGTCTTCTATAAGTCTAGTGGTTGTATCAGGCATTAATAGGTTGATCTTTTGGTGCAACGATAACCACTACTTGTAACAACATTATCTTCAAAGGAGAAGATGAAGCTAGTGAAAAATTTGTTGATGAAATGAAGACTGAATTTGAAATGAGTATGATTGGTGAAATGAAATACTTTTTAGGATTATAGATAACACAAAACAATGATGGTATCTTTGTAAGTCAGAAAAAGTACCCGAATGACTTGTTGAAAAGATTTGGAATGGAGAATTGTAAACCAGTTGGAACAACCATGGTGACTAGACATAAGTTATGTAGCATAGATGAGAGTCCTGCAGTGGATTAGAAGAAATACAGATCTATGATTGGAGGATTGTAGTATTTGACTCATACAAGACCTGATATAGCACAGTCAGTTGGAATTGTAGCAAGATTTCAAGCTAAACCTAGAGAATCACATTATGTAGCAGTAAAGAGGATACTGAGATATTTAAGAGGCACAATGGACTATGGATTATGCTACAAAAAATCTAATGATTTTACCCTATGTGCTTATATAGATGTTGATTGGGGAGACAGTGTTGATGATAAGAAAAGCACCAGTGGTGGAGCATTTTTCCTTGGAGGAAGATTGGTTTCTTGGATAAGCAAGAAGTAGAATTGTATCTCACAAAGCACAATAGAAGCAGAATATGTAGCAGTGGCAAACAATTGTAACCGGATAATTTGGATGAAGCAAATTTTGAAGGATATTGGAATAAAGTTTGTTAAACCTATTGTCATACATTGTGACAACACCAACACAGTTAGTATGTCTAAGAATCCTATATTACATTCCAAGACAAAGCATATAGAGCTTAAGTATCATGTTGTAAGAGAGAAAGTTGCTGAGAAAGAAGTCAGACTTGAGTACATAAGTACAAAGGAGCAGATAGGAGATATATTCACAAAGCCTTTGCCTAAGGATACATTTGAGTATTTGAGAGGTATGCTTGGGCTTATGCCCCAACCTACTTTTAAAAATTGATGTAGTTGGTTGCATCCATCTAGTGGTATATGAGCCTTATCTTTCTTCCAGACTGGATGTTGGTACTTCCTCTATGGGGGAGTATGTGTATCTGAGCTGAGTCATGAGGACTGTAGTGAATGTATTTTCTGAATAGTGTCTTTTGACATTGGATTTGTTGTTGACATAATGATTAAATTTGTGTCATTGATGTTAATGGGGGAGAAGTATACATGAAAAACCATTTGAAACATCTGTTGGAGAGAACTGAATAGGAAAACGAAGCAAGATTTGATTGATGCAGATGACTTGAAGCATTTTCAAAGCAGCAGTGTTGCAGTATTGGATTTTTGGAACATTGGATATTTTTTAATCTATGTTGCCATCAATGCCAATGGGGGAGATTGTTAGGAATGAATGTTAAATATTTGGCAGCCATTCTATAGTAGTTGTTGTTGCATTCATGACTATGATTGTCATTGATGTCAACACAATGATTTACCAGAGACTTGCAGAGACGCAGACAGAGTTTGGATTAGAGCATGTGGGTTATTGTAGTTGGAGCTATGCAATGTTGAGGATATATTATGTCATATGTCATATGTCTATGGTTAAGAGAATAGATAGTAATTCATTTATTCATGGAAGTTGTGAGCATTTTTGTGGAAGCAGTATTCAGGTAGTGTTCCTGAGTAGTGGTTTGTGGGAATCATATGATATCTCCTAATCGAGATGGAATCTAGTTTTACATAGTTAAAGGGAAGTTGAAGACACATTGATAGTGACATGGATGATAGCACAAACTTCAAGGTCACATGAGTGAAGAATTGTTGTAGTTGGAAGCTAACAGTTTTGTGTAATTTTGATGTAGCGTGTGGAAACTTTTATGTTGTAATTGTATGGTGACTCATTTGTAATTATTTGAGTGTGGTATAAAGGAAGGAATGTATTTCCTTTTTGTACTGGTGGTTGTGTGTGATTTTGTATGCATGAAGTGAAGAAAAGAGCTAAGTGTGAAAGCAAATTTGTGAAGGAAGACATGCAAGGTATAGAGATTTGAAATTGAGATCTGGTGTAACAGTGAGTGTGGTTTGGCATAGTCAGAGAAGAGGTAACATATTATTCTATTGAGTAATACAAAGATTATTTGGATAGTGTGTTCAGTGATCTTACCCTGAAGCTGTTTGGGCAGTGGGTCCTTCTATCTTCCATAACTCTTAATAGGGTTAGAATCTTTTAACAGGGATTCAAAATCTCCTAACAGGGATTCATATGTACTGAATGTATTTCATAAAACTCCTAATAGAGTGCATCCTTTCACAAGGAATATTCATATTAGTGCATCTGTTGTGGGCATCATTCCCACCAGGGTTTACTCTTTGATCAAGAGGTTCCCTAGTGAACATATCTTGTGTCATTGTGTTCTTTTGTATGAATATCTTTCTATGGTTAATGATTATACTTCTTATATGGTTTAATGCTATTGAAGTTGATAAAAGTTATAATTATTTGATAACTGATTCACCCCCCCCCCCCCTCTCAATTATCTTGGTGGACTTTACTTTCTAACATCTGTTTCCAGGTTTTCAACAAGGCACTTTTTCTATTTTTCTAATTTTTTTGTTCTTTTTATTTTATATTTTTTTATTTTTTTATTTTTTTTGTGGATACATCAAGGTGTTTGTTTCCAGGTTTTTACTAAGATGATCATTTTTTAAGGACATTTTATAATTTTTAGGAATTTTTTAGGGCCTTATATGATTTTTAGATTTTTTTTAGGATCATAAATTGCTGTACAAGATGTAGAATATTTTTATGTGAAGTGAATTGAGAGGATCCTTGAGAACATCACCTTATGGAGTATCTAGTTGATAATCTCTAGAACCAAATGCTACAATGATGACAAAAGGACCCAATTGGTTATGTTCAAATTTATACTTTTGTTCTTGATGTTTTTGATTCTTTGGGTTCTCTCTCTCAAAATGAGATCACCGACCTTAAATTTGTGATGATGAACCTTCTTTTGGTAGCCTTTAGACATTCACTTTTGATAGAACCTCAAATGGTCAAATACTTCCTTTCTACATTCATCTAGTAATTCTAGCTCTTGAAGCCAGGAAAATCTGTAATCATCATTTGTGATAAGCTCATGTAATTATAACGTAAGTGAAGGTATCTCTTCGATAGGTAGGATCAATTCAAAATAATAGACCAATGAAAATGACATATCCCTTGTAGGTGTTTGAATGCTCATTTTGTCAGCCCATAAAGATGGATTGGTTTGTAGATGCAAATCCTTTCTTGAGTTGTTAACCATTTGGTGTAGGATTTTTAAGATTGTTTTGTTCAAGGATTCTGCTTATCCATTCCCCTGAGGATAGTAAATAGAAGAGGAATGATGCATTAGATGGAACTTAGTGAAAAGCTCATCGATGTCACTATTATTGAATTGACCTCCATTATTTGTAACAATCAAGGAGGAGATTTTGTATCTACAGATGATGTAGTTGAGGATAAACATAGCTACCTATTTTCCTATCACTTTGATAAGGGGTGCCACTTCAACCCACTTGGTAAAGTACTTAGCAGCTATAATGATGAATTTGTGTCTATTGGAAGAGGAAGGATAAATTTGACCCACAAGATCAAAATCACATTTCTGAGATGACTAGTGAGTAATGAAAGGTAGTGAATCCTAAGTGAGAGCATAAATCAGGTTCCATTTAAAATGATATTTCTGACAGGTCTTAGAAAATTAAACAACATCATTTTCTATGGTAGGCTAGTAGTAATCTTTTCTAAAGATATTTTTCTTCAAGGACATACCATTTGAGTGTGATTTGTAGATACCCTCATGAACTTCCCTAAGCTCCCTCTCAAACTCCTCACACTCTAAACACCTAAGAAGAGTATGGTCAAGACTTCTCTTAAACAAGTAATCTGTGATGATGATATACTAGGAGGTATTTTAAGATAAGGTTCCATTTTTCAATCCATGATAGGTAGTTAGGTATGGTTTGGTCTTTAAGGTAAGCATTGATCTAGCTATAGTAGAAAGTATCAGAAGTAATGATGGTACAAAATTTTTGGGAATCTAGTGTATCATAGAGAGGAAATAGGAGCTCTTCCACCAAGAAGTCATATAAAAATTGGTGCTCTTCCAATTGTAACATTGAGGATAAAGTAGCCATGAAATTTGATATTCTATTATCTACATGTGGTAACTAGTGAAAGGTGACAAAAGCAAGGTATTTCTCTAAATCATAAACCAAGTGTTTGTATGGAAGGATATTTTCATCTTGAGTTTGATATTCATCAGTGAATTGGTTGACCAAGAGCTGAGAGTCCCCATAAACATGAAGTTCTTCAATCTTCCACTTGATGTCCATTTTGAGTCTATTAGCTAATCCTTCATATTATGCAATAGTGTTAGTGCATGGGAAGATCATTTTTTAAGCTTTAAGAGTTTTGTAACCCTATAGAGAGATGAACAAAACTATAGCACTTGCATCCTGTTGTGAGAATGAGCCACCAATGTATATTTTCCAAGGATTTTGTGTTAAGTGTAGAATAGATTCATGAGAAAAATGCACCATAATAGGTCATGTGTCTTGTAATGGAACATTTTCTAGTTGATCAACCAATACATTCCATTTGATTGCCTTTCAGTCAGCATACGTGCTATCAAATTCATTGAGGATCATGACCCATTTAGCCAATTGTCTTGTTAGCATCATCTTGCTGAGTAAGTACTTGAGAAGATCAATTTTAGCTATCAGCTATGTAGAGTAAGCTAACATATAGTCTTTGAACTTATGAGAAGAAAACACTATTGCCAAGCAAGTGTTTTTAATCACTATGTAATTTAGTTCATAAGATACTAGAGTTCTATTGATATAATAAATTAATCGTTCTGATCCTTGATCATCATGGTGTGCAAGTCATGCTCCCAAAGAAAAAGCAAAAGCTAATATGTGGAGAAATAAGGGTTTACTAGGAGTAGGATACATTAACATAGGAGGATCATCTAGGTACTCTTTGATCTATTGAAAATTATTTTCACAATCCTCGTTCCATTTGAATGTAACTCCATTGTCCAAGGTCTTAGTGACGGGTTGTGCCTTGTCAACTAGTTGTAAGATAAATATTCTAATGGATTGCAACTTTCCTTGCAAAATCCTCATTTGAATGATATTTTGTGGTGGTTGCATCTCTATTATTACTCTGACCTTAGCTGGATCTACTTCAATTACTCATTCCAAGATAATGTTGCCAATAAGTTTTCCATAAGTGACCCCAAAAGCACACTTCTTTGGATTGAGACTTAGTTTGAATTGCTCTATTCTGGTGAATATCTTATCCAAATCAAAGAGTTACATGTATCTAGTAGAATATTTAGCTAGTGTGTCATCCACATATTCTTCCATCTTTTTATACATCATATCATGAAATATGGAACTTTCATTGCACGTTGGCATGTTGCACCAACATTTTTTAGACTAAAGGGCATGACATTCCAATAGAAAGTTCCCCATGCACAAGTAAATGCTATCTTTTATTTATCTTTAGGTGTGATGTGGATTTGATTGTATCTTGAGAATCCATGCATTAAGGAATACATTTGGTAACCAATAGTGAGATCCAAAATCACGTCAATGTTAGGGAACATGAAATCATCCTTAGGGAAAGCCTTATTAAAATTCCTGAAGTATGTGCAGATGTGTATTGACTTGTCATCTTTGGATATAAGCACAATGTTGGATATCCAGTTAGGATAGTCTATGGCTCAAATAAATGTGGCTTTGAGTAACTTCTTGAGATCTACCTTAACCGGTAATGCAATATGTGGATGCATTTTTCTCAATTTTTGTTTAACTAGTTTAATGCCTGGATCAATAGATAAATGATGCATGATAAGGTTTGTATCCAAGCCTGGAATGTTAGAATAAGACTATGCAAAGTTAATCTTCTTTTTAGTGAAGAACTAGATGAATTTTTTCTTTTCCTCTTTAGCTAAAGATTGTGCCAGATGTATGATTTGGGGTTTTTCTATTTTCCCAAGTTCACCTACTGCATAGGCTCTATATGTACTAACAATTTCTCCTAAAAATGATCATGTAGGATATCAAGTATCTCATCCATAGGTGCCTCAAAGAGGTTTTTACCATTGGATATGTCATTTATTTTTACTATTTTAGGGTTTGATACTGCCATAGAGTGGTTTTCACCATCAAATCACTTGTTCTTTTTATACTTATTTTTGTGACTAAGATACTTGATATCTTCCATTGATATTATTCCACTCATTACATTGGTGGAAGAGTGGAAAGGCTCAACAACATTAAGGTAATAGGATAAGGTATGGTCATTGGAAAAGGATATTAGGTTTACTAGCTTGGAAGCATTCCAATCAATTAGCTAAGGGTAGACAAGAGGCAAGGAACCAATGGGCTCAAGAGAAAAGACTATGATATCATCATCATCATTCATAGTTGTTGAGGATAAGTTGAGAAAGTTATCTTCCCTAGAATTTTATTGAGTGCGACTCATTGAAGGATTTCTAGAGGAGTTGTGAGAGATATTATGCGAATTTACCTATCATGGTCTAAAATGACTATCAAGATTCCTTCCAACTTGCTCCCTTTGATTTAGGAATCTTTGTAAAGGAACCATCATGATCTGAGATCATGAACCAAAGTTCCAATTGGTATTTTAAGGAGGAAGAACTATAGGAGGACTTCCAGGAGGAGACTCCTCTTCTTTAGAGATAGCTTGAGAAGGAGGAACCATCACAAGTTCAATAGCTTGATGTTGTAGATCAATCTCTGAATCATGTTGCATATTAGAACTTCCACCAACCTAAAAAGTGGAAATATGAGAATACTTATGGATCACATCAACGTCTATGTCAATTGTAGTATCAGACAATTGATCCCATTCATATTCATGTGAGTCAGTTCTGGTTCTGGCCGATTGCCCCAAGTACTGATTAATGGTCATGGAAGCCTCTTCATCATGACCCTCTGGATTAGTAGCCTATCCCTCAATCTCATCTAGATTGATGTTAGTTGTGTCAGATTGGCTATCTAAAAATTTCACCACTTGAATAGGTGCCTGGGTATTTGTAGCTTGAGAGAAGTCTCCATAATCTAACATAGGTAAGCAGGAAATTCTGGGCTCTTTGGTCTCCCTAGATGAGTTTATGAATCTAGGTAAGTCAAGAATATGTATAATGTTGAAAATCTACCCCGTGTTAGGGTGTATTTTCTTTGTAGAACATTCTTTATTTAGTTCAGCTCCTATTGAGGTATTTGTCTCATGTTTACTAAGATTTTCTTCATGTACCTCCTCTTGATCTGTAGGGATATTTAACCACCTTTCATAAGTTCTAGGGATGAAATCCTCATCTTCATCATTTGAATCCCCAATTTTGACAAACAATGGGCCACTTGTAGATGATGGTACAAATTTTTGTTCATGATATCCTACCCTTGTTTTGTCTTTTGGATTGTAGAATTCAGCTTGTAGGGGATCAATGAGGCCTTTACCTTTTCCAAGGGGACTTTTTCCATCATACCCCATTTTTTGCATAAGTTGGTAGCCTATACCATATTTGTTGGGAGAAATACCAACATACTTCACCTTTTTTTTGGCTTCTTTAGCTTTGTATAGCCATTGTAAAACAACTTTCTCCTCATTCTCTTGTTTGAGAGGGAATTTTTCTTTAACCATGCCAGTGGCTTCCTGATTCATCAGGGAAGAATTGCTAGTAGGTCAAAAAGATGAAGATGGATTGCCATAGGATCTAGGTGATATGGGAAAGATGACCATTGAGTATGAGGCATCTAGTTGATACTCTCCCATTCTACTCTCTTTTATATTAAGCTTCTTTTGAAAGGCATCCAATGTTGCTTTTCTAGAATTCTCAGTCTCTTGGTTCCATAGGGATTCCTTGTTGTGGGGAACCATGGTTTTAGCCTGTTTAAGATTGTTACAAGTATATGTTTAGTTTACAGGAATGCTAACCTCAATTTTATTGTGAGGGAATTTAATGCATTGGTGATATGTGAAATGTACAACCTACATTTTGTGGAGCCATGGGTGACCCAAAAGTATGTTCTTTGCTAGGGGAAGGTCTAAGAACTGATAGATGAAGTCCTTTTGAACAAGACCTATGTGGATGGGAAAGACCACCATGATTTTGAAGAACGTTCCTCTTCATCATATGATTTGATTGTTATTTTTTTGTTGAGGATTGATAGAATTGTCTAAGAGGCCAAGACCTTTAACCAAATTAAAAGTGCAGATGTTCAAACTTTCTCCTCTATCTATCAAAACACACTTCACCCTATGCTTGTGTATGAGGAATTCAATATGGAGAGGTTGATTATGTGGGTGGCTGACAATTTTGTCATCTTCTTTTAAAAATGTTAGGTAATGAGGAGAAGCAAGATGATCGACCATGGACTGGAAGTTATCTATGTCTAAGTACTTAGGAACATTGGTCACTAGGAGGGCTTTATCTAGAATCTCCCTATGAGAAAGAGATATTTTAAGCAATTCAAGGATTGAAATATGAGTTGATGTGTGATGGAGGTGATCAACTAGATTATAATCACATGTTGTAGATGAGGTAGTTGGTTTTAATGCTTGAGTTTTTTTGGAAGACGAGGTGGAGGATGAACCTGCCCCTCATAGAGTGACTTTTCCTTGAGAATAGGTTACCACATTGGATGATTCAGCTTGAGCCTTGCCTTTGACCTTGATAACATTGACAGTATGGTTAGAGGACTTGAGAATGTGGATCACATTGTCAGTATCAGGGTATGTGTAACCAACTTTGTTATTGTTTTCCTTAGATGATTGCCCTTTCTTGTATTTAGGAAAAGGCTCCTTGAAATCCTTATGATTAGTATTCATTTGTGGGGGCTCAATCATAATTATCTCATTATTGATTAGATCCTAGATCATATTTTTAAGCTTCATGCAATCATTGGTCTTGTGGCCTTTGTTGCAATGACAATCACAATAGTGGTTGTCATTCCACCACTTAGTCTTTATCTCAGGATCGTATGGTTTAGAGTTGTCAGGAAAAGTGATGATCTTGTTGGTCAAAAGAATCTTCAAGGCATTATCAAGTGATTCTCCAAGAGGAGTAAAGTCTCTCTTAGGCCCAGGGATCCATGGCCTATCTCTGTTAGCCTCATTTTTAGAGCCCATTTGGTTTCTCTTATTATCTTTCACAACTTGGATGCCAGTGGATAAGTTGAAAGATGGCTCCTTACGATTGGTAGTGGTAGATGATGAGGTCATACCTACTATTCCATCATTGATGACATCTTTGGTTTTATTCAAGAACTTGTGCTTGTCCTTTCTATGTTGGTTATTGGAAGAGGATTTGTGTTCTTTATGCTGAAGTGTAATCTCAACTTTTTGAACAAGGACCTCCTCTATGTGTATAGATGATTAAACCGAATTGTCAATTGAAGCATGTGTTTGCATATGAAATGCATAGTTCATTTAAGGAACCAAAGTGTTGATGAATATGTCAATTTTCATAGTCTCAAGAATCTATCAAGGGAATTGAGAAAACATTCACCACCATCACTGGAGGAATGTGACAAAGGGTTCTCCAATGTGCTTTCAAGTATAGCATAAATCGAGCATGGTGATAATATAAGAGATGTTATACAAATATTGTTGGATAAAATACTAAACCATCTCGTCAAAGGTCTTAATTCTAGGGGCAAGTGAGGTGAACCAACTCATGACTTAGCCACCAAGACTTTGAGGAAAGAGTCTCATCAAATAGGTTTGTTCATGCATAAATTCCTTGCTTAGAGTAAAAAATTCATACACATGATATTGAGGATCCTTATTACCATCATACTCATCATATTTAGGGATCTCCACCTCATATGGGAAAGGTGGCATGTAGATATTTCTATCAAAGGGAAAAGGAAAAATTGATTCAAGTGAATATTTGTTAGAGGGCTGGTCCTTATCCCTTTGAAGTTTGGAAATCTCATAGTGCAGGTCTTGAAGTTTTTTGGTAAGAGAAGTGAGAAGATATTCTTCATTTTTATCTTTTCGTAGGCCATTCACATCAAAATTAGGTGGTAGCTTCACACCCATAGAGGCAAGATGCATGAAATAATAGTCTTTATCTTGACTCATGATGGCTTGCATCACCTTGTGAAAATGCTTGTCTTCTTGACATTTTTGGATTTCTTCTTGTGTGGGTTCTTCATCCTCAGAAGAGTTGGAATCATTTCTTCTATGCACACCTAAATCAAAGTTTGACATGTTAATATAATCAAAATTTTTAGAGTTAGAAAAGGGAACTGACTAATAATCATAAGCTTGATGTAAAGGTTCTTCACGAAAAGATGACCCAATAGTGTTGTAAATGGACTTTCCTCTGGGATCAACTATAGCCTTGTAGGAATGAGTATAATTTCTAACTAGCATGGAAGATGAGATTGAGAAAATAGTAGTAATAAGAGAACTAAGCTATTGTAGGAAGATTAAGGTAATGATAGTTTTTTGTCTCAAAGGTAAGAAATTAGTAGATAATAAAGTAGCTGGAACAAGGTGCAAGGCACTGAGATTGAGGCCTGAATGCCTTTTGAGTGGCACTTATGACCAATTTTATGTAGCAAAGAGAACTAAGTACAAGGTACTAAGGATGAGGCCTAAATTCTTGCTAAGTGGTACTTGTGACAAAGTTTGAGCAAGGTGTGTTTCAAATGAGATATTTTGAGACAACAACTAGAGCACTTCCAAGATCTTAAAACAAGAGCGAAGAGGGATAAAATCACTAGAGAGGACTCAATCAACTAAGGACACCAGTTTTGAAATGAGAAACTATTAATCAAAATGACAAAAAAGCCAAAAGGAACCTAGACAATGAGGATACTAGAATGATAAGGACTCAATGTAATTGATGGTGATTAGTCAAGCAAAGAATCATACGATAAAACTTAGTATTGGATGTGATGAAACCTAACACTAGGTGTGATAATATGGAAAAGATCAATCTTGTTATGTGATGAAACACAATATTGGGTGTGATGAAGCACTCATATTGATGCAAGAGAATCTCAGGTTCTTGGAAATCTTGTATCACCAAAAACAAGTTAGATTTGTTAGATATACTTGGTAGCTTCTTTTGGGCTCTCGGTGATGTTTTCCTATTTCCATCAAAAAAGCTCAGTTGCTACTCAGTTCCTTCATTTATTGAGTTTTCTTGGTTGGTTCACCAAGTTAATTCCCTGTCGCTTGGTAATATTTCTTACTGAGTGGTTTATTTTGGATTTTTGTTGAGGCTGACTTATGCATTTAATTTTGGTCATAGATTTAATGGTTACATCAATCATTGGGAAGTGTGTAGACCTAGATTTAGTCATTCCTTCTCCAATATTGGATTTGAAGGTCGACACTAGTTTTGAAGTGAGAAACTATTAATCAAAATGATAGAAAAGCCAAAAGGAACCTAGACAATGAGGATACTAGAATTGTAAGGAATCAATGTAGTTGATGGTGATTAGTCAAGCAGAGAATCATACAATAAAAATTAGTATTGGATGTGATGAAACCTAACACTAGGTGCAATAATATGGTGAAGGTCAATCTTGTTGTGTGATGAAACACAATATTGGGTGTGATGAAGCACTCATATTGATGCAAGGGAATCTTAGGTTCTTGGAAATCTTGTATCACCAAAAACAAGTTATATTTGTTAGATATACTTGGTAGCTTCTTTTGGGCTCTCAGTGATGTTTTCCTATTTCCACCAACAAAGCTCAGTTTCTACTTGGTTCCTTCATTTACTGAGTTGGCTTGGTTGGTTCACCAAGTTAATTCCCTGTTGCTTGGTAATATTTCTTATTGAGTGGTTTATTTTGGATTTCTATTGAGGCTGACTTATGCATTTAATTTTGGTCATAGATTTAATGGTTACATAGATAATTGGGAAGTGTGTAGACCTAGATCTAGTCATTCCTTCTCCAATATTTGATATGAAGGCCAACTTGTTTTGATAGCCTCTTGTATAAATAAAGTAGTGTGTTTTAGTTGTAGGAATCAGATTTTAGGAGATATAAGATAGTTTCTGAAAGTTTAATCCTCCTAGGTTGGAGGACTATTGTAACTAAATTTTGAATGTATTTGGCCATAACCAAGAAGGCCTTATAGCCTGACATGTATGAGGTTATTGATGAATAATATATTATTTTCCCCTGCATCATCTATCTCTCCCTATTGTGTTATTTCTTTGATGTGTTGTTTCTACAAGGAGGTTGGTGATTAGGGTGTGCTTTTGGCCCCTTTTCATACCTCCCTTGCAAGTGGTATCAGAGCAAGGTTGAGATATGGATCTAAATTTACAAATTTAGGTCAAGGGTTCCTTCTTGTAAACCCTAGTAGATATTTGTTGCAGGGTGGTAGATTATGATATGACCTGCATTTACAAAAAGTTTCAAGATGGTTCATGGGAGGTGAGATGTAGATCTAGGCTTAGTATATATGCTAAGACAAATTGCTACTAGATTAGAAGCTATTGAGACAACCCAATGTCGAGGAAGACATCTTGAGGATATTAGTGATGAAGAAGTTGAAGATGAACAAGGTGAAGTAGAACTTGCACCTGTGATAGATCAACGTGAAGATAGACTCTAGAAAGCATTAATAAATTTCAACTCTATGCCACATTTCAATCCTCCTAAATAAAATGGAAGGATAGATTCAAATGAGCTGATGGATTGGATAGCTAAGATGGAAAAGTACTTTGAATATGAAAATGTCCTTGTTGAGAAAAAGGTGAAAATTACAAGTACAAAGTTGAAGAGTCATGCATCCTTATGGTGGGAGCATCTACAATTGGAAAGAAAGAGGAAAGGAGAAGAGAAAATAATGGTATGGAATAAGATGGTGAATAAATGGAAAGGCAAGTTCTTACCCTGTGATTATCAGATTAACTTAGTCCGACGAATTTAAAGTTTGAGGAAAAAAGATAGCTCGGTAAAAGACTATACTGAGGAATTATATAGATTAGATATCAGATCTGGACATGTTGAGGATGAAGTGGAAAGAATTTCTAGGTACCTAAATGGGTTAAGAGTTTCTATTCAAGAGGAAATCAGTTTGGTTAAGTTGGAAAGAATTGATGAAGCTTATCAGGTTTCCCTAAAAGCTGAGGAGAAATTGAACAAAAGACATGAGAAAATACAAAGAGAAAGAGGTGGTAGATTACCTATAGGAAGAGGTAGATCTTATGGTGAAAATAATAGTTTTGATCAAGGCAAAACAAATAAGGACAAAGGAAAGACCAAGTGGAAAAGTGAAAGTTCTTCTAGAGGAAGAGGCAGTAACTACCGAGGTGGTTATAATAGAGGTGGATTGTGAGGAACTTGTTACAATTGTGGAGAAGAAGGACATAGGTAATTTGAGTGTACACATGCAAGGGAGAAGGTCAATAATAGTAGATATTCTTTGGTGCACAAGAAGATTCACCAAATAAACCTGAGAAAGAAAAGAACTTGATGGTCAAAAGAGCACTTTGGAGTGAAATTAATAAGGAAGATCTAGTAAGGAAAAGTTTGTTCAAGACCAGATGCAGAGTTTTTGATGAAGTGTGAAAGGTAATCATTGACAATGGAATCTTAGAGAATTTGGTATTTGAGGATATGGTTGCAAGTTTGCAGTTGAAAAGGTTGAAACACTCGAAGCCCTATCAAATTTCATGGATCAAAGATGAGCATACACTATTGGTAAGTAAATAATGTTATACAAATTTGAAAATTGGAAAGTACTATGATAAAGTGTTATGTGATATCATGCCTATGGATTGTTGTCATATTTTGTTGGGTAGACTTTGGCAATATGATAAACATGCTATATATGATGGAAGATTGCATAAATATACTATTTGGGCTGATGGGAGAAGAAAAATATTGTTACCTTTGATTGAAGAATCTATTAGTAATGTTTGTACATCTGTGAATTTTTGTTTGATGGAAGGAAGAAAGTTTGTTAAGTATTTGAAGAAGAATGATGTGTTCTTTGCTGTGATTTCTAACAAATTGAGTGAGAAATTAGTGGATAAAATCCTAGAAGAGATTGATAAGATACTCATTGAATATAGAGAGATCATTTTTGATAATGTACATGATGGTTTACCACCAAAGAGAAGCATTGATCATTGTATGGATCTGATTCTTAGAGCTAGTTTATTGAATAAGGCACCACATCAGTTAACACCTAATGAGAATCAGGAACTTAATTGACAAATCCAAGAATTATTGCAGAAAGGTTTGATAAGAGAAAGTTTGAGTCCATGTGCAGTACCAATTGTATTGGCAACTAAGAAGAATGGAGAATGGTGAATGTGTACTGATTTTAGAGAAATCAACAAAATAATAGTGAAATATAGTTTTCCTATACTGAGAATGGATGACAGAATGGATAGTTTAATTGGAGCAAAATATTTTATCAAAATTGATTTGAAAAGTGGATATTATCAGATCAGAATCAAAGAGGGTGATGAATGAAAGACTTCTTTCAAGAAAAGAGAAGGTTTGTATGAGTGGTTGGTTATGCCTTTTGGTTTAACTAATGCATTGAGTACTTTTTTGAGATTGATGAATGAAGTTTTGAAGAAATTATTGGGTAAATTTGTAATTATATACCTATGTGTGTGAATTTTGTACCTAGCTGTAGACACAACACTTCGGTAAAATATTAGAGGTTAGCTAAAATTAAAATCCCGCAATGAAATGAAAACTAAACTAACTAGGCTATTTACTGCCTTCTAGTAGATGCGAGTATGTATTCTCAGATTGGACCGAGATTAGTGACCTTGATGATACCTAAATAAAGGATTTGAATGCAAAAGATATGGAAATTGTATGAATGCAACTAATCTCTATTTTTGATATTTTTGTGCAATAAGAATGAAAAATCTAGATATGAAACTATTCTAGAATGAAATTGATCTATGAATATGCAAAGTTAACAATGATATGAAATATGAAACTAGAATAAATTGAAAACAAGATTGATCTCACAAAAAGTTGTTGATTCACAAGAAGCTTCAATTCTTCAGATGTCAATTCTCCAGAGTAAGTATGCAAATTATGTGGATGATTGAGATTTTGTGGATTCTGTGGATCATTTGTGAAGAGTTGAGCCTTGATTTTATAGAAATCCAAGGCTTTGAGGATGCATTGAAAAAATCCATA
Source organism: Chamaecyparis obtusa (assembly GCA_027943335.1). Lineage (NCBI taxonomy): Eukaryota > Viridiplantae > Streptophyta > Pinopsida > Cupressales > Cupressaceae > Chamaecyparis > Chamaecyparis obtusa. Next base: position 207,861 of record BSBK01002840.1, read on the forward strand.
AATCACTCTTGATAAAATCAGGTTGATTTTTGAGTTAACAAGAAATTAAGAATATATAATTCATAAAATCATGCAAAAGCAGTTTTTATCTCAAAATAGAGCTTTAGTTCTCTTTTTCAACTCATCATCAGATGTTGAGTTTTAGAAAGTTTACAAATTGAAATTAGCAATTGTTTTAAAGTCGACTACTTTTATGATTGTGCATGATTTAATATGAATTAATTTAATAAATAAATTGATTTATTTTCCACTTAACTGATTTTTAGAATTAAAAATAAAAATTGATTTATTGGTTAATCAATTATTAAAATCAAACTTTTATTCAAAAATAATATCATTAAATATGACAACTTGCTTTAATTAATTAAATAAGAATTTAATCAATTAATGATAGGAATTTTGATTTATTGTCAAATTTAAATAATGATAATTAGGAATAAATATAATTAAATTTAATTAAATAATTAAGTGGCAGAATTAAATTAATTAATTAATTAAATATTCATCATATTCAATTAATCAACTTTAGGATAAATATGATTTATTGCCAAATAATCATTAAATTAAAGATAATTATGATAAAATAGGAATATTACTAGGAATATTCCCCGATGCAGAATTTAGGATAATCAATTAAGATTTGATAATGTGCCGATGTGCCTTAGGTTAGGACTTTGATGTTGATTTCATTCAATGTGTCAATATAGGAGGTTAATGAACCTATAGCCCATTTTTGGGGTATTACATTTTGCCCCTCTTTGAATTACTTTGTGAAGCACAGTGGTTCAAAGACAGTCTGTGTATGATGTTGAAACTGATGTTTGAAATTGAAATTGATATGAAATAGAAATTGATTTGAAAGATTTAAAGATGTTAGGTCCTGAATGACCAAAGATAATGTTAACTATAACAACAATGAACCGATGATTGCAAAAAAGTGTCAAAACACCTGATTCTGAACCTTCTGATTGTGAAGAAGTGAGTGACCGATTCCAGACTCGATTGTTGATAAGAATCACATTGGTATCACATATGAACCCTTCAGTTATGAAGAACCAAGGAAATAACACAATTGAACCGATGGTTGCAAAAAAAACTGATACAGTTTACAAGATTAAGAGAATACCAGATTGATATGGATTTCGATGAATTTGATATGCCCCAAGCAATGATTGATTTTTCCCAAGAGATGAGGACTTTTGATGAATCAACAACTAGATGTGGTTGTTGTCTTGATTACTAAGGAAAGAATAGATTATAGACTTTGAATGATATGCAATACCATGCCCCCTTCGAGATTAAAATTGAAATCTGACAAGAAAAGTCAGTGCTATGGTTTAGAAGTATGTTAATTTATTTGAGAAGTGGTTAGACATGTTCGAGAACACGTTCTGCATCGTTTAGAGGTCTTGGAGACCAAGTTTGACTAGGTGAAACCATGAGTTGACCATGGTTAACCAAGTTGAAATTTTGATAGTTTGATGTAAGATAATTAGTTAAGTTGAATTCTGAATTCCTATGATGATTGAAGGTCGATTATGCAAGTAGTTAATAATATGAATGATCTCAGATTTTGATTTTGATCCTGAAAAAGGATTCTACTTGCTATTTCATTGGATGGACCTTTGTGTAAGATTCAACTCTTGTTAGATTTGAAGAGACAAGTGGAGAATTGTTTAAGCATTGAAGTTCACTTAGCCATTGTGAGATCATGCAAACATGTAAAAATGTAAAGAGACATGCAATATGAAATGCAACCTAAGACCTAGGACCTAGTCACTGATCATGTGTCGGTCATTCTCGTCATTGAACTTTTAGGTAATCGGATAAATCAATACAATTCCCACTAGTGATGAAACCATAGACATATGAATATCAATTTGTATGTGCAGGAATCAATACAACACCCACTGATTAGGCAACCATGGACATATGAATATTGATTTTATTTTTAGAATGTTGAATTAGAAATAAGCACCAAGGCACAAATGCCAGGATGACTTGAATATCATGTCCATTTTGATATAGCAATTTGTATAAGCATCAAAACATAAAAGTCATGATGACTTGAATATGCCTTGCATTCAAACACATCAAACAATCAAGAGATCTTTCTAAATCCAATGTGAATTACCCATAGTGACCCTTTATCATTCACATCCTTAGGTAAGATCATGTTTCACAGTAGGAGAAATAAGTCACTCAAAAAGATAATAGTGAGATCAAACTTCTTTGAATTTTCTAGGTATCAATGGTTGAGGTACGCATGGCCATCCAATTTGAGATAGAGGCTCTTACAGACAGACACCATTTCAATCCAAAATTTCCAAAGTTGTTAGATTTTCACATACAAGAAGAAGATAAAGAAAAGATTATGCCCCAGGTCATCACTCTCTAAATCCTGTAAAGGGCATCATCGAAGAGCTCGAAGGGACACAATATGCAAAAATCTCAATGTGAATCAGTAAGCATACAAGGAGATAAAAGCATGAAAAGCACAGATTGTTTTCAGTTTGTTTTTTATTGCATTTTTGTAGATGCAAAATCCTTTCTGGAGAGGAGACTGATTGACTGACTTAGATGAAGCTTCAAAGGACTCTGATTGGATATGAATCATCTAAGATGTATACTAGAGACCATAGGATATGACATTGATTGCCCCCAAGTGTTAAGCATTGATAGGATACAGATGCTTGAGCTAATTGGTGTACAAACTGACTTATTGAAAATAGGAACGTAGAAACAAACTGGGAGATATGCACAAACTAAAGCAAGACTGAAAGTTAGGAAAGACCAAGATTGCACTGATAGATGGAGCATTTTGAAACAAGTGGCACCCATTTGCCAGGTTTTTACCATCTTGGTAGAGATTCTATTTTTTCTACCAAGGCGCTTGTTTCCAGGTTTTCACCAAGGCACTTTTTCTTTTTCTCATTTTTTTGTATTTTTATTTTTCCAATTTTTTTTGTACTTTTGATATTTTTGACCATTTGTTTGTGAATCATCAAGGCACCCATTGCTAGGTTTTCACCAAGATGTTCATTTTTTCAAGATTTTTTCCAATTTTTATAATTTTTTCAAGACATTTTACCATAGACTAAATGCCTTAGGCATAGAATTTCTTCAGATGGAGAACATTGATTAGTTCTCAGAGTTGTTCTCCTTCAGTCATTGAGAGTTGATAGGCACCAGAGCCAAAAGTAGTAGTGATTACAAAGGGACCCAGCCAGTTGGGCTCAAAATTCCCCTTGCGTTCTCTATGTGATTGATTTTTAGGATTCTCTCTCAAGACTAGATTGCCAACCTGAAATTCTTTGTGTCTGACTTTCTTGTTGTAGCCTCTAGACATTCTCTTCTGATATACTCTAAGATGATCATATGCTACTTGTCTACGCTCATCTAGTAGTTCAAGTTGTTGCAACCTAGACACTCTATAGTCATCATCAGTTACTAGACCATGCATGCTGATTCTTAGTGATGGGATTTCAACCTCAATAGGTAGTACTAATCAGCATGTAAAAAGGATGCCCCTAGATAGAATGGGCATCAAACTCCTAAGAAAGATCACATCGTGTAGTCCCAATGTCTAGCAAGGTGGAGAACAAGACAGATTGACAAGCTGGTGGAAGAGATGGAAGACAAGAGAATGAAGGAGAATGAAGGGAAGAAATCCTCAAGGGAAAACTCCTCAAGAATACCCAAGCTAGGGAAAAAATGTCATGTAAAGTGCATTTGGAAAAACAATAAAAGGCCAACATAGGATAAGTCACAAAATCATAATGCAAGAGTAGAAAAGGATGCAGTCCAAAGGAGTAGACATGTCAAGAGGCTTCATAGCATCGTGTTCTACTCTTTTTTTATTAGATCAAGACCAAAAGGGAAATGGATAGAGAAATGCTAGAATGAATAGAGAAAAATAAATATGAAGGCTAAATAGGAAGGAAATGAAAGAAAGATCATTGTAAGATAGCTCATAAGATAGCCAAATGTTTGTGTATAGATCAACATTGTCAAGATCAAAGAGAGAAGATGGAATGGATGAAATATGTAGAAGAACTATGCATGATGTCTGATTGCTAGGTTTTCATCATAGTACTTATCCAAGGCACCACAAGGGAGTAGTTTTCACCATAGGATGAATTTATTTCTCTTTACTTTTGCTACCAAGGCGCTTATTTCCAGGTTTTCACCAAGGCACATTTTCAATTTTTTTTCATTTCTTTTTAATTTTATTTATATTTATATTTTTTTTGGAAGAAGGCAAGCTTTTTAGATAATTATCCTTGAAAGGATAAACCATGATATGCCAAAGATTCAAAATGATATGCTCAAAGATGTTGATAGGGAAAGGAAGATGGAAGAGAAAAGTAAAGGATAAGGTTTTATTTAAAGCGAGTGAGGTTGGAAGATAGGAGGGATAGACAAATGAGGAAAAAGGATAGAAGGTAGAAGGATAATGAATGGAAGGATTGTGAAAGGGTAGGTGGAAAGGAAGGCAAGATCAACATCAATGCACACCTTGAAGGGTGGCAAGAGGATGGAGGAAATGTGAATGAAGGAATACGTGAAGGAATATGGTGAATGGATAAAAAAGGTTGTGGTTTAGGTGCATGGAATGGAATAATATTTTTGGAAGAAGATGAAGTGGAAGTCTTTGGAAGATTGAATGTTAAATTCACTTGTTTTTCAACATGAGACTCTTTCAAGAGAGACTTTGGAATCCATATAGTCATAGGCTTTTCATTTCTTTTTGATGATTTAGAGATAATATCTTCAATGATGGATTTTGGAACCCATACTTGTCTTGTATTTTTCTTCTTAGATATCTCTTTTGACTTCATGCCTCCATGTCGATTAGAGGAGACATGGTGATATTGTTTTTTTGATAGATTCTTGTATTGCTTCTTTTTCTTGTATTGAACATTCAAGTTACTTCCAAAAGACTAGGGACTTGTGGAAGAAGAAGGAGGATATGACTGGTTTAGATGGGTGGGTGGATGAAAAGGATTCAAGGGTATGCATCTATGTTGATCTTGAGGAAAGATAGGAGATGGAGGGATATAAGGACCCAAGATGGATGGTGAATTAGGAGAGTTAGGGGGGAAAGTGAAGGGACATAAGGACCCAAGATGGAAGGAAGATGTGAAACCCTTAGTATTGGTGGAAGAGGTCCAAGGATGGATGTGGAAGATGCAAAAGGATAATCAATAAGTTCATCAACATCTATATGACAACCAAGGACATCAGCATCTTTAGAGTGAGCATTAGGATTTTCAATAGAATCATGGACATCTTGAATATGAGAACCTTTTTTGATAGGATTGTTCAGAGCTTGCAAAGACTTAGGAAGAGTAGAAAGTGGAAGAGAACATGAAGTGGTAGAACAAGAAGATGGAAGACTTTGATCTTGACAAGGATCTTTGGATAGCTTAAGCACATAATTTTTCTCTTGATTATCAATAGGCTTAACATTAGAAGTGACAACACCATTTTTACCAACCTTAATGGAAGTATCATCTTTGGAAAGAAGAAGTGTAGTAAGGTTATTTTGATTGTCAATAAGCTCAACGGTGTAAGTAGTAGCGTGATCTTGCTTAGGAGAAGACTTAAGACATGGTGGAATGCATGGGAAAGGGGATGCAAGATCAAAATAACTATGAAATGGATAAGAGACACCATGAAAAGGATTGGATAACATGGAGGGGTCTTGATCTTGATCTTTCTTTATGTTCTTTTCTTTATCATTTTTAGAGTCCTCTTGACATGAAGCCACTTCTAAGGACAAGGGATCATGTTGCAATTGTATGGAAGAATTTGGAATAGATGGTGGAGGACTAGTTGAAGTAGGAATTATAGCATATAAAAGCTTAGGCTCTTTAGGTTTAGCATTATTGAAAGTATTTGCAGCCAAGTGAAGGTTAGCTTGAGTTTCTTTAAGAGGTAGCCTTTGCGGATAACTATAGAAAACCGCATGAAAAGTATTGGGACCTTTGGCAGATGAAGGACTTGTGAAAGATTTGATAGGCTTGGAAACTTTAGAAAATGTATGGGTATTGGAGGAAGTAGGGGATGGAAGGGAACCATCACAAGACAAAGGTTCAACATTAACATGATCTTTCTTGAGAGTGTAATCTTTATTTTCAGCATGAGAGTTCTTAGAGGAGAGATCCTTGTAGTATGCATGTTTATAATCAACACGGTACATTTTATATTCCTCAATAGAAGTAGATGTATCATCTAGGTATTGTTCACAAAAATCATCAAAGTCTCTTTCAAAATCAGAATCATATGGATCACCATCACGATCTATCCAATGTGATGTCCCATTTCCAGTAAGCACGAGCACACGATGAGGAGGACTGTTAGGAAAAAAGGTGTCATAGGTATCATTATATTGTCCATCATCATAGTCATCATAGTCTTCAAAGATGGGCGTGTCACTCTCTGTGGAAGAGGTATCAAAAGGGTTATCATGTTGCTCATTATGGTATGTCTTGAGAAGAGAAGTAAGACTCTTGGTATAATTAGAAGAGGAATGAGATCGTGGAGAAGAGGAAGGTGAAGACCTAGTAGAGGAAGAAGACGTGGGTGATGAGGAATGATGAGAAGACTTAGAATATGAAAGATTTTTGGAAGAAGAATGTCGTGACATGACCATGCATATGATCCTAGCAAAGACATTTGATTCACTCATTTTTTCCTTTATTTTCATCGCAAATTTATCACTCATGGGATTTTTGGAATAATACTCTTCAAATTGAGCAATGAGTTCGAGATCATCCATTTTCAAGAGAGGTTCCATAACAAGATAGTAGAAATTCATGGTTCTGGAAGAGGAGGAATCAAGCATGGAAGTGACAGAAGAGATGAATAGAAGAAAGAAGACTAGATAATAAGAGGAAAATAATCAAGAAGACGTGAAGAGTTTTAGGAAGAAGAGGAAGAAGTGTGAAGGAATAGGAGAAAGGATGGAAATGGGAGACTAGGAAGATATGAGAGATGTGGAAGAAAGAAGACCAAGAGTCATTTTGTGAAATTTGATACCATTTAAGTTCATTTGGATGTTGAGCAACATGTCCTAGCACCTAAGATTTGACCCAGACCAAGGATGACTAGAAATGACAAGAATCAATTCGCTATTTTGACATAATTTGGGAGTAGGTTGTAAAAACTAGATTTTTGACAATTTTGACCAATCTCTAACAACTTTGACTTTGGCTTTGATACGAGTTTTGAAATTTTAGGATGAATTTTGACACCAGAAAGGATTTTTGCTTCAAATTTGCAAATTTTCAATTTTTCAGTATCAGTTTGTTTGCAAATTTTTCTGTCCAATTTTTGAAGATCTGTGTAAAGGTTTGTTTCAAGTAACCAAGAAGATATCAAGCATGCAAAATAGCAAGCAAGGGAAGCAAGCAATCATCTAAAAACAATGAACAAGGGCAAAAGAAACCTTGCGCATGAACATGCAATAGTGACTTATTATGCTAATCCCTAGAAATACTACTTGTGTATGTTCCAAAAGGTTTTTCAATAATGCACATATTCCTAAAAAATGAAAAATTGGCCTCACTAGGGTTTGTAGTAATGGTCTGACTCTGCAACTTTTGTGATCTCAGGAGGGTGAACTCCAATCGAGGTGCACGAGGGTTTTGACACAGTCTGAGAATTTAATCAATCAGGAGCTGCTAGGGAGATCTGACAGCCCAACAAGAGACCACACCTGTGCAAGTTTCTTCCACAGAGACATTTATATAGCAGTTGTTGCTACCATGGTAAAAATGGCTATTACCGCTTGAGGTTCCATCCATGTGGTTGACCCAATTAAGGGAATGTCCACTATGGTTAACCCTCTCTAAAGGTGACTCACAAAAGATACCACATGGGGACTTGTTCCAGATTCAAGGATCTAATTTTTTGATACTACCCAAAAAGGGAGTAGAGCATAATCCTCTAGCCTTTTCACTTTTAACCAAAACAAAGTAGACAGATTAATCTGACATGCTAAGACTAAGATTATCTCACAAATATCTATGACATCCACTACTTATGATCTATCAACCCCTCCGAAGAGAGAATGTATCAATCAAAAGTTGAAGACACACAAATCTAGTAGAACATGAGACACTCTTAGTATCCTCCCTACCTACAAGGGCCCCTTCATTGAGAAGAGTTTCACTGGAAACCCAATCTCTCAAGGACCATGAATAGTGTGCATAGGGCCTAATTATTATGTGTAACAGATATGCAAAAAGCAAATCTATGTTCATTTTAGAGCCCAAAACTGAAGTGTGAATTATGAAAGCTGTAAAGGCACTCAAGCTTGACACAAGAGAGTTTGTTTTATGTCCAAAAATGAAAAGTTATCAGATTTAATACAATACCTAAGTTTCTCGCAATGCGCTTAGTAGATTTGACCTATTTTAGCAATTTTTGAGCATTTGTCTTCTATCTTTTGTACCCACAAGACGTACCTGCACCTGCACCTACAAACCAATGTTATGAAAAAATTACCTATTCTTGTACATGAAACCAAATGTTATAAATATCCATAAAAAAAAAGAAACACAACTTGTCAACCCCACGTGGTAGAAAATCAGGTTAGTCAAATATAATATGTCATTTGATAATCGAAAAACCTGTTGTCATAAAAAATTATATTTTGACCAGTCTGCACTAAATCAAAAATAACTTTTGCAAATCAAAAAAAAATTAATCTAAAACAATAGAAAATGAAAGCTAACTCAAATGCCTTTTTAGAAATATAAATTTTGGATCTGTATCATGTCATATGTGCATGTACCAATAAAAATATTAGTTGGATTTCATAAAATCAGGTTCAAACCAGTCTTCACTAAAATGATCATAACTTTTTCAAATAAAAAAAAAATTAATCCAAACCAATGAAAAATGAAAGATAACTCAAATAAATTTCTATAAATATAAATTTTGGATCTATATCATATCATATGTGCATGTACCAATAAAAACATCAGTCGGATTTCATAAAATTAGGTTTAGACAAGTCTTCACTAAAATGATCATAACTTTTGTAAATCAAAACTAAATTAATCCAAACCTATGGAAAATGAAAGATAACTCAAATAAATTTTCATAAATATAAATTTCAGATCTATATCATATCATATGTGCATGTACCATTAAAAACATCAGTCAGATTTCATAAAATTAGGTTCAGACCAGTCTTCACTAAAATGATCATAACTTTTGAAAATAAAAAATAAATTAATCCAAACTAATGGAAAATGAAAGCTAACTCAAATAAATTTCTAGAAATATAAATTTATGATCTATATCATATTATATGTGCATGTACCAATAAAAACATCATTTGGATTTCATAAAATCAGGTTCAGACTAGTCTTCACTAAAATGATCATAACTTTTGCAAATCAAAACAAAATTAATCCAAACAAATGGAAAATGAAAGATAACTCAAATACCTTTCCAAAAATATAAATTTTGGATTTGTATCATATTATATGTGCATGTACCAATAAAAACATCAGTTAGATTTCATGAAAAAATAGCCCAGAAATTTATCACAAAACTCACAAAAATTAACCTTGTGGTCATGGGTTTGAGAAAAATGATAGAAATTTGATATAATAGAATGGAAACCCATTTTAGAGCCCCAAGGTGGGTGCCAAAAATGTGTGTGTGAATTTTGTACCTAGCTATAGACACAACACTTCAGTAAAACATTACAGGTTAGCTAAAATCGAAATCGTGCAATGAAATGAAAACTAAACTAACCAGGTGATTTACTGCCTTCTAGTAGATGTGAGTATGTATTCTCAGATTGGACCGAGATCAGTGACCTTGATGACACCTAAATGAAAGATTTGAATGCAAAATATATGGAAACTGTATGAATGCAACTAATCTATATTTTTGATATTTTTGTGCAATAAGAATGAAAAATCTCAATATGAAACTATTCTAGAATGAAATTGATCTATGAATATACAAAGTAAGCTAACAATGATATGAAATATGAAACTAGAATAAATTGAAAACAGGATTGATCTCACAAAAAGTTGTTGATTTGCAAGAAGCTTCAATTCTTTAGATGTCAATTCTCCAAAGTATGCAAATTATGTGGATGATTGAGATTCTGTGGATTCTGTGGATTTTGTGGATCATTTGTGAAGAGCTGAGCCTTGATTTTATAGAAATCCAAGGCTTTGAGGATGCATTGAAAAAAGCCATAAATCACTCTTGATAAACTCAGGTTAATTTTTGAGTTAACATGAAATTAAGAATAAATAATTCATAAAATCATGCAAAAGCAATTTTTATCTCAAAATAGAGCTTTAGTTCTCTTTTTCAACTCATCATTAGATGTTGAGTTTTAGAAAGTTTACAAATTGAAATTAGCAATTGTTTTAAAGTTGACTGCTTTTATGATTGTGCATGATTTAATATGAATTAATTTAATAAATAAATTGATTTATTTTCCACTTAACTGATTTTTAGAATTAAAAATAGCAATTGATTTATTGGTTAATCAATTATTAAAATCAAACTTTTATTCAAAAATAATATCATTAAATATGACAACTTGCTTTAATTAATTAAATAAGAATTTAATCAATTAATGATAGGAATTTTGATTTATTGTCAAATTTAAATAATAATAATTAGGAATAAATATAATTAAATAATTAAGTGGCAGAATTAAATTAATTAATTAAATATTCATCATATTCAATTAATCAACTTTAGGATAAATATGATTTATCGCCAAATAATCATTAAATTAAAGATAATTATGATAAAATAGGAATATTCCTCGATGCATAATTTAGGATAATCAATTAAGATTTGATAATGTGCCGATGTGCCTTAGGTTAGGACTTTGATGTCAATTTCATTCAATGTGTCGATATAGGAGGTTAATGAACCTATAGCCCATTTTTGGGGTATTACAATACCTAGATGACATTGTGATATTCAGTAAGACTAGAGAAGAACATTTTTTGCACATTAAATAGGTATTATAGAGATTGAAAGAAGAAAAGTTGCTAATTAATTTGAAAAAGTGTTCATTCATGAAAGAAGAGATTGTGTATTTGGGATTTGTGATTTTAGCTGATGGTCTAAAAATAGATCTTGAGAAGGTTGAAGCTATTTTGAATTGGCCTACACTTGAAAATGCTAGCGAGGTAAGATCATTTCATGGTTTAAAAAGTTTTTATCAAAATTTCATCATAAATTTCAGTTCAATTTGTAATACTATGACTAAGACTATAAGAGGAGATACATATAATTCAAGTGGATGCATAGAGCTGATAAAATTTTTGAGACTCTGATGTAGAAGGTTGCTAAATTACCTGTGTTATCTTTACCTAATTTTAATAAGGTATCTCAAGTTGAATGTGATGTAAGTGGTTGTGCAATAGGAGTTGTTTTGAGTCAAGAAGGTAAACCTGTCACTTTCTTTGGTGAGAAATTGAATAATGCAAAAAAGAAATATTTTGTGTATGATCAAGAGTTCTATGCTATTATTCAAGCCCTAAAAAAATGGAGACATAATTTGATACCGAGTGAATTTGTGTTGTATACTGATCATAAGGGTTTAAAGTATATGGGTAGTCAGAATAAATTGAATCATAGACATATGAAATGGGTTGAATATTTACAGAGTATACATTTGTAATAAAACATAAGAGTGGGGTCACTAATCGAGTTGTTGATGCATTGAGTAGAATAAGATCTTTGATGATTGAAATGAGAATTGAAGTTCTTTGTTTTGATGACATGAAAGATTTATATGAAACTGACCCTAATTTTTATGACCCGTGGAGAAAGTGCAGAGATCCTATTCAAGATCAACCAAGTACTAAATGGGAAGACTATTTCATTCAAGAAGGTATGTTGTTTAAAGGTATTCAGTTATGTATATTGAGAGGATCAATGAGAACTAATTTGATAAAGGAGAAACATAGTAGTGGTTTGGATGGATATTTTGGCATTGAAAAAACATTGAATTTTCTTAAGGAGAAATACTTTTGGCCATAGTTGTATAAGGATGTGTTAGAAATAGGGAATACTGAGAGGGGGGGGTGAATCAATATTCTACAAACTTTATCTTTTGCCCGATTATAGATATAATAGATTATCTTTACACATGCATAACATAAGAAGCTAAACAACATGCATAGCAATAAAACTAAAGAACTCATAACACATGATTTGTTCTCGAGGAAACCCTGGCCAAGGGAAAACCCCAGTGGGGATGGTACCCACAAAGATCCACTAATGAAAAGTATCCTGTTAAGGATGTTGACCTTGTTAGGAGTCTATTACAAACATATAGTGTATCAGTCCTGATTAAGGGACTATAGGCCTTGTTAGAAGCGTCAACCCTGTTAGGAGTTGGTAGTACAAAATGTGATTACCAGCTGAGCCCACTACCCAAAAAAGTAATGTACAATATACACTAACTATAAAATAGGTCAAGGTACATAACCTTATACTACTTGCATCAATATCTCTTCGCTGATCTTTCACTATCGCTATTACATATGCTTCATATACTTCGCATCATACTATTACAATTGCTTGCTTCTTTTTCAATTACAATTGTTACTTTACTTTAAAATTACAAATAAATTTATATATATACCAATAGCTTTAACCAAGAGTAAAAATCTAAGATGTCATCCCTTTATATTGTTAAGACATTATTTTGATAAACAAAATAATCCCTTAACTCTTTACCAATTCTGCCTTCATATACTATCTTGTCAGCTTCACACTGTCTTTGATAAAACTATCACAAATTCTTCCATACATGCCATACTAACTTTTTCTCTAAGATGGGTCATCATTAGTCACCATAGAGTCTATGTTCAAGTGTGAAAGCATTGAACTCACTCTAGTCAACGTCGCAAACAAAAACTATGTTTGAGTATACTGGTAAAAATACTATCTCACACTTAGACAAATATGCAATGCGCTCTGTCATACTTTCTCTCTAACTTGTGTGATCTTCATGTGGATCATATGTTTCCATAATTACAACATCTATGCAATCAACTCAGCCAAATTGCCAACAATCTCCCCCTTTGTCATTGGTGGCAACATATGAGAAAATTGGCTAAGTGTGCAACTCCAAAATCTCAAAATTGTGGCCATAGTATAACATATATATACTATCCTTATAACTCCTCAAAAATCTTATATGTAATACAATACTCCCCCTAAGAGTATCAAATCTTATCATATACTATCAATTTTCTACTAAATATCTCTCCCCCTTTGACAATAATGACAAAATAACGGTAGGGAGGGTTACAAAATTGTATCACAAAAAAGTTATACCTCAATTCATTTATTGCAAAGCCGGTAGGCTTGCAACACAATTTGCAAAATCTATTTTCATGTTTTCTATCTCCTTTTCCCATGACTTAATGGAATCAGCCACATTGAGTAGTGCGCTTAGTCCATAAGATGCTATTTGACAAGCTTGGAGGTTCTCAAAGTTGAATTTCTGAAAATATGTCTTAGCTGTAAGACAATCTTCTAACTACTCTTCAATAACACTCAACTTCATAGAAACATGCTCTCTCAAAAGAATATATTTCCTTAACTTCCTATCTTTCTCATCTTGTAAAATTCTAATTTCATCAAAAATTTTCCTAACTTTCTTCTCAACATCATAGACCTTCACATTAGGATTAGATAGAAGGTTTGTTTCATTCAGAATCTCAGCTTCCTTCAATTTTATCTTCTGATCTTCCTCAACTGTCAAAGTTTCTAATTTTGTACATTGTATGTACAAAGATTTTCCTATCTCCAAATGTTTCCTCAAATCTTTGATATAGATATCAAGAGTATTGATATCATTGTTGATGTAGTGACTGATGTTTAACAACATTCTAGCCTCATAGTCTTCCTGTGCTTTCACTTTTGCAATATCAGCTAGGTTAGTGAACTCATCATCAAAAGTGCTCATCACTTTCTTTGCCTTGTCCATAGGGTCTGCTTCTACAATCTGTGTGGTCACAATACTTTGTATCTTTTTAGTTAGGTCCTTCAGACATCCTTCTAAACTTTTAACTTTCTTATTCTTGTTGGCATTAAGCAGGATTGCCACTAGTGATAACACTTATTTGCATTCTGAGTGCAAACTGAGCAGAATAGTGCAAACCGAGTAGAACAGTGCAAACCGAGCAAAATAGTGCAAACTAAGCAGAACAGTGCAAACTGAGCAGAACAGTGCAAACCGAGCAGAACAGTGCAAACTGAGCAGGACAGTGTAAACCGAGTAACATTATGTCTACCGAGTCACTAGTATTTATCAAGTTCAAAACCTACCGAGTGGTTAGTATAAATTGTGCCTTCACTTCTACTGAGTGCATGACGATGCCGAGTAATGCAGTGGACGCCGAGTATCAGAAAATCACCGAGTTAGTTTGTAGGAACCGAGTAACCATACTTGGGCTGACTTAGTAGCACTTATGTTTATTTGTCAAGATGACTTTGTAATTGTAATTGTAATTAATTGTTTAGATTTGTATATAAATAATGTTGTAAAATACCAAGATGTATTGTAATGAGTATGAATGTGAAAAAGAAAGAAAGGCAGAGATAAGTGAATTACAAAGGGCTACAGCAGTATAAGGAATAGCAAAGACAAATTCATCACAAAAGGTGATCAGTACATCAGCGAATCTCATTCAGCAATCCAGTTGCAAAGCAAGAGATCTACTGTTTCATCCTAACAGATGAATCAGTACTAAAATCCTTTAACCGGGTAGACTTAACAGTCTTTTGTAAAATCTCTTTACTAAGTACATACTTCTTTTGTAAGTTTGTAAAAATCCTCTAACAAGGTGGACCTAGCAGTCCTTATTGCTCCTAGTAGGGCAGATCATCAGAAGTGATCAATTGTAAGCCTTAACCAGCCAACTTTATATTGCAGTACTAAAGCTTTGTGGGTTTCATCCCCACTCCAGTTTTACTTTCTTTTTGGAAGGTTTCTGGGTAACCAAATCTATGTGTCATTGTTGTGAATGCTTTTAAGTTTCATGCTTTCTATATGCAAAAGGATAAAGTAAAATATATGTTAATACATCTATTATTGAAAGAAAATTTGGAGTTACTGATTCACCCCTCCCCTCTCAGTAACTTGGTTAATTCCTAAATATTTCCAACAATTCTTCCCAATGATTTTGTTCAAAGATGTGATCAATTCCATTTGATCATCATCATCCACTTCTTTTCCCAAATCCTCAAACAAAGATCTAGTTTTCTTCTTCTTTCCAGTCTTAGGAGTAAGACTAATTTTTTCTTTAGAGGGTATAGATGCTTGTACTTTTGATACTTTGGGTTCTTCAACAATAAATTGGGTCTGCTCTACTTTTGCAGTTCTATCTGGTTCATCAAGAGCCGAATTGTCAACAATGTTCTCTAGATTCTTGAATACATTATCATCAGTATCCAAGGTGATCCTTGTACCTTCAACATTCATAGATTCTTCTTCAATGTTAATAGCTGGTGGAGAGGGAATATCCTCTTGTTTTTCTTCTTCTGCTTGCTCTGCTGCAACTGATGTTTCTCCAACAATTTCTACCATAACTTTAATTATTTATTGTTCAATCTCTGCATTCACTTGTTCATATTGTCCTACCATAATCTGAATGGTTCTCATTTTTGTCCTTAAATGGGTGCTAAGGGGCTTCAGAATTTGTTTAAGATGTTCATCATCTCTAACATCACATAGTTTCTTCACAAGATTCTCTCTGATAGATTTGTCTTCTTCTTGTGCTCTCATCTTCCTGTTAACAAGTTTTTGGAATAAGTCATCAAGCATCTTTCCATGAATAGAGTCAAAACTCTTATTAGCCAGAATCAAATGCTTGACCACTACATTTTCAAGATTCAATTTATCAGAATAGTCATAAAGGTCATAGTACTTATTCATTTTAGTGAAGTCTCCATCTTTTATAATTTCTTCATTCACTCTCTCAACTCTAGGTTTCCATGCTTTCTTCTTCATAGAAGTGTCATCATCTTTAATTTCTACAATTTTCCTAGGTACTGGTGGCACCAAAGTTTTCTGCCTCTTACCAGGTCTAGTAGCAATTTCTTTCACTCTCTTTCTTGGTGTGGAGGAAGTAGATCTAGTAGGTTTTCTTGCTACTTGTTCCTTCTTAGGTTCCTCTACTTTCACCTTGACTGGTGCTGCACTAGATGATAAGGGAGGTACAAATAAAATCTCTTTCTATCCAATATCTCTGATTTCTATTGCTGTCTACTTTGCCACTAAGAATTATGTCTCTGTCAATCCTGTATCCTTCAATATTTTCTTAATAGTGTTGTCAACTCTTTTCTTAGACTGTTTCTCCTCAAGTATAGCCTTTGTGGAGTTGAAATTTTCTTCAAAATTTCCAAATCTATTACTGTGGGTGTCAACCTTGCATTTAAGTAGCTTGGTCACATATTCTTCTATCTCTATTTTAGATATTTCATAGCCAAGAGGGTCTATGAACTCAATTCTAGGTTCAACTACTTCAATGTATGTAAAGTTAGTGTCAACCATAAAACATATTTCATTCTTGTATTTCTCCACAAGAGACTATGGAATCCTTGATCGGCTAGACACAATATTCTGAAATGTCTTAATAACAAGTATTGCACTCTCATTAACACTATCAATAACAAGCTTTCTATATACTACATTAATTCTTTCCATTGTATTTTGTCCATCATTCCAATCATTTCCTATGGTGTAAGGAAATTTCCTCAAAAGATGAAAAAACATGTAAGTGATCAAAGATGAGAATCTAAATTGTGTATACTTTGTTTTCTTAACCTTCTCCAAGCTCTCAAACAGTTGAATTCTTAGAATCTCACACATATCAACTAGGACTTTGTCAACACACATCAAATAAGCTAGTGTACCATTCTAGCTGCCATGTCATCCTCTCTTGAATTTGCACAAAACTTGATTGTTAGGATCTTGCATAGGTATCTAACATCAGATTGTTGGATCTTACTAATTACAATTCCTCTACCATTATAGGATGAATTAGTGTTAACAATGACTATATTTCTCATGTTCTTCTCATTTAAAGGAATAGCTCCAGATTTAGACAGTCCAGTGACTTCATGAATCAAATCAGCTATAATGTCTATTACTCTATCTTCTAGCCAAAACTTCCCATTATGAATTCTACTAAGGATTAGCTTAGTGCATTCTTCATTATCAAACTCATACTACAATGCATACTTAACAATCTCATTGTCTTTCAAATGATCATATCCTTGTTTCAATGACAATTCCTGGTTGTAAATCTTCTCATACTCACTTGTAATATCACTATCACTGATGGTTTCTAACTTGCATCCTAGATAACTTCTTACATTCTCTAAATGCAAAACTCCATCTGGTACGGATGATAAAGCTAACTTAGGGTCTTCTTCCAGAGGTTCAACTAGTTCCCTCTTCATTCTAGGTCTATTTTTATCTCTAATATTGTGTATTAAAGATACATCCATGATTTCTTCAAATTCCTTTTACCGATTCACAGATCTGTCAAGTAAAATACCTCAATTTCATGAATTTAGGGCTTGCATAGATTCAACACTCAAATCCTTCACCAAATCATTGCAAAAAGCTTCCAATCACTACTCTTTGATCTCTTTAACACTTGTGTTTTCTTTGATGATCAAATAACACTGATCATAACCTTTTCTTACTTCAATCTCACTTAGTTCTAACATCACATTCAATTCTTTTGCTGCTTCTTTCCAAAAAAGCTGGTTCTACTATCCTACAAAACTTAAAACTTCTTGTGATCTGACAAAACATAATATTTTTCTTTGCACTCTTAACCATAGGATCATAATATCATAAACTACCTTCCATTAACTGCACAAGACTTAATTCATCATAAATCTACTTCTACACTAAGCTAAGTTCCTAATCTACTATAATTTTCATAAATTAAGTGCTTTGAGATAGGTCAAGTAAGGATTCATTCTTACCACTTGATACTTCACCTTTCTAATTTCCTTCAATGTTGAATATGTCTCCCTGATCTATGCTTTTAACAAAATTCACTTCATCTATATTGGACAACAACCTTTCTATCTATTACCTGCATCTTCATTTCTTCTTTCATGATTTCTAGGGTTAGGGTTAGGATGAAAAACTACATTGTTCATTCTGCAAAACCTTGCTATATGTCCAATCTTGTTGCATATCTAACAAACAATTCCATTGCTTCCATTTCCTGGTCCAGGTGGATTAATCTGTGATCTGCAATTTCTAGCAATGTGTCCAACCTTTTTGCATCTATAACATATTACTCCATTCTTCTGTTCATATCTTTAGTAGGTTTCTTATCTGCATTGTTAGTATTCTTAAAAATTCTACTATTATTATTATTCTCAATATATTTAGGTTTCCTACATTCAATAACTCTATGTCCAAATCCATGACAGTTATAACAATAACCATTAAGAGATTTAAATTGCTTACTTGTGCAATCTTTCTTCATATGACCAATAGTATTACAAGAAAAACATCTACCTTTGAATTCTCTTTGCATACCTTTGGATGATTCATCTTGCTTTGGTGATTCTTCTTCTTTAGGTGTATCTTCAGATTTTTTGATCTCATCATACTTCTTCTCATCTAAGCTTTTAGATAGTTTCAAATTTGGTTCCTTACTTTCATCATTTGCCTTGAGGGTGTTAAATCCAAGACCAGTCTTATCATAGAATGGTTTTTGAAAAGATGCTTGTGTATCAATCTTCTTACTAGTTGAATATAGCCTTTCAAGTTGTTTCTTGGATTGACTCAGTTCACCTTTCACATTCTTGTTGTATTTCTCAAGTTCAGCATACTGCAAATTGACTTTCTCAAGTTTAGATGTTACATTTCCAAGTTTAGATTTCAGTCTTTCATTTTCAGTTTTTAGACTTTCATTCTCAAATTTTAGATTTGCTTCATTTTTTCCATTTCCATCTTTCAAACTAAGCTTCAAATTTTCTATCTTCAATTCATGCTTAAGGATCTCATTTTCTTTTTCTAAATTGTCATCACAATCTTCAATAAGAACTTCAAATTTCTTTTCAGATCTCAGATCTTCTAATTTTTTTTTCAATTTCTCAATGAGGTTCTTTACATCATCATATTTTCCTTTTAGATTGTCTCTTTCTTCAGTAAGCATATCAATCTATTCAAGAGATTCTTTAAGATTCTTCTATAGTTGATCCATATCCATATAGATTTTACTCAAGCTGCTAGGCTTTCCTTGAATGATTCTTTTCTGAGTAACTATGCTCTGATACCAATTGTTAGAAATAGGGAATACTGAGAGGGGGGGGGGTGAATTAGTATTCTACAAACTTTATCTTTTTCCCAATTATGGATATAACAGATTATCTTTACACATGCATAACATAAGAAGCTAAACAACATGCATAGCAATAAAACTAAAGAACTCATAACTAATGATTTGTTCTCAAGGAAACCCTGGCCAAGGGAAAACCCTGGTGGGGATGGTACCCACAAAGATCCACTAATCAAAAGTATCCTATTAAGGATGTTGACCCTGCTAGGAGTCTATTACAAACATATAGTGTATCAGTCCTGATTAAGGGACTATAGGCCTTGTTAGAAGCGTTAACCCTATTAGGAGTTGGTAGTACAAAATGTGATTACTAGATGAGCCCACTGCCCAAACAAGTAATGTATAATATACACTAATTAAAAAATAGGTCAAGGTACATAACCTTATACTACTTGCATCAATATCTCTTCACTGATCTTTCACTATCGCTATTACATATGCTTCATATACTTTGCATCATACTATTACAATTTCTTGCTGCTTTTTCAATTACAATTGTTACTTCACTTTACAATTACAAATACATTTACAGATATACCAATAGCTTTAACCAAGAGTAAAAATCTAAGATGTCATCCCTTTATATTGTTAAGACATTATTTTGATAAACAAAATAATCCCTTAACTCTTTACTAATTCTGCCTTCATATACTGTCCTGTAGACTTCACACTGTCTTCGGTAAAACTATCATAACTTCTTTCGTACATTCCATACTAAATTGCACTTTGAGATGGGGCATCATTAGTCACCATAGAGTTTATTTTCAAGTGTGCAAGCACTGAACTCACTCCAGTCAACGTCACAAACAAAAAATGTGTTTGGGTATACTGGTAAAAATAATGTCTCACACTTAGACAAATATGCAATGCGCTCTGTCATACTTTCTCTCTGACTTGTGTGATCTTCATGTGGATCATATGTTGCCATAATGAAAACATCTATGCAATCAACTCAGCCAAATTTCCAATAGGATGTTCAAAAATTTGTGAAAATTTTTGGATTTTGTCAAGTGGCAAAGGGAGTAAGTTAGAATACTGGATTGTATACACTGATTTATGTTCCTAAGAAACCTTGGATTGATATTAGTATAGAATTTGTTTTTGGCTTATCGAAGACAGTAAGAGGTAATGATTCAATATTTGTTATTCTGGATAGATTTTATAAGATGGCATATTTTGTACCTTGTAGAAAGACATTCGATGTAGTGCATATAACATATCTTTTCTTTAAGGAAATTGTTAGATTGCATGGATTACCGAGGAGTATCATATCTGACCAAGATAGTAAGTTTGTTGGATACTTTTGGAAGAATCTTTGGAAAAAGTTGGGTACCAAGTTGAGAAATAGTTCTACATTTCACCCATAGACTGATGGATAAATAGATGTTGTAAATAGAATTTTTGGTAATCTTTTGAGATGTTTAAGTGGAGATAAACTAGGTAATTGGGATTCCATGTTGGCATAAGAAGAGTTTGGAAATAATAATTTAGTGAATACGAGTACTGGAAAAACACCTTTTGAGATTGTTAATGGCATACAACCGAGAGGTATATCCGATTTGAAGAACATTGCCAGTGAAGAAAAGAGAATTTTTAAAGGAGAAAAGTTTACTGAGTTCATGAAAAAATTGCATGAGGAAGTGAAACATAAGTTGGAGAACAGTAATTAGAAATACAAGGATAGAACAGATAGATCAAGAAGACATAAGACTTTTTTAGTTGGGGATGAAGTAATGGTACACTTGAAGAAAGGTAGATTTCCTATTGGAACCTATGAAAAGTTGAAAATGAAGAAATTTGGTCCCTGTAGGATATTGAGGAAATTTGATAGTGGAAATTCTTATGAGATTGAGTTACTTGATGACATCGATATATCAACTATATTCAACATTTTAGACTTATATGAGTATCATGAATCTGATGAAGAAATGCCAGTACCAAATGATTATCCTAAGAACAAGACATAATAAGTTGAGAAAATTTTGGAACAAAGAGTTGGTAGAAGCACAAGAGGAAAAGAGCACATGGAGTATTTGGTAAAATGGAAGAATAGACCAATTAAAGAACAATTGTGGATTACACAATCAAAGTTTGATTTAGCTCAGGTTGTAACTACTACATGATTTAGAGAATCATCTCAAAACAACTCTAGGTGTCTGAATTAGGAGAATCTCGGGTTCTTGGAAATCCTGTATCACTAAAAACAAGTTAGAGTTGTTAGATATGCTTGGTAGCTTCTTTTGGGCTCTTGGTGATGTTTTCCTATTTCCACTAACGGAGCTCAGTTTCTACTTGGTTCCTTTGTTTACCAAGTTGGCTTGGTTGGTTCACCAAGTTAATTCCCTGTCACTCGGTAATCTTGCTCACTAAGTAGTTTATTTTGGATTTCTATTGAGGCTGAGTTATGCATTTAATTTTGGTCATGGATTTAATCATTACATTGATCACTGGGAAGCGTGTGGACCTAGATCTAGTCATTTCCTTCTCCACTATTGGATCTGAAGGCTGATCTATTTTGATAGCCTCTTTTATAAATAAAGTAGTGTGTTGTAGTTGTAGGAATAAGTTTTGAGGAGATAGAAGATAGTTTCTGAAAGTTGAATCCTCATAGGTTGGAGGAGTGTTGTAACTAAATTATGAATGTATTTTTCTGTAACTGGGAAGGCCTTACAACTTGAAATGTATGAGGTTATTGATAAATAATATATGATTTTCCCCTACATTCTCTCTCTCCCTGTTGTGTTATTGCTTCCTTGTTTTGTTTTTGCAAGGAGGTTGGTGATTAAGGTGTGATTTTGGCCCCTTTTCATACCTCCCCTCCATCACATATCATATGATACAATGCTAGACAAAATGATAGAATATAGTAAAATAGATAATTTACCACTATTTTTGAAAATTTGGACCAATTTGGATGAGTTTGGATTCAAATATGTGATGAGTCCGAGTGTCCCTAAATTAGATATGAGTGTTTCCAAGCAAGAAATACTATGGTCAAACAAGTCTCCGAACAATCCACAAAAGGACAAAGCAAATTTGGGGACACAAGCAATTGTGAAGCCTAAATAAATGTTGCAATATGTCAAGAGTGTCAAGTGTATGTTCTATAATGATTTACACTAGTCTTAAAACATTCAAAAAAACATTAAGAAAAAACTACCTAAGGTCAAGGATAGTATTAAAACCTTTTCCCACAACATGGTATTTCGTTGCCTCATGTTGGTACTCTTTTCTCTCTACTTGTAGGTTTACACTATGATTGATAAACCGATGTCACTAACTCTATCACCACTCCAAAGTGTGCAAGGAAAAGGGACAATTAACAAGGATCAACAAGGATCAACAAGGATCCTCCTACACTTTGAGCCTAGATGCTCAGGTGGGTGTACCTTTGACTCACTTCTTCAAAGGAGTCACAAAATATTATACAACTATACCCTTCACAAACTAGTTTTAAAGATTTTATCATTTAAATGTGTGATTAATGATGACAGACTACTTCTAGAGAATGGATCAGTGCCTTAACCTAGGGCATAGAGTCACTCAATAACATATATCAACTAAAATTTTTAACTCAAACACTCTTGAACTTAGAATAAGTGCTTTGCCTATTATCCCTCTCGCTCCCAAACCTGATCATCAAATTCTTATTCAACCATGAACTCACTAAAATCACCTTAAAGACTTTAATCCTAACTTTGTGAGGAACTCAAAGATAATTCCACAATACTCTTTGTTTACCATATGCTAACTCACTTTGTGACATTAACATATATAAGCCCAAGATCAAAATAAGAAGACAAACAAGAATCTGAGATTGGAATTCAAGTGTATTCTCATTAAAATCTACAGAATCTATACATTACCAAGACAAAAAAATGCTAGGAAACAAACCCAAAAATCCAAGCTCTCCTTGTTCAGTCTTTTACATTGATTTTCAACATAACATCAACAACAACCTTTGGGACCAAAAGACTTGGAACCCCTACAAAATCAAAACTACAACAATATATACCACCAGTCATCTTGGAAACCCAAACAGTCAGGATGCAACAAGCTACGGATGACTGAGGCAAGTGCTAGGGCTTTCACCCACCAAACCAACCAAATACAATCAAAATTTACTACACGGGAGAAAAACCAAGCAACCTGGAGAAAACAGATCCTAGAATGATCTTCATCAATGAGAAATCTCTTGATTTGTACCAAGGACCATGAATCCACCATGTTAACCAGTCTAATCAACCACCTACAACATGCCTCGAGCAACATTACCCATTCCTTACAGTATAATCTCCCTGCAAACAATCATCATGCCTCTGGACCACACTACAACAACAAAAAAAGTCAAAATCTACCAAATCCAGCTGCTCCAGCATTGAATTTTAGGCCTCTAGTGGTTGAAAACCCTTAAAATATTCAAATCTAGAAGAAAATGGCTACATCAGGGTGCGAGACAACACATCGATGGTTAGAAGTCAAACTAAGATCAACTTTAAAACATGACCGTTAGATCCTCACTTTTCTTGGGCATCTCAGATTTAACCTTAGTGGGAATCCTAGTTTACATTTATGCCTTAGTCATGAAAATGCCAGACTTCATCTCTAACCATAGTTACAATTAGAGACCATGTGACTAAAGAGAAAACTTAGGCCCACCTAGATCCATGTGTTGTCAAAACACTCACCCATATCATAATGAGTCAGCAATAGAGGACCCACCGCACGGTTCCATCTCTTAAAAAAAATCAACAACTGTCACTATACCGTGATGCTTAAATAACGTGCAACTTACCCCAGTGGTATAATGATGACCACATGATCAATCTATTGTTTAACAACCTTGAACACTTAAAACACCAGTCCCACCGATGTCTGCCACATCACCACCGAGCTTGGCCAATCAGAAAAGAACAACTCTGCAACACTTGGAAAATGGTCCTACTCCCCTCCCTTATGGTCTGATACCAAATCAACAGCTGGCACATGATCTAGTAGAGGAAGAATATTCCATGTGCTTTTACGCTAGCCATTAGATCTTAAGTCTACTGAATGTCAGGCTCCGCTGAATCATCTAACTCACCATCTAGCGCAACCAATGAAAAGCTGCCATTCGTGCACACCTGGTAGTGGACCCACTAAGAAATGTTGTATTACTTGGAAGATCTAATGGCTATCGCATGATCTCATAGCCTACTAAGATTTCATGAGATCATGCACCCATCATAGGATTAAAGATAGATTGAGATGCTGGGCCCACCGGGATAGGTGTCCGCTTGTCACTATATTGCATGTCAGAAAATTTGACAATAGTAAACCTTGCGGAATAATGACAACCACACAATTTAAAAGGCCGACACCTAGAAAAATAAATCTCGGGAGACCTAGGCTTGGATAGAAAAATTAAAAGGGGGCCCTGACATAATAACCTAATGATATAACATGTAAAATTGGTCATCAACAAATGGGGGCAATACAGTCTAGGGTTTCTTTTCACCAACGGCTAGAAATTTGAATTTATGAACTAGGGCTTGAGGACAGGGGCAAGGAAACACATTGCAAAGGCCAGAGAAAAATTCCATAGCCATGAAAATTATTGCAGGTGCTAACACCTCACACAAAGTGATGTTGGAATTTTTGAAGATAGCATCCAAGGGAATACATATTATGAGGAGTCTTGTGTTGGAAGTCTTATTGGTAAAGTAGGATATTGAGAGGGGCGGGGGGGGGGGGGGGTGAATTAAGATCTATAAAACTTTTACTCTCTTGAAACAAATTCAACATGTATATCATGAATCACATAAACATTAAATTCAATGTTGTAATAGATCTAACTACTAATCATATCCATGAAAATAAAACACATAACACAAAGATTTGGTAACCTATAAACCCTTGAAAGGTAAAATTGGGGTGGGGATGAAACCCACAAATCTTCACTATTACAACAATAAAGCATGCATGTTAGGGCTTCAAAGTTTTGATCACTTTTGGTGATCTACCCTGTGAGGGGTATGCCCTACTAAGAGCTTATAGACTTATACAATCTACCTTGATTAAAGGATTTAAACTTACAACAAAGTAAGAACTATGTTACAAGATTTACAAAGGTCTATTAGGACCACTCTGTTAGGAGATTTACCTTGATTCACTTGCTCAAATGTATCAGTACCTAATCCTTTGGTATGTACTTCAAATGATGATAACATATCTCCTCTTGCCAATTCTTATCTGATTTCAAAATATGATATAGATATGTTCTATCCTTCACTTCTCTACTTGGTCACTCTACTTGATCTATGCTTTTGACATCCAAAACATTGCTTCTTCCACATACATGTGAGATCATCTGATACTAGGGTTTTAATGTCACCTTAAATAGACAACTGATCAAGCTATTGGAAAAATGGTCAGCACTCCCCTCAAGATTTGTGACATGGCTTAATCTCCTCCTATGTATTCTATAATTCTAGTGGTTGTATTGTGCATTAATAGGTTGATCTTTTGGTGCAATGAAAAACACTACTTATAACAAGTGGTATCCAAGCTTGGTCACAGGTTTGAATCCTCTCAGATAATGCTGAGGGGGAGTTCTCCCCTTGAGATTTGTGACATGGCTTAATTTCCTACTGTGTGTTGTATAAGTCTAGTGGTTGTATTAGGCATTAACAGGTTGATCTTTTGGTGCAATGAGAACCACTACTTGTAACACAAGGTTCTAGATCAAGATCAACGATCTAGATTCATCACTTTTGTTGCTTATACATTCTCTTTTTTTGATTGGTTACATCACTTACATAGGGATTAATGATCACAATATAATGCATAATCAACTATTTAATTGTCTCAATGATCATTAAAATATGCATAGAAGTTGGCCAAAATAGTTTACCTAAGTGTTTGTACCATTTCAAACACATACCAAAACTAGCTTACTCGACATATGAACTCTCTAGTGCTCGTTCAAAACTATTTTCCATATAGTGTCACTCGACACTAACTATTTTAACCATCTTGACATTCATACTGCTCGGTAGCTAATGGGGTACTTGATGATCACTGACTTACTCGACAGTAACTACTGCTCGGTACATATACAAGTCAAATACATTACTTGACCTTAGTAGGATGACTCAATCATAGTGATGACCGACCAACTTTGACTTGATAATGACTAAGTATTTGACACTAATAGACAACATGACTTGGAGATCAACAATCTCCCCCTTTGACATTAGTGGAAAAAATACTTTGTCATGACTTTTCTTTATATTAACAAAATAGTACTCTAGTACTTCAATACTCCTCCTTTGACTATGACTCGACCTTCATAAAGACTTCATTATATATACATGATATATACATGACTTCTAACATACCTTTATACATTTATACCTTTATACCTTTATTCAAAATAGTATGTCATACCTTGATACATTTCCCCTTTTATTTCCATCTATTTCCCCTTTGGTCTTCATCTATTTCCCCCTTGTTTTTGTCACTCTCAACTACTAGGATGTTGGGGTTAGATAGTACTTGTCCAAATATTGTTTTTGGAGCTATAGAATCATTGCTAATGCATTGTCCCAACCAGATCTAATAGACTCCAAAACTTGTAGTTTTATTTCTAGCTGAGTAGCTAGATCAACTAAAATTTCTACAATAGAGAGATGAGGATCTCTTTGTACTAACTCTTTTGCCATTTCCAATTCTCTCTACATGACCTCAAAATGAGGTATCAACATTTTTTGAATAGAGATTAATTTGGCCCTTATTTTATCATCATTAGCCATTAGCTTGACTAATCTCCCTTGTACATGAGTTAACCTAGTAAAATTAATAGAGATGGAACTTGCATCCATGCTCAATGAATGTCCTATTGACTTCAAATCTAACTATAGTTTCTCAATAAGCTATTGATTCTCCTTTGTAAAGGTTTCTACATCACAGAGATGTTTTTACAAAGAATGAACATTTTTTACAACTTCCTCTAAGTAATTTACAAGGTCAGAAAGTTCAACTTGTTTGACTATAATCTCTGTTGCAACTTTCTCAAGTACTTTGGTATCAAACTTCCTCTTAGACCATTGCATTAATTTCTCATTGGCTTCAATATCATCAATATTCACCTTTTTAACAATATGGACCAACTTCTCTAATATAGTTGTATTCTCATTTCTATCTTCTAATTCAAAAGCATCAACAAAGATATCCTTGATCTCATGTAGTACCTTCTTCTATTGATGTTTTCTTCTCAATTCTTCTTGTTTTCTCTTCCTTTTCAATAAATCCTACAAAATTTACATCTTCTCATATGTCAAGTTATCAGTGTCCATTTTAGAATCATTATAACTTCATCTAGTGTCACTTGTGTTCTAGGAGACTTGTCCTTCCTTCTTGTGTAACTTCTTAGTCTCTGGTGTGCTTCTACTTGGAAACCATACTAAGGCTTGTATAGCCTCTTGTTCCTTTAGCTCTTTACTCTTCTTGGTTCCTGTAAGCATAGTCTCCTTTATTCTCTCAACATCAGGTCCTAATACATCTATTGTAGACTTATCTTCTTGATCTTCCATGCTCTCATCTCCTTCTTCTATATTAATTTCAAGGTTAGCATGGGTAGGCATATTGATTTCTTTTGTCATCCTACCCTGTTCCTTGACACTTAAACTTGTATGTCTTTTTATTCAGATGTGACTATGGGAGAGCTATCAAGTGTTGAATCCATAGTTGGTTCACCCTCAACTTTTGGATAATCATGAATTTGGATCAAAATTGGATTGGTGTATGGTAGAGATGTATTTGAAGTTGCCTTTGTCAGAATTTGACTCTTGATTTCTTCCTTGATTAAGGCATTTACATTTAGTTGTGTATCCTTAGGTACATCTTCAATGGTGATAAAATCCTTTTGTTCACTCTCCTCTACCTTCTTCCTTATCTCTTCCTCAATATTTTATTTCTCATCTATGTCCTTGGTATTATCAAGCTCCACTTGTCTAGATGTGTCTTCATCTTTGTTTGTACTCTTGTAAACTATCAATCCAAAAATTGTCTTCCAGATTAATGTACTTTATTGAAAAACCTCTTCAACATTCTTCTTCAATATAGAGTATGCTCTAAATTTAGGGAAAAATCTATTCTTGTACTATTACATGAATTTTTTTTCTATTCTTTTGTATCAATTCAAGCATTATTTGGGCTAAAGTTTCTTCTCTTATCTTCCTTGCAATCATAATGGCATACTACCATCTCTCATCAACTTTATTGAATCATTCTTCAGGGATAAGATTCTCATTTTTCAAAGGTGTCATCTTGAAGGTTCCCAACATTTCTATCATTGCATCCTCTATTTTTACCTTATCATTTTTGCTTAACTTTTCAAATTTAATGAGTTTGAATCTAGCTAAACCTGCACTACTCTTGATATTTTGACAAATTTTATCCATATTTGTTGGATGCTTATGCACATCCACATTGAATTTGCTAAAATCTTCTATGTCTATCATCTCCTCATCTTCATCATCCTTTTGTAACACCTATTTTATTCTTGGCTTCTTCTTAGGGTGGCTCAGCTTAACCTTAGTTTGTACTTGCTTTCTTTTCCTTGAGCTTTCCCCTTCAGTATTCTTTGCCATAGTTTTCTTTTGTGGCTCAGTTACTATTGCAATTGTGGATATGGTGCAGGAGCACCTAATCCTACTCCAAATTCAATAGGAATTCTCATGAAGCCTAAGGTTTCACACTAAGGTCCTTGAGACCTCTAGTCATGCTTAGGATAGGAATTAGTATTGAGATCTCATTGTAAGGCCATAGTTCCAAGTTGGCATTTTATGAGCCCTTGGTCTAACTATTGGTCATTTTTGATCCAATACCCTAGGAATAGGTATTTTTCATGTTTTCTATGTTTGGATCCATTAGGGACCATCAAATTAAGCATAAGACCAATTTTGGTCATTAGAATAGCAAATTCTCAAAATTGCTCAAAAGTTGGCAAGCAACTTTAGAGCAACTTTAAAAAGTTGTTAAAAACTTGTAAAAGACCCTCCCAAATGGATAAATGGTTTAAAACCTCACTTTTAACCATTGGGAGCGTCCTATAAAATCCCTCACAGGCAGGTGATAGGATATACAACTTGTAATTGGCATTTTTCATCAGTAAAAACTATCTATTCTCTGCAAATTTTGAGTTTCAGACTATTGTACAGATAGGTATAGACATTAGGGGATGAAAGAGTGATTCTAGAGGTTGAGTCTTTAAATATTATTTCTATTGTAGTTGGTCTCATGTGTTAATTTGAATTGGTTTGGAAGATATCAAAACTTTTGTGACAGTGCCTAGGATTAAGGCTTAAAACCAGGATTGGAGATAGGGCCTGATTGTTTAGGCACATTCCACCATGGGAAATTGATGCCCCTTGGTGGAATAAAATTAATTTAAATTTATTTTCATATTATGCAAGCAAGGAGAGTGGATTTTTAGGGAGTTGATCTTGCCACCATAACCTAGGTGTACATCTCTATGTGTGCACCGGTTAGGAAACTAGGACAGTCCTCCTAGATTTTGATTGAGGGTTCTTCAGGACCTATAAACTTGGATTCTCACTTTTTTTATACATATTAACCTGCTCCCACATCTATTTTGTGCATTTTCTTAGGGAAAAGAGTACCTATAGTGTATTTGGAGACATATTTAGGCCTAATAACCGGTCTAAATGTTGTAACATCAGAGCTTTCCCCTCAATTCCACTCCTTGGTGTTCAAGTATGTTTAGTAAACCAAAAAAGGGTATCACAATCCTCAACCCATACATTACCTCACTTGGGAACATTCAAAGTTATGTTTAGATTTCCTTCTAGGAAGGGCTACAAGCAAGTTTCTAGGATTGTGCAGCAGCATAGTCTTGTGTGTTGTTCAATGGTGAAAGAACCATTGGAAATAATGAAATAAGACCTAAATAGGCTAGAAACATGTTCATTAGCCACCCCTGGTCTTGGTATCTATTTCTTTGGGTTTGAGTATCCATTTCCTTGAAGAGATCTCTTAGTGGTTCATTGATTATTAGTGCTTGGGACTTTGGAAAACCTAGTCATTAGGTTATATTGTCTTTTAGGGTTTTGATAACCTTCTCTAAGTCCTATTTGATACTTGTGATAAGTATATTAGCACTAGACCTTGCACCTTGGGTGTTGAGAGCTCCAAACTCCGCCAAATTGCTCACTATTTGAAGGCTTTTGCTGACCACTACTGCATTAGGATACCCTTGTTCTTTTTCTTGTTGCTATAGGAGTAGGATTCTTCTTTAAGTTCTTCTTCATAGTGGTCTCAACAACTATTATTTCATTACCCTTCTTTTGTGCATCCACTTCCTCATCCTCACTTTCTTTAGAATCACTGGATTGGTCCTCACCATGACCTTGTGTGATTTCTAGTGGTGCATCCCACTCTTCTCCTTGATCCAAAATATTCTCAAGGTTCTTAACTATCTTCTTTCTTTTTCTTTCTAAGGTTGCAGATTTCAAGCCCATGGTTATCTTGGTTTTGGCTTCTTCATACCTTCCCAAATTCTTCTGCTAGTAAAGTTGCAATTGGTGGAGATATTTTATCTATATTTACCTCATAGGGAAATGGGCTCAACCATGATAACCTCAGTACAAAAAATTGTACATATCTGTGATTAGTATCAACAAGGAAAAAAACATCATCATAATATTTCTCAACTAGGGATACAAGGATTCTTATCCTCTTTCTCATTTTCTTCTTGAATTCAACAAAGTAGTTTTCCATTACACTATCAAAATTATCTCCTAATTTCTATATGAATTCACTTATTTTCTATGTCACTGGTTGGTCTTGACTCTAGACAACATCTCCTATAGTAGGAAAAATGTTTTGAATATAGAAAAATATGTATACTATCAGGGATTTGAACTTACACATTGAGTTCTTCACTTTCTTGATTGATGATAAGTTCTCTACTAATTGAGTCAATTGCAGCTCAGTAAGATCTTATGTATGATCCTTCTTGACTATCTTCCATGCTTGGTCAACTACAATACATTGAACACTATCCATCCTTCTCGATTGGTAAAACTTATGTACAATTACCCTTATGAAAAAGTCAATCTCATGATATATGATTGTGAAATTGTCATTCCTCACTTGTTCCACACTACCATATTGTTTTCTTGAATTACTTCCTTACTCTAAAATCACATGGTCTTCTTCCCATTAAGAATGGGGTATCCAGTAACTCAGTGTATGATTTACTTGGTGATTTTTAATGACCCATTCTCCAACCATAATTGTATGTCACAAAATCAGCTCAAAACTATCTTAAACCATTTAATTTTAAAATTACGAGGGAAGTCTAGGGCATGAACTAACCCTTTGTCGACAATGTGCTGGTGCTTAGCCTTCAACACTCCATTTTCACACAATTTATTATATGCTTGCTTCAGCTCATAATCTCAAATCTCACTTATTTTTCACATGTAGCATGCCCTTACATTATGAATCATTAAAACCTTTAGCGAGATTGATGACAGTGATCCTGAGAGATCTCCCTTCACCACACTCTTAGGTACTACTCAAAAATTTGGTGGTAAACAAGCATCACTCCTTACCAATTGAATGTTATGTACCTCCTTGCCTTACTTCCTCACTCCAATAGATGAATTTGATGCCATTTATTCAATTTAGGGCTTGTAATACATATTCTAAGTGGCTCGATAATAACATGCCTTATCAATGATTCACACTATTTACCGACAACACACAGTTAAAGCTTCATATACTTCACATAAATCTCTCTCTCAATCAACTTTGAATCACTCAAAAAATTATTTAATCACTTGGTGAAATGAAAATGAACAGTAAAATTCATTATATAGATTCAAACAGTCAACTTAGGTCTTAAATAAATGCTTCATACACTAGTGAGCATATTACAACTATCTCAGTCTTTTCATAATAGCTCAGTTTGTACATACCCTTATTCCATCACTCGGTCAAAACTATGACTCGGTCATCACTCACACTTCCTCACTTAGCTCGGTTAGTATATAAGCTCGATAGTTATGGGATCTTGGTACGTACTGTGAAACTTGGTCACTAGAGACATTAATACTGATGCTCGACACCAATTGTGCATATTAACTATTTTCTTGGTTCTTGCCTCACATTTGTCCTAATGAATCTTGACTTATGTAGATATGGACTTTAACACATCAAATGTTAGGAACTGGTGTTAAATATAGCATTTGAAAATGTAGTTCCTTACATACCTTCTTTTCTTAGTTAGAAGTAGTGTGATCACTCGATCCATTGGATTGGGTGAGCTCAAGTTCACTGGTTCCACTACTGCTTGCTTCTCCTTTCTTTCTCCATGTCTAATTCATCTAACTCTTTATCTGATCAATACTATTTTCACCTTTGTTTCATTTATTTATAGGTGTTGGTCCTCTAGTCCTATAGTCTTTTCTTAAATGACCAATCTTGTGACAACTATAACAAACCATACTTCCATTCATCCAACTCTTGGATTTAACTCTGAAGTGTGTCCTTATATAATTTTTTGGAATATGACCATATTATCCACAATAGTGACAACTGTACCATGTATTGTAATCCCAATTAAATGTGTTACCTTTCCTAGGTGCATCATCTTGCTTCTTGGATATCCACTTAGATTTTTCATTGGATCTATAGTCTTGTGTGTTAATATGATTTAGAACAATAGAGAGGGGGGGGGGGGTGAATCAGTTGTTCTCAGGTCCTGATGTATACAATAACTTCAAAATTTTTTCCTTAAAATAGATCAAGCAACCAAAACAAACTCGGTCATCACTGATTCAATAATAGAAACATATAACACTGTAGTCCACTACCCAACTGTAACTAACTTGTAAAACACAAAAATGTTCAAACCAAAACATTCACACAAGTATTGACACCAGGATTTATAGTGGAAACCCAATATGGGAAAAACCACTTTGTAACATGCTACTATTATTTTCACTCTTTTGAAGTGAGCTCGGTTAAAAGCCAACCCTGTTAAAGGTTACAATACACACTGTCAGGTGTGACCCGGTTAAAGGATTTCAATCACCCTGTTAAAAGTGAGCCTAGTTATAGGACTTACATACAGTCCATTAGAATGCAACCTTGTTCAAAGGATTTAACATATGACTGTTAGGTCAACCTCTGTTAAAAGGATTTTGACTGTTACTATGTGTGTGAAAATTATACCTGATCTGTAGACACAACACTTCAGTAAAACATTAGAGGTTAGCTATAATCAAAATTGTGCAAAATTGAAATCTAATTTAACCAAGTGATTTACTACCTTCTAGTAGGTGTGAGATTAATGTTCTCAGATTGCTATCGAGATCAGTGACCTAGACGACACCTAAATGAAGGATTTGAATGCAATTGATCTAGATATGAATTGAATGCAATTAATCTATTTTTTTTGATATTTTCTATGCAATAATATGATGAAAACTGATATGAATCTATGCTATGAAAACTGATATGAAATCTATCTAACAATGATATGAAATATGAATCTAAATGAATGCAAAACAAGATTGATCTCACAAAGGTGTCGATTTGCAAGAGCTTTGATTTTCCCAATTCCAATTCTCCAGCGTGATTGTGCAAATTTTTGGATGAATTATGAAGAGCTAAGCCTTGGTTTTATAGAAATCCAGGGCTTTGGAGGTGCATGAGAAAAAGCCATAAATCACTCAAATAACTCAGGTTGATTTTTGAGTTATCTGATCATGAAAGATAGTTAATTCTCAAAATTATGCAAAAGCACAGTTCAACTCGAATTAGAAGTTTAGATCAATTTTAAAACTCAAAAAGATGTTGAGTTTCAAAAACCTAACAACTTGCATTGATTTTCCAATTTGAGTTTAACTGGTCCTTGAATGTGCACATGGATAATTATGATTTAATAAATAAATAAAGTGATTTATTCTCAACTTAACTGGTTTTTGAAATAAAATAATTAATTTATGGGTTAATTAACTATTTTATCAAACTTTTATTAAAAACTATATTATTAAATAATGACAACCTGCTTTAATCAATTAAATAAGAATTTAATCAATTATTCATAAGATATTAGATTTATTGTCAAAATTAAATGATACAATTAATAATAGATAGAATTAAATTTAATTACAAAATTAAGTGGCAAGATATTAAATCTAATTAATTAAATATGAAAATATTCAATTAATCAAACTTAGGATAAATGTGATTTATCGCCAAATAATCATTAAATTAAAGATAATTATGATGATTAGGAATATTACTAGGAATATTCCCCAATGTAGAATTTAAGATAATCAATTAGGATTTGATGATGT
The DNA here is from genome assembly GCA_027943335.1 of Chamaecyparis obtusa. NCBI lineage: Eukaryota > Viridiplantae > Streptophyta > Pinopsida > Cupressales > Cupressaceae > Chamaecyparis > Chamaecyparis obtusa. The sequence continues at coordinate 242,629 of BSBK01002840.1, forward strand.
TTAGATGTGCCTTAGGTTAGGACTTCGATGTTGATTTCATTCGAATTGTTGATGTAGGAGGTTAATGAACCTATAGCCCATTTTTGGGGTATTACAGTTACAATGGTTAGAAAGTAGCAGTAGTATTGATCTGAAAAACATACAACTCACTTTGCAAATATCAGATCCAATTCCATACATAAATGCTAGTTTACCGACTTTGAAACTTTGCCATTTCCATCTCTGATCTGCTCGGAACTTTTCTTCAAGAAATCACCACACTCCTCCTTCAGCCTTTTCTCTTATATAGTCAATAAAAATTACTATTCTTCTAGCATCTCCTTCACCCATGCCTTCTCATACCTACTATTTAGGTTCCCTTAATACTTTTCTTTGTTAGGTTAACTTATCTTTTGCCGCTTAATCTCCTTCGTAGATCTTAGGGTTAGGTCAGATTCATTAAATCTACCCACTTCATGTTCTTCATCTCCTCTTCTAGAATCATCTCAAATCTCATAAAGATTTGCAATAAAACATTTTACAAAGCATTAAATGCTTCCGTACAATTAATAAATAAAGTCAACACGTTTTACATAATCCAAGAATTCAACAATGTCAGCTCCAAATCTGAATTCTCTTCAAATATAAAAATGTTGATGCTCAGTCAATACTGTGATCATCCACTTGGTCTTCATGTAAAATGCTCGGTCACTACTAAAATTGTTTCCTCAGCATATACTGTCGTCCTCGGCAATTAACTAATACTCGGTCGACGCTAGATTTTTGCTCGGCATATACTAACTCAGTTGATGTTAACATAACTCGGCTTAAACATGATTTATTCATTTTTGCTCGGTTAAGCCTACCAGTTTAGTCCTCAATCTTACTAAGATAAACAATACATTGTCCCATCATTGTACAACATAGTCAAGTACACTTTGTAGTATCAAGATAATTCAACCTTTCCCTAGGTTCTATTGTTACCATCCTTTCTTTCCCTTCTCACAATAGATATAGTACTTTCCTAAGTAGTAACAATCTTACCAGTTAAGGTTTAACATCAATAACAATACAAAAATTGCTTCAATTGCAGCTTCCAACAATCTCCCTCTTTGGCATTGATGGAAACACCATATGATATCACTTGAATAACACATGGATTACCAACCAATCCAAAAAAAACTTATCTGTCCATCAGAGAAAAAATTATAATATCCTTAGCTTCATTCTAATTCAGAATCTATAAATCTCACTTCTATGACTGTCAGAAGTATCTGGATCTTCCTCTATCCTGATCTTTCATTTCTGGTCATCATCCCTACTCTTTAGTTCATGTGTTATAGTATCATTTCAGTTCATTTTAGTTCAATCTCCCTCTTTGAAAAAAATGCCAAAGCAGCAACTAAAACTTACATCCAACAGATGTAGATATATCTGTGCAGCTCAGTGTTTCTCCCTCTGTCAACTTGCTTATGACTGATTTGTTGTCTTTGCTTCTTCTTCATAGCTCTAGGATAGTCCTAAAGTGTGACAATCTTTTGCATCAATTTGTCAATTATTCTGCTGTAGCATATGTGATGCAGTGCTCCTAGCTTGACTAGGCAACCTCAGTTAGGGGAAGGACCCCTAATTGACTTCTCAAGTACTCATGAGCTTCTTTAGGTAAAGCTTTAGTGAATATGTCTACCAATTGTTCTTTTGTATTCACATATTCCATTCGGACTTCCTTGTCTTGTACCAATTCCCTCAAATAGTGATACTTGATTGCTAAATGCTTGGTCTTAGTGTGCATCACTAGATTCTTAGAAATATTGATGGCACTTGTGTTGTCACAGAAAATAACAACAGGTTTAGTGATTTCTTCTTTCATGCCCATCAACAACTATTTTATCCATATTAAATTTGAACAGTTTACTGCAGCAACAACATACTCGGCTTCAGCAGTAGATTGGGAAATGCGATTTTGTTTCTTGCTTGTCCAGGAGACTAATCTCTATCCAAGAAAGAAAGCTCCACCACTAGTGCTCTTTCTGTCATCTACATTTCCTACCCAATCAGCATCAGTGTATACTCTAAGTTCAAATTTGTCATTCTTCTTGTAATATAACCCATAGTCAGTAGTTCCTTTCAAGTATCTCATGATTCTTTTCACTACCATCATGTGAATTTCCTTAGGATTGGTAGAGAATCTTGCCATAATCCCAATAGCTAGTGCAATATCTAGTCTACTATGTATAGCATATTGCAATTTTCCAATCATGGATCTGTACAAAGTTTGGTTAACTTCTGCAGCATCATCATTCTTAGATAACTTTTGTCCAGTAACCATAGGAGTTCCTACTACTCTAGAATCTTCCATTCCAAAAGTTTTTAGTATTTCATTAACATACTTAGATTGTGTAATGAAAATTCCTTTCTTCATTTGATATACTTGTAAACCAACAAAGAATTTGATCTCACCAAACATACTCATTTCAAATTTAGTTTGCATTTCTTTTGAAAAACTTTTACACAATGCATCTTGTCCACCAAAAATAATGTCATCAACAAAAATTTTGGCCAATAGAATACCTTTTCCTTCTTCATCCTTCAAGTATAGATTGCTTGTGTCATTTGTTCTTGAAAATCCAATCTGCAATAGATAGTTATGTAACCTCTCATACCATGCTTTGGGAGCTTGTTTCAATCCATACAATACTTTGTTCAGTTTGCATACCATGTGTCTTCTGTTTGGATCAATAAAACCTTCTGGCTATTCTATGTAGACTTCTTCTTCTAGTAAACCATTTAAAAATGCAGACTTGACATCCATTTGATATACGTTGAAATCTTTATAAGCAACATATGCAAGCAGAGTTCTTACTCCTTCCAATCTAGCTACAAGGGAAAATGTCTCCCCATAATCTATTCCTTCTTCTTGTGCATAGCCTTTGCATACCAGCCTAGCTTTGTTCCTAGTGATTTCACCTTTTTCATTCAACTTGTTTTGAAACACCCACTTTGTTCCTATAACATTCTTATCTACAGGTCTTGGCACCAGAGTCCAGGTTTCATTCTTCTCAATCTGGTCAATCTCTTCATTCATTACTTGTATCTAGTCTTCATTTTCTAATGCCTCTTTAGTTGTCTTAGGTTCAAATACACATAGTAAGCATGTTGGATCCATGGTTTTGCTTCTAGTTTTAATTCCAGTGTCTTTATCTCCAATTATCTGTTCAGGCTTGTGATGTCTTCTTACATATTTTTCCAAAATAGGTTCAACATTTTTCTCCTTTATTTCATTAGGTTCCCCAACAAGATTGTTAGATTCAGCCTCTGAATGCTTGGAAACCTCTTCCTGATACTCAACAACATTGTCTTGTAGCACGACATGTTCTTTTTCTCTCTCAGCACTATTTTCTTGATGCTCGACATCAAGTGCAAGTCTGTTACCCACCTCTTCTATTTCCTCAATGTACACAAAAGATCTATAATCTTCTGGTTCTCTTTTGCTGTCAGCTTCATTTCTTTCTACATACTCATCAATTTTTACATTCACACTTTCCAAAATTTTGTTAGTTTTAGAGTTCAAACACTTATAAGCTTTACTTTTTGTGGAGTAGCCTAGGAATATGCCTTCATCACTCTTGGCATCAAACTTTCCATTCCTATTGTCTTTCAATAAGTAACACTTGCTTCCAAAGATTATAAAATATTTAACACTCGGTGCATGCCCATACCATAATTCATAGGGTGTTAGATTTGTACCTTTCTTGATCTATACCCAATTAAGAGTGTAAACAACTGTACTTATAGCTTCTTTCTAGTATTTTTGTGCCACATTCTTTTCAATCAATAATGTCCTTGCACAATCCAAAATAGATCCATTCCTTCTTTCTGCTATACCATTCTATGGAGGTGTCCTTGGTGCAAACATCTATCTTTTGATTCCTCTATCATTGCAAAATAGATTGAATTCATTTGACGTAAATTCTCCACCTCAGTCAGATCTAAGACATTTTAGGTTCCTACCTGTCTCCTCAAATTTTGCCAAATACCACTTAAAAAATTGAAAAGCATTAGATTTTTCTTTTAGAAACATTACATGCATCATCCTAGTATGATCATCAACAAACAAGATAAAGTATCTAGCTCCATAGTAACTTTGTATACCCATAGGTCCACAAAGGTCAGTATGAACCAAATCTAAAATGTGTTCAGAAGTAAAGGTTTTTCTCTTGAAACTTGACTTAGTCATTTTTCCTAACTGGCGTTCTTTGCACATCACATTCTTAGGTTTCTTCAATCTAGGTAGGCCTCTTACTTTCTTCTTCTTACTTATCTCTACCAGATTGTCAAAATTAGACATAGCCTCTTATGCCATAACCAAATGTCATCAAGTTGTGCAATCATACATATTTCTTTAGATAGGTCAAGATAAAACAAGTTACCTCTAGTCTGCTCACCACTTCTAATCAGTTCACCAGTAGCATCAAATATCTTAGCTTTCTTGTGATGAAATTCCACTTGGTAGCCAGTTCTATTGAGCTGAGCAACACTTAGCAAACTATAATTCAATCCTTCAACCCAATAAGCATTTTCACAAGAGATTTTATCAGTTAGTTTAATCAATCCTTTTCCTCTAACAGGACATGGTGCATCATTACCAAATGTTACACTTTTACCTTTATAATGATGTAGGGTCTCAAACTTACTTTTGTCACCATTCATGTGATGTGAACAACCACTATTTATAATCCATTTGTCATTCTTGTTCACATAGGAAATTAATGTAGTTTTCTCATCCTCATTAGATTCATCTTTCATTGCAACATAGACCACCTCAATTTCAAAATCATTACTATCAGTGTCAGTCTCTTCTTCAGCAATGTAACAAGATTTCTTACCTTTTGCTTTGTAGTCTTTGTACCTTTGGTAGCCTTTGTCATCTCTACTATCTTTGTGTCTGTTGTTTCTTTCTTCATCTTTATCCTTCTTGTTAGGACATCTAGTAGCTATATGACCAACTTTATTACATGCAAAACATATAATAGGGAGTTTACCTTTATATTTTCCTTTTCCTCTTCTTAGTCTTCTAGCCATAAGAGATTCTAGATCTTCAAGGTCTTCATCAGTAGTGTCACTATCACTTTTACTTTTGCTTTCGCTTTCACTGGTGCATCTTTCTTTTTCTTTCTTCAGCTTGTTCAGAACTAACTATGACTTGAAAGCAGATTCAACATTTCCAATACTACCAACAGTGAAATTATCATAGGTAGATAGTTCAAAAGCAGTCAATTTTCCAATCAAACCTTCCAAAGGTAAGAACATTAGTAGAGTTACATCTAGATCCCTGAATAGCTAAGATCTTAATAACATATATAGGATGCAGGGTTCTTAGCACTTTTCCAATTATGGTCTCATCATCAATAGTTCCACTTTCTCCTCTAATAGCATTCACAACTTATTTTATTCTACCATAATATTGTGCAATGTTTTCATCTTCATTCATTCTCATTTCATCAAACTTACCTCTAAGACTCTCAGATTTGGCTTTTATCACATATAGATCACCACCATAGATCTTTGCAAGAGTGTCCCACATATCTTTAGCAGTTGTGTAGTCCTTAATATCCTCAAATTCTGGATAGCTTAGGGCAGATGCAATTTCCAGCATTGCCTAATTATGTTCTTGCTTAGCTCTCATTTCCTTGGCAGTCAAAGGTACAACAGGTGTGACATAGTCATGCTCAATGTAGTATTTTGTAGAATCACCAATACTAGCCAGATGCAACTTCATCAAGCTTTGCCATGCAGGGAAGTTATCTTTGTTCAGCTTTGGTACCTCCTTCTTATACATCTTGATCATTTTCTTCAAGTCCCTTTAAACTTGTTTTCTGTAGACACCAATAAGCAACACAGTTCTGATACCAATTGTTAATATGATTTAGAACAACAGAGAGGGGGGGTGAATCAATTGTTCTCAGGTCCTGATGTATAAAATAAATTCAAATTTTTTTCCTTAAATCAAATCAAGCAACCAAAACAAACTCGGTCATCACTGATTCAATAATAGAAACATATAACACTACAGTCCACTACCCAGCTGTAACTAACTTGTAAAATACAGAAATGTTCAAACCAAAACATTCACACAAGTATTGACATCAAGATTTATAGTGGAAACCCAATATGGGAAAAACCATTTTGTAACATGCTACTATTATTTTCACTCTTCTAAAGTGAGCTTGGTTAAAAGCCAACCCTATCAAAGGTTACAATACACACTGTCAGGTGTGACCCGGTTAAAGGATTTCAATCACCCTGTTAAAAGTGAGCCTAGTTACAGGACTTACATACACTCCATTATAATGCAACCTTGTTCAAAGGATTTAACATATGACTATTAGGTCAACCTCTGTTCAAAGGATTTTGACTATTACAATGGTTAGAAAGTAGTAGTAGTATTGATCTGAAAAACATACAACTCACTTTACACATATCAGATCCAATTCCATACATAAATGCTGGTTTACTGACTTTGAAACTTTTCCATTTCCATCTCTGATCTACTCAAAAATTTTCTTCAAGCAATCACCACACTCCTCCTTTAGCCTTTTTGCTTATATAGTCAATAAAACTTACCATTCTTCCAACATCTCCTTCACCCATGCCTTCTCATACCTACTGTTTAGGTTCCCTTAATACTTTTCTCTATTAGGTTAACTTATCTTTTTCTGCTTAATCTCCTTCATAGATCTTAGGGTTAGGTTAGATTCATTGAATCTACCCGCTTCATGTTCTTTCTCTCCTCTTCTAGAATCATCTCAAATCTCATAAAGATTTACAATAAAACATTTTACAAAGCATTAAATGCTTCCATACAATTAATAAATAAAGTCAACACGTTTTACATAATCCAAGAATTCAACAATGTCGGCTCCAAATCTGAATTCTCTTAAAATATAAAAATGTTGATGCTCGGTCAATACTGTGATCATCCACTCGGTCTTCATGTAAAATGCTCGGTCACTACTTAAACTGTTTCCTTGGCAATTAATTGATACTTGGTCGACACTAGATTTTTTCTCGGCATATACTAACTCAGTCGATGTTAACATAACTAGGATTAAACATGATTTCTTCATTTTTTCTTGATTAACCCTATTAGTTTAGTCCTCAATCTTACTAAGATAAATAATACATTGTCCCATCATTGTACAACATAGTCAAGTACACTTTGCAGTATCAAGATAACTCAACCTTTCCTGAGGTGCTATTGTTACCATCCTCTCTTTCCCTTCTCACAATAGATATAGTACTTTCCTAAGTAGCAAAAGTCTTACCAGTTAAGGTTTGACATCAATGAAAATACAACAATTGCTTCAATTTTAGTTTCCAACATTGTGCTTTATGACCATACTTTTGATAATTATAGCAATGTCCTTGAAATCTAGGTGCAATAGGTGTATTTCTAGCCTTTGACCTGCATTCATGTGCCTGATGTCCATGCTTTTTATAGTTAAAATAATATCCATTGAATTTAGGATTGGACTTACCATTCTTGCTTCTATAAATGTTTTCTATGTGTCCTTGTTTCTGACAATGATGACATGTAGGTTTTTTGTTCTTTAGCTCTGTATTCCTTTAATCTCCACTCTCTGATGATTCTCCTTCCTCAGTGGATGATAGGTGCTCAATATGGCCTAGTCCAGAGGTGTCATTGGAACTTATTGGTGATCTCATCAATTCCTCAAAATATCTCACAACTTTATTAGGTTTGTTCATCCTCTCATTGAGTTCCCTTTCAGATCTTAACTCATTTTTTAGTTGATTATTCTCTGATCTCATATTTGTAATTTCCATGTCTTTTTGTTTAACTCTTGATTTGTAGGTAATAGTTGATTTACTATGTCCAATTGATTATTTGTGAGGTTTTGTACATCACATGTCCTTTCATCAAGTCTAGTAGCCATTTGTCTCTTATCTTCTTCTACCATTGTCTTGTCTTCCTCAGCTTTCTTTTTCTGTTCAATCAGTTCACATAGTCTTACCGATTGGATTTCGTGTTCTCTCTTTAGACTTATGACTTCTTCATTTAGTGTGTTGTTTATCTCTAATAGATCTGCTATTGCTGCATCACTTTCACTAGAATTTCCATTATTAAATATATCTTTAGTGTCTCTTCTTGATATTGAGTGTCATTCAGTTGGATTGCCAATTCTTTCCTTCTCTTTAAGGATTTATTCAATTCCTCTCTTGTTGTTTCAAGTTATTGAAGTGCAAGATAGATGTCAATCTTTTGATTCTCTATGATCTTTCCCAACTTATAAGCCTCCATCTCCAAGATCTTAACTCAAGTGGCTAGAATTATTCTAAGAGAACTTAGCTCTGATACCAATTCTTGGAAGTCTCATTGGGAAAGTCATATTCTGGGAGAGGGGGGGGGTGGGGTGAATTAGGATCTATAAAAAATTTACTCTCTTGAAACAAATTCAACATGTATATCATAAGTCATATAAAAATTAACTTCAATGCTATAAAAAATTTAACTACTAATCATATCCTTGAAAATAAAAAACATAACACAAAGATTTGGTAACCTAGAAACCCTTGAAAGGTAAAAATGGGGTGGGGATGACACCCACAAATCTTCACTACTACAACAATAAAGTGTGCCTATTAGGGCTACAAAGTTTTGTTCACTTCTAGTGATCTACCCTGTGAGGGGTCTACCCTGCTAAGAGCTTATAGACTTATACAATCCACCTTGATTAAAGGATTTAAACTTACAAAAAAGTAGGCACTCTATTAGAATATTTACAAAGGTCTGTTAGGACCACTTTTTTAAGAGGTTTACCCTGATTCACTTTCTAGAATGTATTAGTACCTAATCCTTTGACATGCACTTCAAATGATGATAACAGATCTCCTCTTTCTAATTCTTATTTGATCTAAAAATATGATATAGCTATGTTCTATCCTTCACTGCTCTACTCAATCACTCTACTTGGTCTATGCTTCTGACATCCAAAACACTACTTCTTTCACATACATGTGAGATCATCTGATACTAGGGTTTTATGTCACCTTAAATAGACAACTGATCAAGCTTCTAGATCAAGATCAATGATCTAGATTCATCTCTTTTCCCACTTATCCATTCCCTTTTTCTAATTGGTTACATCACTTGCATAGGGATTAATTATCATAATAATAACATGTAATCAAATCCTTACTTATCTTAATGATCATTAAAATATGCATAGAAGTCAGCCAAAATAGTTTACCTAAGTGTTTGTTCCATTCCAAACACATATACCAAAATTGGCTTACTTGACATATGAACTCTCTAGTGCTCAGTCAAAACTTTTATCCATATACTATCAATCGACACTAATTATTTTATCCATCTCACTACTCATACTTCTCAATAACTACTGGGGTACTTGGCGACCACTAACTTGCTCGATAGTAACTACTTCTTGATACATATAGAAGTTAAATACTTTGGTTGGCCTTGGTAGGATGCCTCGGTCATAGTGATGACCAACCAATTGTGCCTTGATAATGAATAAGTATTTGACACTAATAGATAACATGACTTGGAGATCAACATCTTGTGGTGATCTGGGTAAAGTCCACTTGGATCAATCCTTGTACAAAGATTATGATACTTTCAGAGGTAATTCAGGTAGCTTCTAACTAATGGTATCTAGTAAGGGCATCCATCCACAAATATCCCTTGTAGTTACACTTAGTGAAATTAGGGCCTATAACCCTACAAGTGCTTCAAGTAAAGGTAGTATTTCAAGAAAGATTGAGATCTCACCACCCTACATATCACTCTTGCGTGTGTTATTCTAGTCAAACAAGGAATAAATTTTATAGTGGGTTGGATGAGATGAATTTTCTTTGTCCCACTTGGGTCATTCCTACAAGATTTTTACCTCAATGATAAGACCTCTAAAGGTAAAATGAAAAGAAAAGTGGATAGGCTAGTGAAGTTCTAGATTTCTGATTCTCCACAAGGGAAAGGAGCATACTCTCCTACTTCAGAACTTCTCCCAAGCACATCAAGCACATATTCATTTACCAAGGACCCTTTGCAAGTGAAGAACCAAGTAGGTCAAATTTTTTGATTCAACCTCTAGGAGGTGAAGAGCATACTCTCCTACTACTCAACTAGTCACAAGAAAGAAGTGTCCTAATTAAGCTAGATACCTAGAAAAATCAAATTTATGAATGCACACTGTTGATTTCTATCTCCAAGGAAACCTACAACATAAATAGCTTTAGTAGTCTCCAAATATATCTTTGGAAAGTGTCCTACAATCACAAAGTGTTAGTAGTTTCAAAATAAATCCATGTAGGCAACTTTGACAAGAAATTTTTCCCTCAATAATCCTACAAAAAACCTGTTATTCTCTACAAGAAAGAATGTCAAAGCCAAGATGAATCTGAATCAAGCATTAAAATCCAAAAACTTCAAAAACTAGACCCCTAAAAATTCTCTCTATTTTTGATACAATAAAACATAGTCAACACCATATTATCATATGATAAAACTCATAACGCCACATGATGAAAACCAGAGTTATTTTATTGTACAATGAAACCTAGAGCTGCATAGGATAAAACACCTTAAGCCATATTATTGCATGATAAAACTCATAACTGCATGCAATGGAATGATATTTGTACGATAATCTGGGCCATGGGGTGAAACATTCATCGTAGTTTTAGAAAATGAAAAAATATCTTGCAATAAATGGGACCAAAAACTGATTTGGGCCCCACAGTGGGAGCCAAAAATGTATGGTTAAAAATTGGTACTCAATTGGAAAGCAACCAAAACTTAATAAACCATTAACTCAAGAATTTATCTATAGGAGTCCATATCAAATGAACCAACTAAACTCTCAAAAGCAACTTATTGCTTCCTAGTTTAAGCGAGTTTAATCCTTTTATGATGCTCATTAGTTTGGCATCAAGGATTAGTGACTTGACTACTCCAAAATGGAAGATTCAAATGCAATGAAAATCTAGGAAGAAACTAGATTGAAAGATTAACAATGCTAGAATGAGAGAACTAAGCTAGCATGGATGTAAAACAACTAGTATTCTAGAATAAAAATGCAAGAAATATGCTATGATAAATAATGCAAGAAACTAGATTGATAAGAATGCTCACAAATAAATATAAAAAGTACTCTAGAATTCAAGAGAGAAAGAATCAAATTATGGAACCCTTGAGGCAAGGAAGAGCTTCCTTTTTAGAGGAATTGCCTCAAGAATGGAGGGTGGAGATTAAGAGGCAAACAATGTTAGGTAGAGATGAGTCGTGAGGGAGATCAATTCATGTGAGAGGATTCAATATTTTTATTGGCCAATCTTGAGGGGAGAATAAGATAAAATAGAAAATCCCCTTTTAATTGTCAAGTAATCAAGATTATGTTTGCACGAAGTGCTCTTTTTAATAAAAGTGCTAGGACTTTATATCAAAGGTAAGTTTTGATAATTAAATGATTTTTCAAGTTTAGAAATGATTTATACCTGATTTTAGAAATAATTTAATTATGCAAGGAGGATTATTTAGGTTTCTTACATAATTATGTCTAGTAATTATGCCTTTGAATTTTAGAATTTATTTTAAGGAAATTTAATCAAAATTAGGGGCTTAGGTTCTACCAAATTTTTTTTAGGTGATTACTACTGTATCATGACAATCATTGATTCTTTCCTTCATTTATGCTCCGATCAAACCAAAATCCTTTAACCTTCTGTTAAACTTCGATCAAATTTTCACCAACTTTAAAAGATTTCCATCCATCATCTACACATGCTAAAAGACAAGCACTTTAGTAAGTTGATAGTTAACCCAATGGATCAGTAAATATAATATATAATATAATTTAAAATTCCTCATCCAACTACTTCTTGAAAGATGGAAGTCATGTGCTATCCATAGTTAACAAGGTCTACAAGTTGACATAATCACAAGATCACATGCTAATAAGAACGTGCCACATAGCCCTCCACTAGAAAAGATAAAGGAACCCTTAAAAGTTAATACTTAAATTATAATAAACCCATGACACTAGAAAATATAAAACTTAATAACATTAGGAATTAGGGGATAAAATATTGAAAGGGGCCGATAACTTCAAGACTTAAAATGATAGGCAAAACATAAAGCGGTCCCCTTTCACAAAATTAAAACCCTTTGTTAAGTGAGACAAAAAGGTAACAAAAAATTAGAAGAATTAGGTCTTAAACAATACATGACCCCAACAAAACACAAAACCCTAAATCCTAAACCCATCACAGAGAGAACAAATAGAAGGATAAAATCCTTAATTTACCATGTTGATAGAATTTTTTTGTAGGATATTTATAGGCACTACTAGAAGGAAAAATATCTACCCTAAAAAAAGCACTTTGAGTATTAAAAATATAAGATAGGTTATTGTAGAGGTCCCCCATGATCCTATAGGTTCAAATAGATCCTTCACGAGTGCCATAGATTGGGAGAAATAACTTGTCAAAATTTTTCACTTTGTGCACTTAGGGTACTTAAGGGACATTGTCGATAGGGTATGACATTGAGTATTCTAGCAAGTGGGGAGCCAAAATGGGACCATGCTTGGAATAAAAACACCCAAATAGATGTGATCTCACTGATAGTTTTTGCCAAGGATGAAAAAAGTGATATTTAAGATACCTTGCACTATTGTCAAGGATTGTGACTTTCTCAAATGGTGGTAGTTATGAAAGGTTGCAATAATTTCAAAGGGCATAAAGGATGAAGGATTTTGATTCTCTAGAAATGTTGTAATAATGAAGGGTTGTGAATATCTTATCATGAAGATATAAATAGGAGGGAAATTCATTTGTTGAATGAATAGAATAAGGGATCATCACTCTTAAATCTATTACTTTCATATTTATTCAATTCAATCATCATTCAATACCATATCAAACCATTCACTAACATAACAAGATAGGTGAATCTAAAGACAAAATATGAATGGGGTTCTGAAAACTTGAGGGAGCCTACTTGTAGATTGGTGTGAAGTTACCTATAACAAGTAAATCCAAATGTTAACTATGTATGTTAAGTATGTTAACTAACACATGTATTATGGACCATTCCCTATTTCTTAATTTGATCTAATTTAAATGTATAGTGATGTATGCTAATCATTGAAAATTGAGAAAATCCTTGTAGAGGACATTGCATAGAATATTATAAAAAACATCAAATATTGTGAAAACATAATAAGAAATATCATCCAAACACATCAAATATTATTGAAACATAGTAACAACAACACTCGCATAACAAAAATATGTAATGATTCCATAAACATGAATAATACATCTACTACACATGAGGATTAAATTATATCAAAATGCATATTATAAATATCAAATTATTTTTAATAAGTATGTATCTCCATATATAAATATGGCATAAATGCCAACTCGAACAAATTTTTACAAAATGTGGCATATGCCATCTCAAAATCTCTACAAAATATACGTCTCTATAAAATGTATAATATGACATCTCAAAATATATACAACTAAATATCTATATGACATTATAGGCTACTGGTCGATCGTCAAAATGGAGCCTATTCAACTAAGTCTATGGCTTTGAAGGATCTCATACAAACAAAAAAATTCAAACCGTAATTGAGATTACTTAAATTATATGATTTATAAATATAAAATTAAAATTAAAATTTAAAATTGAGTTATTTTATACCTCAACTCTACATCTCCTAATGTAGTTAGATGTCATAAAATATGTCACTGGTAGAAAAGTGATGTCACTAATATTAGCAATGTCAACCTATATATATTCACAACCATGAAATTGATACAAGTTATCCTATAAAGTTGTTGGTGATAGAAAAATAAATTTAATAAGAATTTGAATTAAAATAAACACTTACCTTTGGTATACCTTCTTTTTGTAATGTCATTCTAGTAAAAAAGGACATGAATCCTTGGTAATGAACCTCCCTCGAACTGGTGTTACCTACAAGAATAAAATAAGATAAAAATATTACTTTATATATACTTAAAATAATGACAATTTAAATGAAAAACATGTATACAATACAAAAATGAAAACAACTAAATGTAGAAATATATGTACCATGTGTCTATCATGGCCAAATTAAATGGTTGAGAGGCTAGGATCGTGAACTAGTTTTTATCATCCTCAAACATCAAACTTTGTTAAATAAACCATGTAAATAAATATTAGAACACACAAGTAATAAGTACATGCTATTGGCATAACTGATGCAAAGACAAGTTGAGTATGTTATGATACGGGATTGATGCATACATGATTTTAGGTTAATCAACTATGATTTTGTCATTGATGTTAACTTAGTATTTGTTGGTTGACAATGTGCTTGATATAATGATTTATGTTCAAAAGGTTAGATCTAGAGCCATGGTAAGAGTTGGAGTGTGAGATTGTAATGTAAGATTAAGTGATGTCTCTAGATACTATATCTATGACCACACATGTTTATCATAGGTATGTTGTGACTTATGATTGATTGAAGGTTGACAAGTTAACAAGAAGAACAAGATGTAGCCAAGGAGGAATGATTTGATGATTATGTCTAATAGGTTTGGACTCAGGTGTTGTAGCTTAGGATATGTTATCTTGACTATGTTATGAGGTTTCTATTGTGACCATGTCATGATTGGTGAATAGAAGACAAGGTTTTAATGGAAACAAGATCACTTTGTGTAAAGAAAATGAAGTTCTTAGAACAATCAATCAGATCCTCAACTGGTAATATTATATCATGCTGCGATAAGTGGTTATGTGTTCTAGGGATCGTAGTGATGTGGTAGGTGGATGTGGAGTGATGAGTTAGCTTTTTTATGATCATTATGATCAAATTTCTTGAAGTTGTGAAAGAACATTGGAGTGTGTGATGTGGTTTGACTTTTCTTTGTCAAATCAATGTGTGGTTTGAATTGGCAATTAGACAGATCTTGTGATTGATGGATTTGGTTTTGGTAACATGTTTTGGTAGATTTGAGATGAAACTCAAATGTGATTAAGGCTATTTTCTACCTTAATTTATAAAACATTTTATATATCATTTTGATGCATTATGAGAAGTGTGTGTTGAAGAGAAAGATCACAGCTATAGTTGTGTGATTGTAGGGTTTGGATGTTCTGCATGTGAAGTAGAGATTGACCTTTAAATTAATTTTTACTAGTAGAGGATGAGTGCTACTTTTTCAGATCACTTTCACTTGTAGATTCCTAACAGTTTCATCAAGATAAATCCCTTAATTGGGTAGAAAATAATAGGTCTAATTTGTTAATTCTTTAACTAGGTGAATCTTTATTAGGGTTTTAAATACCTTAACAAGGTTATTCCTAATAGGGTAAAGCTCCTAACAGGGCTAGAGGTAAATCCCTTAACTGGGTGGCTCCTAATAGGGTCTATCTCTTAACCAAGCATTTGTAAGCTTCTAACAGGGACAAGCTCTTAAACAGGCATACTTTATAAGAGTGCAAAATTATTTGTGGGTGCCATCCCCTCATGTGATTTTCCCTAGTTGGGTTTCCATGAGAAAAGTATTGGTGTTATTGTGTTACATGGTTGTGGATGCTTATTTTCATTGGTTTGTTTATTCATGGAATGGATTTTAATTGATGCAAGTTGTTGAATGGTTTATGAAAATTTTAAATTATTAGATTATTGGTTCACCCCCCTCTTAGTAATCTTGGACTTGATAATATCTAATAATTGGTATCAGAGATTTGGTCCTCTTTATGGTAACCCTAACAACTTGAGGAAAAGATCACAATGATGAGGAAGGAAACTCCCAAGTTTCCTAAAGACAACTACCTAGTATGGAGTGATAGAATAAAGTTATATCTAAAAGGTATGGGATCACAATGGGTATGTGCACGATCATGGTATGCCAAAAAGTGGTGATGTGAAAAAGAAGTCATGATTGATAGACTCTTTGAAAAAGAACTATAAATTTCAAACAATATAACATTTTTGAAATTTAAAATATACATCGCATTCTATGCTTCACCTAATACAATAATAAAATTATAAATTCTTTCAATTTGATGAAGTTTAGACTATGTTAAGGTGGTTAGACAAGGGAGTTTTTATATTCAGGAAAATTTGTAGCACAAAATCCATAATTAATTATTTAATTGTAAAAAAAATACAAAAAAATATGCATCACATTTGGACATAGTCTAATACTTTTATCTAGACTCTTGTAAAAATTATTATCATTTGATTTTGTTTAATGTGGTCATACATACACCTGCTTATTATCTTTCTAGTCCCGATTGATAGAACTATTGAAAAATAGCTATAACTTTCAAACTGTATAACATTTTGAAATCCAAAACATGTGTCACATTCTATGATTTTCCTAATACAAGAAAAATTAAAAAAAGTTTTCAATTTGATAAAGTTTAGACTAACTTAATGTTGTCAAACACAAGAGTTTTTGTATTTTGGAAAAGTTGTAGAAGAAAATTCATAATTAATTATTTACTTGGTAACAAATTACAAAAAAGTATGTGTCACATCTGAGAATGAGTCTACTACTTATATCTAGAATCTTGTAAAAAACAATAATCATTCGATTGTGTTTAAGGTGGTCAGACATATACCTACTTCTTATTTTTTTCCTGAAATTTTTGTACTACTACATTGAAATTTGAAATTTTCAACATATAGAATAATTTTTTTTCAAAAAATGCCTAGTATCTTAGAAATCAAATTCAATTTTATAAAAATTCTCTTCTTACATATTTTTGATATAATATTTATAACTTGTTCAAATTTTTATGTCAACTTGCCTAAACCTGATTTTTTGAATTTTCAATGCCACTTAAGGGTGTAGTTTGGCATACCATGATCCTGTACATACCCCAATATTGGATACATGTCACATGCAAGTATACCACTCCTTTTGGAACTCTCAATGTAGATTAACTAAAGGAACAATAGGAGAACACTCAAGCACATGAAGCTATTATAAGTACCTTATCTAATATTGAATATGTTGATGTCTGTGGACTTGATAATGAGTATGGTGTTTGGGAAAATTTGAAACTAATCTATGGTGGAGTTATTTATGTGCAAAAAGATAAGGAGGACATTCTTAGAGCTAAATACAATGACATGGAGATGGTAGAAGGAGAGAACATTGCACGATATGGTCAAATAATAAAATAAGTTATTGGTGCAATCAGAGATGCTAATGGGACTATTAAGGAATATGTTGTGGTAAGTAAAATGTTGATAACTTTACTACCTTCTTATGCCATTAGAGAGTCTTATATAAATAATTTGATAAATTTTGACAATGTTACTATAGATGGACTGATCGATAAGCTTATTGCATTTGAGTTAAATAACTTTGATAAAAATATTCCAAGAGTTGAGGCAACTTTCAAGACATTGGTGTCTAATGTACCGATAATGAAAGGTAAAGAATTAAGTCATGATTCTTATTGTATGTCAAGTTACACTAGGGAAACTTAAGCTATCTTGGAAGATGGAAGGATACAAGGAGAGACTGAAACATTACTACCAAAGAGATTTCCTAGAGGGACTAGTAAGTACAAAGGAAAGCTACCACTGAAATATTTTTCATTTAATAAGATTGGACATATTGAAGCTAGATGTCCTAATGGTGAACAAAAGGATAAGTTTAGAAAGTGTAAGGGAAAATGGAAGAAGCAATTCTATGTTATAGTTGACGAAGGAGTTACTAATGAAGAATCAAAAGATAATGAGGAAGAGGAGATTGTATTTGTTGCAGTCAAACAAGATCCATCTAAAGGTGAAAAGACACTGGTTTCTCATTGTTTATGTCTGAATGTTGACCTCTAATTCAGCCATAGACATGACATAGTCATTGCTCAATGAATGAATTACGATAATGAATATGAATTATTCACTTCGCAATATTGATTGAATCGACCTGTCGCCTCCTATTTAGGTGGGGTGTTTGAATTACTCTCAGAATCGAGAGCCCAAAAACCATAGACCGATAACTAAAATAGAGGATTTTCAAAGCTAAGCATGAATGGAATTGAATTTAAGCTAGGAATGAGAATGCAAATTAAGCTATGAACTTGAAAGAAATATGAGAATGCAGATTTAATCTAAAGCTTGAAAAGTATAATGAGAATTAGACTAAGAACTTGATAAGCAAACTATATTAAAGATGAGAATGCAATTATACTAGAAATGGAAATTATTCTAAATATGCAATGAAAGAGCTTGAAAGTATGAGGAAATTGAGACAACAATTCACTATAGTTTTGTTACTCTTGAAAAATTGCCTCCTCAAATGAGGAAAAAGAGGTTCATAATATAGAAGAGCCCAGGTGAAGGATGAAGAGTTTCTTAGAAAGAAATAGTTGACTCTTCATCTCCTTGGAGGAAGGTGAGACAAATTGGAGATATTATTTAATTAAGTAAATGAATTATTTCCACATGGCTGACTTTTTACATTATTTTGAATAATTAAATTCAAGTGGGGATAATCCATTTAAATAACCAAATAATTATTTAATTCCTTTGATGTGTATTAGCTAAAGGGGGTGGAATTAATTTAATTAAAGCACTAGGACTTTAGAATTAAATTAATTAATCATAGGGATTATTTAGCCAATAAATGTCAAATATTTAGGAATTAAATATAGTGTATGATTAATGTAAATTTAGGGTTTTTTGCATTTGAGAACAAGTCAAATA
Source organism: Chamaecyparis obtusa (assembly GCA_027943335.1). NCBI lineage: Eukaryota > Viridiplantae > Streptophyta > Pinopsida > Cupressales > Cupressaceae > Chamaecyparis > Chamaecyparis obtusa. Next base: position 261,381 of record BSBK01002840.1, read on the forward strand.
AAGTCAATTAGGAGATAGAATTGCCTAGTACAATAGGACTTTGATGATGTAGAAATGTGAAGGAATGCACCAAAATTGATTAGAATTGTAAGGTGCCAATTTTGGGGTATTACATTTTGCCCCTCTTTGAATTGATGTGCGAGTAGCGTGTTAATTCAAAGAATAGTCTGATGTGACAAATGATGAGGTTTCAGGATTATCTCCAGAAAAGAGCTTAACCCTCGAAAGTTGAGGTTAGCATGCCAAGACACCAATCAGATTGAGTTGCAGTACCAACTTCAGAATGAAGCATGATTCTCCGAAGTCTAAGTTAGATTGCGAAGACAATGGTTAGATTATCACTTTGAAGGAAGACTATCCCCAAAATGAGGCTCAATCTTTAGGAATCAGGGTTAGATTTCCCCAATACCCATTGATTAAATGATAACTAATGCAGATTTAGGACTATCTCTAGAAAGAAGCTTAGTCCTCTGAGATCTAGGTTAGATTGCCTAGATAATGGTCAAAAAAGAGATTTTGAGAGCCACCTCCTGAATGAATCTTGACTTTCAAGAATTAGGGTTAGATTTTCCCAATACCTAATGAGATTTCAAGAACCATCTCTAGAAAAAAGCTTGATCCTCAAGGATCTAAGTTAGATTGTTCAGATACCTAACAGATAGATGACAAGATGACAAGATGTGAGGCACAAAGATGCCCCTAGAAATGAAGACTTTTGATTCAAATTAGACTGATTCAAGAATTGATATGAAAAGATTCAATGATGCAATCATGCTGCCCCCTTGGGAGCAAAATTGAAAGATGACACGTCATAAAGATGATTGATAGAAAAATGTTGCAGATACAGATAAAATCAAAGATCTAGAGGACCTTAGAATAGGTTAAGGAAGCATCGAGAGGATGCATAAGTGATTTGGAGGTCTTGTTGACCAAGTTTGACCATAGTTGACTAGATTTGATTAGAGTTGACTTGAGTTGACTTTTGATGAAAACATTGAAGATCTTAAGAAAAAGATGATGAGATAAGATTCTGATATGAGAACGTCACCATAAGGTTGACTACACAAGCGTCCGATCAGGTTGATCCTAGAAATTTAAAACTTGATTTTGAGCTATCTAGGAGTGTTAGATTTTGATTTTGATCTTGAAAATGGATTCAGAACGGGCAATTTAGCCATGGGTGAAATTTTCACACAAAATAGAGCACTTTTGAAAATTAGGTCAAAAGCTATATAAGGCCTGGAGGGGTCATTTTCAATTCATTATTAACTTTTGTCTTTAGTGAATTTGAGAGGTCTAAGAGAGATGGAGAACATTCTAGTGCATTTTCATCGATTTGAGCACTCCCAATGACACAACCGGCCACCGAAGTATGACGCACCTGTAAGTAGTTGAACAACCATCTTGCATTTCAAGTTTTTTTACTACTTTCTAGGATAGATTTTCTTGTTTTAGTTCAAATTAGGAGTTTTGTGTCCAATCTCGCGTGAGGAAATGGTTTCCTTTCTTGGGCCTAGGTTGCCCCTCGCGTGAAAGATCAATTTCCTTACATGGGTTAGGGCTTCCTTGCATGGGGCTGTTGGCAATTTGGCTGAGTTAGATACTTAGATGTTGTCATTATGGCAACATATGATCTACATGATCACATAGGACAAAGAGCAAGTATGACAGAGCACAAAGGAAAATTGTCTAAGTATGAGATAGTATTTTTGCCAGTATACCCAGAGATAGTTTTGATTATCGTTGACGATTGGAGTAAGTTCAGTACTTGCGCACTTGAACATAGATACTATGGTGACTATAGAAGACTCACTTGAGAGCACAAGTCAGTACAACATGTACGAAAGAAGTTATGATAGTTTTACTAAAGATAGTGTCTAGCTGATAGGACAGAGTATGAAGATAGAATTGGTAAAGAGTTAAGGGATTATTTTGTTTACCAAAATAATGTCTTAACAATATAAAGGGATGAAATCCTAGATGTTAACCCTTGAGTAAAGATATATTTTGTATAATGCTTATGACAAGCTAACTGTAAGAGTTATTAGTGTTAATAACTTGTATAAAGAGATGTAATGATGTAATTGTAATTACATATGCAAATAGAAGTAAGAGCAATAGCGATAGTGAAAAAGAAAGTGAAGAGATATCGATGTGAAGTTGTAAGAAGTATAAGGTTAAGTACCTTGACTTATTTTGTAATCTGTAACTATTGTACATTACTTGTTTGGGAAGTGGGATCATCTAGCAATCTCATTTTGTACTACCAACTCTTAGCAAGGTTGAGGCTTCTAACCAAGCCTAGAGTCCATTAATTAGGATAGAGACACTATATGCATGTAATAGGCTCCTAACAGGGTCAACATCCTTAACAAGATACTTTTTATTAGTGGATCTTTGTGGATACCATCCCCACTGGGGTTTTCCCTTGGCTAGGGTTTCCTCGAGAACAAATAATGTGTCATGAGTTCAGTTGTTTTATTGCTATGCATGTTTTTTAGTTTACTATGTTATGTATGCATTAAGATAATATGTTATATCCATAATTGGGAAAAAGTAAAAGTTTGTAGAATATTGATTCACCCCCCCTCCCCCCCCTCAGTATTCCCTATTTCCCACAATTGGTATAAGAGCTTAGTTACTCAGAAAAGAATCATTCAAGGAAAGCCTAGTAGCTTGAGTAAGATCTCTATGGATATGGATAAGCTACATGAGAATCTTGAAGAAGCTCTTGAACATATTGATATGCTTACTGAAGAAAGAGACACTCTAAAAGGAAAATATGATGATGCAAAGAACCTCATTGAGAAACTGAAAAACAAGTTAGAAGATCTAAAATCAGAAAAGGAATTTGAAATTCAAATTGAAGATTGTGATGACAACCTAGAAAAAGAGAATGAGATCCTTAAACATGAATTGAAGATAGAAAATATAAAGTTAAGTCTGAAAGATGGAAATAGCAAGAATGAAGCAAATCTAAATCTAAGAATGAAAATATGAAGCTTGATAATGAAGGGCTAAAATCTAAACTTGGTAAAGTGACATCAAAACTTGAGAAAGTCAATTTGCAATATGCTAAACTTGAGAAATACAATACAATTGTGAAAGGTGAACTGACTCAATCTAAGTAGCAACTTGAAAGATTATATTCAACTAGTGAGAAGATTGATGAACAAATGTCTTATCAAAAACTATTCTATGATAAAACTAGTCTTGGATTCAACTCATCCAAAGTAAATGAAGAAAGCAAGGAACCCGATCTGAAAGTATAGATGAAAACAAGTCTGATAAAGTTGATAAATATGAAGATGCACCTAAAGAAGAAGAACCACCTAAGAAAGAGGAGTCACCTAAAGGTACACAAAGATAATTTAAAGGTAGATGCTTTTTTTGTAATACTTTTGGTCATATGAAGAAAGATTGCATAGGTAAGCAATTTAAACCCCTTAATGGTTATTGTTATAATTGTCATGGTTTTGGACATAGAGCTATGAAATGTAGAAAACCTAAATTTATTGAGAACAATAATAGTAGTAGAATTTTTAGAAATACTAACCATGCAGATAAGAGACCTACCAAAGATATGAACAAAAGAAGTGGAGTAGTATGTTATAGATGCAACAAAGTTGGACACATTGCCAAAAATTGCAGATCACAAATCAATCAGTCTGGACCAAGATAGGAAACAATGGAATAGTTTGTCAGATATGTAACAAGATTGGATATACAAAAAGGTTTTTTAGAATGAACAATAGGGTTTCTCATCCTATTCCTAATCCTAGAAGTCATACAAGGAGAAATGAAAGTACAAGTAACGGTTAGAAAGGATGCTATAGTAATTCAGAAGAAGTGAAGTTTGTTAAAGCCACAGATCAAGGAGACACATTCAACACTGAAGATAATTAGAAAGGTGAAGTATCAAATGGTAAGAGTGATTCTCTACCTAACCCTTCTCAAAGTACTTAATTCATGAAAAATACAGTAGAATAGGAACTTAGAATAGTGTAGAAGTTGATATATGATGAATTGAGTCTTGTGCAGTTAATGCAAGGTAGTATAGGATTTATTGATGCTATGGTTAAGAGTGCATATAAAAATATTTTGTTATGCGAGATCACAAGAAGATTTAATTTTTGCAGGTAAACAGAAACAACTTTTTAGAAATAAGCGGCAAATGAATTGAATGCGATGTCAGATTTATGTGAGATTGAAAGGATAAAAGGTTATGATCGGTATTATTTGATCTTTAAGGTGAATACAAGTGCTAAGGAGATCAAAGAGTAGTGATTGAAAGAATTTTTTCAAGGATTTGGTGAAGGATTTTCATGCCGAATCTACACAAGCCCTAAATCGCGGAATCGAGGTATTTTACTTAGTAGATCTAAATTGATTAAAGAATTTGTAGAAGTCATGGATGTTTCATTGATTCATAATGTCAAAGATAAGTATAGATCTAAAATCAAAAGGGAACCAATAGAACCCTTGGAGGAAGACCCTAAGTTAGCTTTATCATCCGTACCAGATGAAGTTTTACACTTAGAAAATGTTAGAAGCTATTTGGGATGAAAACTTGAGACTCTCAGTGATAGTGATTTTACAAAAGAATATCAAAAGATTTACAATCAAGTTATGTCATTGAAAGTAGGGTTTGAACATTTGAAAGATACTGAGATCATTAAGTATTCTTTACAATATGAGTTTGATGATGAAGAATGCACCAAGATAATCTTAAGTAGAATTCACAATGGGAAGTTTTGGTTAGATGACAAAGTGATAGAAATCACAACTGACCTAATTCATGAGGTAACTAGTATATCTAAAATTGGAGCCATACCTTTGAATGATAAAAACATGAGAAAAATAGTTATAGACAACACAAAATCATCTTACAATGGCAAAGGAATAGTAATTAGCAAGATACAACAAGATGATGTTAGATATTTGTGCAAGATCCTTATAGCTAAGTTTTGTGCAAACTCAAGAGAAGATGACATGGTAGTTGGAATGATACATATAGCCTACTTAATGTGTGTTGATAAAGTTCAAGTTGACATGTGTGAAATTTTGAGAATTCAATTGTTTGAAAACTTGGAGAAGATTAAGAAGACTAAGAACTCTCAGTTTAGATTCTCATCATTGATCACTTATATGTTTTTCCATTTGTTAAGAAGATTCCCTTACACTATTAGTGATGATAGGAATGATGGTAAAACTACAATGGAAAGGATTAAAAAAGTATACAGAAGACATCTTATTGAAAAAGTCAATGAGAGTGCAGTATTGGTAATCAAAACATTTCAGAATTTGATGACAAGTAGAACAAGGATCCCACAGTCTTTAGTAGAGAACTATAAGAATGAGATATGCTTTATGGTTGATACTGACTTTACATTCATTGAAGTAGTAGAGCGTAGAGTAGAATTCATAGACCCTCTTGGCTATGAAATTTCTGAAATAGAGACAGAAGAGTATGTGAGAAGATTGCTTAAAAGTAAGTTGGACATTCACAACAATGGATTTTGAACCTTTGAGGAAAAATTTAAATCCACAAAGACTAGATCTTAGAAGAAAAATAGTCTAAGAAGAGAGTAGAAAGTACAATCAAGAAAATATTAAAGGACACAGGGATGACTATGTTGGAAACTAAATTGAAACAATTGTTGTATTGTCATTGATTTCAAACCTTAATTGGTAAGACTGTTACTACTTAGGAAAGTAATATATCTATTTGAGTATTGCTAAGGGGCTAAGCAAAGTTGGTAATAATAGCACCTAGGGAAAGGTTGAGTTATCTTGATATGACAAAGTGTACTTGACCATGTTGCACTATGATGAGATTATGTATTATTTATCTTAGTAAGACTGAAACTAAACTGGTAGGCTTAACCGAGCAAAGAATGGAAAAATCATGTTTAAGCTAAGTGATGTTAGTGTCGACCAAGTTAGTATATGCTGAGAAAAATTATAGTGTCGACCGAGCACTAGTAAATTGCTGAGGAAGATAGTGCAAGTTGAGGAGACAATTTTAGTATTGACCGAGCATTCTACATGAAGACCGAGTGAACAATCATAGTATTGACCGAGCATCGACAATTTTATATTTGAAGAGAATTTAATTTTGGAGCTGATAGTGTTGAATTCTTGGATTATGTAAAATGTGTTGAATTTATTTATTGATTGTTTGGAAGCATTAAATTCTTTGTAAAACATTTTATTGTAAATCTTTAAGAGATTTGAGATGATTCTAGAAAAGGAGCTGAAGAACATAAAGCAGGTAGATTCAATGAATCTGACCTAACCCTAAGATCTACGAATGAGATTGAGTGGCAAAAGATGAGTTAACCTAATTGAGGAAAATATAAGGGAACCTGAACATTGTGATATGTATGTACATGGTGAATAGAGAATGCTAGAAGAGAAAAGTTTTACTGATTGAATAAGCAAAAAAGGTTGAAGGAGAAGTGTGGTGATTGCTTGAAGAAAAGTTCTGAGCAGATCAAAGATGGAAATGGAAAAGTTTCAAAGTCAGTAAACCAGCATTAGTGTATGGAATCAGATTTGATATTTGCAAAGTGAGTTGTATATTTTTCAGTTAATATAGCTGCTACTTTCTAACCATTGTAGCAGTCAAAATCCTTTTAATAGAGGTTGACCTAATAGTCATATGTTAAATCCTTTGAACAAGGTTGCATTCTAATGGAGTGTATGTAAGTCCTATGACTAGGCTCACTTTTAAGAGGGTGATTGAAATCCTTTAATCGGGTCACATTTGACAATGTATATTGTAACCTTTGACAGGGTTGGCTTTTTACCGAGCTCACTTTAGAAGAGTGAAAATAATAGTAGCATGTTACAAAGTGGTTTTTCCCAAATTGGGTTTCCACTGTAAAACCTGGTGTTTATACTTGTGTGAATATTTAGATCTAAACATTGCTATGTTTTACAAGTTAAGTTACAACTAGGTAGTGGATTGCATTGTTAGATGTTTCTATTTTTGAATCAGTGATGAGTGAGTTTGTTTTGGTTTTGGATCTAATTTAAGGATAAGTTTATGAGATTGTTTTATACATCAGGACCTGAGAACAATTGATTCACCCCCCTCTTTGTTGTTCTAAATCATATTAATAGACTAAACATGAATTTTTGATAGCTAAGAAGATAGTAGAAGTAATTAGAGACATAGGACAAAAGGAAGTTTTGTCTGTTCCACCTCTATCATCAGTTGTAGTACAACCAATAGAAATACAGATCAAAGTAAAAGTGGAAGAAGCTGAGAAAGATCAAGAAGCTAGAAAGTCCACTAGATCATCCTCTTCTACACCTGGTAAAAGAGTGAAAGAGATTTCTATTGGACCGGGAAAAAGACATAAAAATCTAGTACCACCAGTACAAAGGAAGATTGCAGAAATAAAAGATGATGAAGAGACACCAGTAAAGAAGAAAACTTGGAAACCAAAGATAGAAAAAGTGAATGAATAGATCATACATGATGGAGACTTTTCAAAGATGAACAAGTACTAACAAGAAGTTTGACACAATTCAAGGAAAAATACCTGATGATTTATATGAAAAGTTAGTAAATAGGAAGAAAAGGGCAAAAAAAGAAGACATCAAAATCAGAGAAAGTCTTGTTAGGAAGCTATGTGTTGTTAAGGATGAAGAACACTTCAAGTAGATCATGAAAGATTTGAACACCCATTTGAGAACAAATAAAAGAACTATTCAGATTATGGGAGGTAACTATGAGGAAATCAACAAGGAAACAAAACAAGCAATAGTTAAAGTGATGTTAGAAAGTGTTGGAAATCAATCAGATGTAGCAGAACCAACAAAGTAAGCAAAGGAAGTAGAACAGTTGAAAATTCCCTCTCCACCAGCTATTAACATTGAAGATGAGACAATCAATGTGGAAGGAACCAAAATCACTTTAGATAGTGATGATAATCTTTTTAAGAACATTGAGAACATTATTGACAATTTGGCTTTTGAAGAGCAGGACAGTGCTAGAGGAGAAGAATAGAGAGACACACAAATTGAAGAGACTAAGGAGATAGAGAAGCAAGTAGCAGCCCCCAGTTAAGAAGAACTCAGTCTAACACCTGACACTAGTAAGAAAACTCAAATTGGATCTATAATTGACAACTTGGGAAAAGAAGTAGATGATGATGATCAGATAGAATTGATCACATCTTTGAATAAGATTATTGGGAAGAATAAGAAGGTAAAAAGCCTTGAAGGATCCCTAAAGGAGTTAACTGAGAAGTTGCAAAGTATTGTGACTACATAGAAAAGAAAGTAATGAATTCATTTGATGATGATGAGTTTACCAACTTATCTGATATAGCTAAAGTGAAGGCACAAGAAGCCTATGAAGCCAAACTACTTCTGGACATAAGTTAGAATATCAGGAATGATATCAACAGTCTAGATATTTGTATAAAAGACTTGAGAGGGAACTTGGATAGAGGTAAAAATTTTTACATTTAGTGTACAAAATCTGAGAACTTTATGTTGGATATATTTCTAGGTTTTTGAGGTTTTCCATTCAAAATCTTGGTTTACACCTTTTCCAAGTTAATCCTATGGCTTAGGTTTTCAAAATTCATCAAATTTTCCATAACCAAGTTTGGAAACCATTGTCCTAGGTTTTGTCTTTGAGAAGATCTTGTTTCTTTGTATAAATCCTTAAGTGTGCCCTAATTCTTATGTTTCATCGTTACTTTTCGGGTCACTTAAGCCTTCTTTTCTACACATGGTCATTTTTCCTAGTCTTCACCAAATCACACAATGTTTTTCCCTATTCGTAAGTCTTTTAGTGATTTGGTGATTGTGGTGGGTCTTACGGCTAAGCTTTCTTCAGTCACTAAATCTCCCAATTCATATCGCGGTTAAGTTTTCTTCCAGCGATTTAGTGACTGTGTGTCTCCTTTTCGCTTGATAACTGGTGGTTTCTCAAAGTCTTTTGGTGACTCAATGAGGTAGTTATCTCTTGTTCTTTGGATCAGGTGGCTAACTTCATGACTTTCCAGTGATCCATTGAATGTCATTGATTGTCTTTTCATCCAATGGTCATGCTTTAGTCTTGCAAAGATTGGGCCCTACATAAAATTATATAGCGATCTGGTGAATGTGTCTTGTTCTCATAATCTCTTAGTTTGGCAGCTTTGACAAAGAATTTTAGCGAAGGATTGAAGTTTACTCTTATTTCTTAATCTCAAGAAAAGATGGTGGTGTCCTAAATATTTTAGTGACTTAGCGAGTGCAGTGTTCGCGGCATCTCAGAATTAGTTAGTGAAGTTCCAAAGTGTTGAGCGACTTGGCGAACAAAGTAGAGTAAAGTGTGTTTTCAGTGGTCATTGATTCTCATGAAAAAAGATGACAGTCAAAGTTTTTTGGTGATTTAGTGACAGCCACTGATTGTGTTCAAGATCAATGGCTACCACATAATCTCAAGAGGTAACCTATGGTGTGAAAAATACTTAGCGAATAGGAGATCCTTGTGTTCACTCATTCTCAAAACCTGACTATGGTTAAGAATTTCTTTTCGAGAATGTGAGATGGCCTTGTTCACTAAATCATGAGGAGAAGTTGGAGTTAAGCTTGGATTTCTAAGAATAGGAGATCCTTGTGTTCGCTAGTTCTCTAGATGAATGTTGAGTTAAGAAAAAGATTTTGAGAATTGGCGAAGCTTTTGGTCGTTGAATCTCTAAGTTGTGTGGGGGCTTAATGTGTGTTTTAGAGGATTTCCTTTGGACCTTTGATCATTTCTGGGATCAATCATGGTCATGAGTTCTCGATAAAAAGCCTTGAGTTAAGATATCATTCTGAGATTCCGCGAATGGCTTGGTTGCTGGATCTCCAAACTTAATCATGGGTTGGCATTTCTTTTTGAGATCATGAGTTTCCTTTGTTCGCTAGATCTCCAAGCCATGTCTAGTTAAGTTCTCAATGCCCTTAGTTCTTTTTGAGTCATTGCAACATGGATGAGGGTACTGTGCCAAGCTGGAGAAAAGTAGAAGGCCATCCAATCAGGTTTTAATGATGGATTTTGTCATTAATTAAGGGTTTTTAATGCAAGAAGCCATGATTGCTACTCTCGCACCCTATTTTTGATTTTTTTAAATCATCCTGTCAGCTTCTACATCATGGCTAACTATGATTTGAAGGTTGGTAGTGTGTGAAATTAAATGCAGAAGTGACTTAGGCTAGATTTGCTATAATTTTGTAATCATACGCATGTAGATTCTTGAAATATATAGTTAGGACCTCATTTCTTTCCGTTCTCAAAGTTTCAAAAGTTGATTGTGAATTATTGGAAATGAGGCTATAGGAGTGAAGTTGCAGAGCTGTAATTTCTTCCTTCTTGATAGTATGAGTTGTCCAGAGGTGGGTGCTATGTCTTCTAGTGGAGGTGTGAAGGAACAGAGTGGGGAGGACAAGGGGAAGCTAAATTACTCTGATGAATTTATCAAGCTATTACTAGGTTCAAACCAAAAAAAGAAAGCTATTGACACAACCTTTGAAGACCTCATGGACAAATGCAGAGATCCTATCATGCCTTCAGGATCAGGTTTCACCATCTTCTCATATTTTTACAATAATAGGCACAAAGCAATTCTAGTTTGTAATGCTTGGACTTTAGGGATGGCCAAGTTGATTGTGCATGATGTTTTCCTTGATGTTGACTTGATTATTGTGTTGGCAAGGCTTTATGACCCCATTTCAAGAACTATTAGCTGAGAAGACCAGTTTGTTTTCCTTTCCTTAGATAGGGGGCCTTTCATGAGGGCTTTTGACTTTTATGCTTCCTCTTCTACTGAGATTGACCTAAAAAAAGAGAGAAAAGTATGCTAGTAACATCGGGTCTATTAAAAGTCAAATTACTAAACACATGCCCAAGCATGGTAATTATAGTGCCCCTCTTCCAGCTAGTAAGAAAGCTCCTTATCTGTTTTCTTCCCTGAGTGGTTACATGAAATTCCTGTGTCATGGCTTGTGTAGGGTTTTAGGAATTGATGGAGATGAGGAAAAGTTGCCTGTCAACCTATTAATGATAATTTTAGATATTCAAAATTCTCTCTAAAATAATGACTCTGATTACATCTAGTATGTGATCAATAGGATCCATGAGGGTTTCATATCTATCAAAGAAAATAAAAGATTTGTTAGGTTTATGCATTATTCCCTTCTCATGCACTTGATCTTATTCTACCATGTTGACTCCCTTGATGCTAAGATGTTGAAATTGAGGAGAACTTTTAATAACCAGCCAAACCCATTGCAGTACTGGTTGAGGGTTTGGAATTACACTTCCAATGAGTGTAATTTTTCAATCTTTCAAAATTACTTTGTTCATCTGGTTCTTGGGATGTTGGGTACAAATGTTACAAGATTGTCAACAAATGTTTTGAGGTTGCTAAGGCCATTTCAGTTTGTGGATAAGTGGACAGAAGATCACAATTGGGGTGATGTCTACCTTGGGGATAGTTACACAATTATTAGGGTTTATGGTTTCCCTCAACCCCCACATTTGGTACCTAGATATGTGCCTCCTTGAATTTCCATGATGGATTTTATATGGCAATTGATGTGGACTGACAAAGAGCATCTTGCACCTCATAGAAAGGGGACATTTACACCATGACAGTTTAGAATAGGCAATTTCTTAATTGGCAAGAGGGCTTTGGATAAAGTCAGCATTTGGTTAAATCATTTCAAGATGTGTTCAGCCACTTGTAGGTATGTGGATTCTAAGGGTTTCATCAGAACAGGTAGAATGACTCCGATTCCAAACATTGGGTCAATTAAGAAGTGTGAGGGATTAGATGAAGAAGATGTGATTAGAAACATCTTAGATTTTGATGAAGCCAAGAAAAGGTGGTACAAATATTTTGAGTTGCTTAATATTCAAAAAAGGCTAAAGTTATCTGGTATTCCTTTTGGTGGATATTTCCCTAAGCTCCCATTTGTGCAAAGAATGGAGAAAATGATAGAGATGTATAGTACTTTGTCTAATCAGTTAGAAGACCAGTTTGAAGAAAAGTTGGAGATCCCTAGGGAGTATTGAGCCTTTGAACTTGATGAGTACACTGATGAGTCACAAGAGGGTAGTAGTCCACCTCAAGGAGAGGATGTGCTAGTAATTGATTTGACTCAAGGTCAACAAGAGGAAGTGGCTACTTCTGAGCCACCTTTGAAAAAATAGAAACTTGAGATTGGTGAACCTTCAAAGAAGAGAAAACAAAAGAAGATAATTGATATTGCTTCAGCTCTGGTACTTGGTGATAGGGCTTATCACCATCAGATAAGAAAGGCCATTAGGGATGGCAAGAAACTTGTAACAAAGGAGGAGGGGGATCTATGCTTGTTGTTTGGAAAGGATGAAAGAGAACTCTATCAGGAAGAGTTTCTTAATGATGAGCAGTTCATGAAATGTAAAGAATTTAGAGATTTCCTCATTTGGAGGAAACATGAAGAGGTGAAGAAGTCTCTGCCTGAGGGTATGTATCCAAGTGAAGAAACAATGAGGGCTTTAACATCATATGACCCCAGTATTGAAAAAATTATTATGGAGGAGGCTAGAGAAATGGTCAGGTCAAGTGGTATGCTCTTGACTCTTGGATGGGATTTGACATCTGCTTTCCTCATAGATCAAATTAGGAGGTAGGCTGATACAGGCTTGTCATACAAGGTGCAGATTGATGATGTGATCAGGGGGATTGTCTATGACCCTAAGTCTCAAGTGTTTGTGTTATGGTCTCTAGTTCCAAGAACTTAGAAGCCATCTTTTGTGGGCATAGAGGACAAGATGGAGGGAGATAAGATAATTTGGACCATGCAAAATACTACTGATCTTGAGGTGTCAAAGGCAGTCATGCACCTTTCCCACCTTAATGAGGCTAAGACTATCTAGCTATCAAAGAGATATGACAAATTGTTTGAAAATTCAATGATGGTAGCAAAGGATAGGGATCTGCAACTTATGATGGTCAAGAAATTGGAGGATGAGGTTAAAGACTTAAAGGTGAAACTTGAAGAAGCCTCAAAAGTAGTTCCTATCCCTTCTTTGCAAAGTGAGGCCCCTCCTCAAGCAGATATAGAAGTACCTAAAAAGCGTATTAAGGACTTAGAGAAAATAAGGTTGGATGCATCCCTGGATACTGTGGCAAAGATTGTGCAATATAGGCAAAGAAAAATAAAGGAGAAAATGGAAGTAGTCCATTAATCAGTTAGTCATTTGAATAAGGCTAATGAAAAGGTGAATGAATCATTAATCACTTTGGAGTCATTATATAGTGTGTGGTCAGGAAGAATCTTGTTGTTTGATAAATTGGATCCTTTGTAGGAAAGTAGGCTTGATATTCCTGAGATAGTAATTGAGGTATTTGAGAAAATTGGTCTAGTGAGTTCTATATCAATGTTTGTCAAGGGAAAATCTAACCAAATAAAGGCCAAGTTGGTTATGTTTGATAGCAACTATAGTAGGTACTTGCCTTCAATATATGGTGATGATGGATAGGTAGTCAGTATATATGAGTGGAAGGCATCAATGGATCAATTGGTAATCAAACAAGATGCTTTCCTTAATGGTGACAATACCCTAGACTTGGAAGGGTGTACTAATATGATTGATAGTTTGTTTAAGGTTGAGGTTGATTGCATACGGTTTGTTGCAGAGGCAAAAAGTATAATTGATTCTATGTGGGACCAATAGATCAAATCATTATAGGAATTGCAGGCTTATAGTTGGCCTTTTGATGATGATGTGGAAGCCTGGGACAAGATGACAAAGAGAAGAAAGAAGAAACCAATTGTCTTTGTGGTAGTAGAAGAAGAAGAGTAGAGCAGACATGGCACTTGATCCATAATTTGAGGGAGAGCATGTTTCAAACATAGGATGATGTAATTTATCCTGTAATGGTGGTCATCATTCATGTAACAAATCAAGTAACTGCTCTGAAATATCTCCAGACAAACATGCGACCTATGAAGATGTTAGTAGTGGTGAACTACTTTCTGTTACTGTTATCACTATTTTTGGTTTGTAGTTTTTATGTTTTGTGCAAGTCATTTTCCTGGCCATCCAAAGCTTGTTGCATCCTTTCGAGGATTCCAAGATGGCTATTGGTATATATAGAAAGTTTTTTCTCTTTCTGAAAGGGGGACTTTTGTAAAAGCAAACTGAATATAGAATCAAACTTCTTTGAAATTTTGTTGAAATTGTAATGGATATAGTGGAAAATTAATACAAATATATTAGAGTTCCATTGCTCTCTGTGGTTGTCTTCATGTATGGATGCTTTTTAATTTCTCATGCATTAATCAATTTGGCTTATTAATGTATTGTTCACAAGGTGAATATGGGGGTTAAAATCAAGTTTCTCTCAAGGAGAGAATAAATCTTCAGGACAGTCTCTGGGATTTGAAATTCCATTCATGAATTTGATGATAGGGTTGGGAATCAAGAGAATAAATTGTTAGGCAATTTATTTGAATTTTAGTATCTTTGTGTTAATAGGATTTTGTAGATGTTTAGTTTTGACTCTAGCCCAATGAATAAGGCACTGGTTTTGGTTTGATTTACATTTTTTCACCATCATTTTATCAAAGAATTTATCTCCATTTATTTTTATTGTTTATCTTTGAGTTGATACATTTATGTCAAGTGCATAAATGTTTGTTTTGATGCTTTGAAGAAGCTTTTAAGAAAGTAAACCCGCTTGAGTATTATACTCAAAGTGAAGAAGGTTTTTCAACCTTAAGTACCTAAGTGCTTGCATTTTTTTAGATGCATCTATTGGGATTATTGGAGTTATAATATTCAAGATTTTATACATCTTAAATCATCAAAAAATCTGAGCACTAACAAAAATGGCTACTCTGCTAGGGATTTTGAAATGATAATGTACAATAGATAAGTGCAAATACTGTCTATTGTGTTTATTGTAGGCCAGCGTAATATTTTGATTCCCACTTGCTTGTGGGTGGTGAATTTGAAATCTATGTTTACCAGTTGTGGGTATTTGTGAAATTTTGTTAAATCTTGCTATGACACGCCATGAGTTAGCTAAGGTTCACTAGGTCATATATCAAGGATCACCCGGAGAGTAATATGGGTGATGAGCTCCATACACCTAGTATAAAATAATGGTTTAGAAGAGGTCATGTTACTACTAATCCCCAAGGATCTTCTAGAGAGAGTTCACACACCACTTCCCCATGAGGCTTCTTCTTCATCTAATGACATAGAATATGTTAAGAAAGCCATGCCTAATGTTCATTTTCCCATGCATGAGGAAGAGGTCACAAAAGTAGGGTTTTTTCCTATGAGAGAAACCTTAGAACAACCGGGAGAAACTTCTACTATAGAAATGGCCTCATATGATTCAAAAAAATTAAGAGAGGAAGTGATTGCCTTAAGAAAAAGAGAGTGTGAACAAATGTTAGAAATTGTTAGTAAAAGGAAAGCAAGAGAACAACAAATATATGAACTACTTATGGAAAGGCAAGAACTTATCATAAAAACCAAGAAAAATGAAATCCAGGCTAGGGATCTAAGTCAAGATGTATAGGGTTTGGATAAGGAATTGTTTGGTGACATGGAGATTCTAAGGAATCAGGTTGAAGGTACTAAACCTAAACAAGATGACTTTGAAGGAAAAGGCTATGTTCTTAGGTAAATACACCTATATAAGATCCAGAGGAATGAGGATGTTAGAAATACCACAAAAGAGATCCCTAATAAGGGAAAACAAAAGGTGGTTGGTGTGAACATTAATGAGCCTAAGAAAATTGTTATTCCTTCTAGTGTACCCTCTTAAGCAAGCCTAGATTTAGAGAAGGCTAGAAAAGCTAAAGAGGATTTGGCTCTCCAGCTTGAGAAATTAGAACTTGAAGTTGCTGTAGATGAAATGAAGAGGAAGATTTCTTTGTTGCATGCCAACATAAATACATATGCCAATAGTTCAGCCCCTAGTAATTCAGGGATAGTCCAACCAATTTAGCCTTGCAATTCACTTCCAAATCCTCAATTCTCTCATCCTAGATAGAATGTACTTGGGCCAAATTTGAACACTAATCAGATTCCCCTTATGACTGGTGGTGCAATGGGAAATACATCTTATCAGATTGTTGGAGCAGCTCCTCTGGTCCAACCAATTTTCCAAAGAAGACCAGTTCATCTTGATAGGTATAGGGCTTTATTCTTTGATGGTATCCCTGGCCAGCCTAATGCAATCCCTAATGAGATCAGAAAGAAGATCCCATTATTCACTGGAAATAATGTAATTACTTGTGAAGAATATTTGAAGTTCTTCACCGATAAAATTAATGATTATGAGATCGAGCATGAAGATGTTATAATGAATCTTTTCGTTCAGTCATTAGTTTCAAATGCCAGGGATTGGTATAGGGGTTTGCCTGAGAATAGTTTTACATCATGGGATGAGTTTATCTGATGTTTCAAAGAACAATATGTAGAACATGTGAATTCTAGTTACATGCTCAATGAGTTTAATAATACCAAAAAACATTACAATGAGAGCATGTCAGAGTTTAATGGCAGGTTCCAAAAGGCCATGTACAAGTTGTTTCAAGTGTTGAGGTTGGATGATGCAATTTTCCTAACTACTTATTTCAATTCTATGGATGGGAAGATGTCTCATCTTCTGAGAGATAAAAATCCTCATACCCTAAGGGATGCCTTTAAATTAGCTATAAACATTGAAAGTAAATAGAAGGCATCTGGTTAGTTATATAAGAGGGATGAGGGTAGACTATGGAAGGAAGGAAAGCCATAACCTACAAGGCCATCCAAAGATGATGATTAAATGGACAAGGGACTTGGTATTACTAAAGACTTCCCAAAAAAGTTTGAAAGAGGTGGTATAAATCTTCAAGATGCAAGACCACCTTATCAATGGCAGGATAGACTCCCCAATTTATGAGATATGCCCTATAAAACAAATTAGAAAGATGGGAGGCCTGTCCCTAATCACAGTGAACCCCAAAAGGGAAGAGATACACCATATCCTTCGAAGAAAAACAAAGCACATAATGTGGAGAATACCCCTTGGTGTTTGGCCTGTAATATGCCTCATTCACCTTTCCAATGTGCTGTGGCTCAGGCCCTGGGAAAAGAGCCAAATGATTCATATGCAGGAGATTATGAAGAATCTGAAAAGCCTGCTATTAACATGTTTACTACTGAAATAATGGGGGATCTCTTGTCCTCAAATGATGAGGAGATCTACCTAGATGTTGATCATAAAAGGAATTTTTTCTCTAGTTATGAACAACAAGTATTTACTCACTCTGACTATGAAGAATTTGATAGTGACACATACAAAGAAAATATGGTAGAGTTAGGGTCAGATGAGAAACAATGGAGAAAGCCCAGTGGAGAGGAGATTAGAACTATAACTATGGCTTCTATAACACAAGCTAAATCCTCATAAAATTTAAGGAATAGGAGGGTGGATATTGATCAAGGAGTCCTTGGATCAGTATTTGTTAAGGATAACTTTCAAAATAAGGATTCCCTAAAACCTAATGTTGTAAATAATAAGAAGGAAGGGCTTGTAACTGAGAAGAAAAGGAATGAGGAGGCTGTTGTTGACAAAGTTAAAAGGAAAATTGGTAGGCCTAAAGATTACTTTGATGTTTCTACAGATCCTGCTACCTTTGATATGAGACATGCTCTATCCCAAATGAAGGTTTCCATCCCTTTACTTAAAATGTTGAAAATTGAAGAACATAGGATAGCAGCCTTAGCTCTTATAAGTGAACAAGGGGTAACTCCTACCATGCAGCAAAAGGGGAATTTGGTAGAAGAGCCTATTTCAATCGATAACATCTTTGATTTATGTGTTGGAAATATTGTGACACAAGAGCCTTCATCTATTGACCCATTCTATGTTACATTGATAGTGAATAACTTCCTACTAAAAAATTGTATGATTGATTCTGGTGCTGCTACAACTGTAATGCCCTATCATGTAATGAAAGAGCTAGGACTACAAGTTGATACCTCTAATGGTAGATTCTATTCTATGGATAACAAGGTAGTGCCTATTGTAGGAACCCTAGTGGGAATTGAAGTGAAAATTACTGCATTCCCAGAGGACACATACAAAATGGATGTGGTGGTTGTTGATACAAAGCCTCATTATGGCATGCTGCTATCAAGACAATGGGCTGCAGTAGTCACTGGAAATTTTCAATTGGATTTGTCATATGCTACTATCCTAGTTAATGGGACTGAAGTAAAACTATATAGAGAACCCCGTTCTTCAGTCATGGTTGAAAAGGTTGCACCAAAAGACCTGAATTGCTTTGTGGACATTGACATGATTAACTTCATGATTGAAGAGATCATGCCTCAGATGAAGAACACAAACCCAATAGTGGATGAGTTAGCATTGTAGCAGAATGGACTTTGGCAAATGTTCTTTGATGGTGGATGCTCCAAGGAAGGATTAGGGGCTGGTGTTGTTTTCATTTCCCCATCAGGTATTACATTTAAGTACTCTTTCTTGTTGACTTTTGAATGTACTAATAATACTGCTGAATATGAGGTTTCTAATACTGGGATTAGATGTTGCTATAAAGCATGGTATCAAATGTTTAAAGGTCCATGGTGATTCTCAATTAATTATAGCTCAAGTCAGATGTAAGTATGCTGCCAAGGATGAGAGATTGAAATTGTACAAACATGCTATTTGGGATAGGCTAGAATTCTTTGAGACTTTCAATCTCATTTGGGTAGAAAGATCCAATAATATCATGGCAGATTTTTTGGCCAATGTTGCCCTTAAAAATGAGGATGTTACCCTTACTGGTGTGTCTATGTTAGAAATCAAGAGTAGACCGATAGTGCCTGATAATGTGTACAACTAGAAAGTTTTTGAGGATGAATTTGACATCCTTAGGTTTCTTCAGGGTCTAGATCAGTATGATGGACAACAAATAGATTTTAATGAAGCACAAAAATGTGTTGAGGTAAAAGATTGTATTATGGGAAATGAGATAGTGCAACTACCTTCAAATCACATACCAAAGGGGTTAGTGGAGTTAGAAGGAATGTTCAAAATAAATGATGGGTACTTGTCTCAAAAATCTAACACTAAAATGGAAGACCTAGAAGAAATAAACCTAGGATCTGAAACCTCCCCTCAAATGGTGTATATTGGAAAAAGGTTGAATAGAGAGGTTAGAGGAAATTTGATAAGATTATTGAAGAGATATAAGCATGTATTTTCTTGGTCCTATGATGATCTTAAAGCATATAGAGCTGATTTATTTCAACATGAAATCCCTCTAAAGGAATAAACCAAGCCATTCAAATAGAAGTAGAGACCTATCAACCCTTTATTAGCAACAAAGATATATGCCAAATTGACAAAATTGAGAGATGCTAGTATCATTGAGCCTATTAGGCATTCTTCTTGGGTTTCTAACCTTGTACCAATGAGGAAAATGAATGGTGAGATTAGACTCTATGTTGACTTCATAAATTTAAATGTGGCATCACTTAAGGACAATTATGGATTGCCTAACATGGAGGCTATGTTACTTAGGGTAACTAGTTGTGAGCTCTTGTCAATGATGGATGGTTTCTCGGGTTCTAATCAGGTGTTGGTCAAAGAATCAAAACAATTTAAGACAACATTCACAACCCCATGGGGAACATATGTGTATGTTTGCATGCCTTTTGGTTTAAAAAAAGCTGGAGCAACTTTTCAAAGGGCAATGGATGTTGCCTTTAAAGAGTTGATCAATGTCCTTATGGTTGTGTATTAGGATGATCTTACTGCTTATTCTAAAAAGGTTTAGGACCATTGTTGTCACCTGGAAAAGGTCATAGTAAAGGCCCTAGAATTTGGTATTTCCTTAAATCCAAAAAAATGTCAATTTGCTGTGACAGAGGGGAAGTTGCTTGGACATATAGTGTCAAAAGAAGGATTCAGGATTGATCCTAAAAGAGTAGAGGCAATCAAGAAGGTTCCTCCACCAAAAAATATAAAGGGTGTGCAATCTTTCTTAGGGCAGATTAATTTTTTCAGAAGATTTATTGCTAATTTTGTGGAATTGGTGAAGCCTATAGTCAAACTTTTGAAAAAGGATGTGAAGTTTGATTGGAACTATGAGGCTCAACAAGCTTTTGAGAAAATTAAAAAAGAAATCCAAGAAGCCCCTATTTTTCTATCACCTAATTATTCAAAACCATTTTCTCTATTTTCCTTTATGTCTTTCCATACTATTGCAGCTATTCTGTTACAAAAGGATGAAGAAGGGTCTGAGCATCCTATTGCCTTTTTTAGTAAGTCACTACAATCTGCTGAGCTTAATTATGCGTTGATGGAAAAGTAGGCATATGCACTAGTAAAGGTAGTTAAGGCATTTAGACCTTATTTGGTATGTGCAATAGTAAATGCATATGTTCCACATGCAGTAGTAAAAGACATTTTGAGTCAGAGTGAAGTTATTGGGAAGAGGTGCAAGTGGATCAATAGGATTCAAGAATTTGACATTCAACTCCACATAACCAAGCTTGTGAGAGGTCTGGGACTTTCTAAGCTCATGATAGAAGAAAATATGGATCTCATACACGTAAATAGTGTTGCTATCAACGAGGATACAATCACTAGTATTGAAATGCAACCCTGGTACAAAGATATTGTTTATTTTATCAAAAATGCTAAATGTCCACAAGAATTAAATGATAATCAAAGGAAAAGTTTGAGATTTCAAGCTCAAAGGTATGTATTAATCCAAGGTGATTTGTATTGGAAAGATAATGATGGAATTCTACTATTTTGTTTAGAAAAACACCAATCAGAAAAGGTATTGAAGGAAATGCACTCTGGATTGTGTGGAGGACATCATTCTGCTTGGTCCACAACTCATAATATTTTGAGGGTAGGATACTATTGGACTATGTTGTTCAAAGATAATCATTCCTTTGTTCGAAAGTGTGAGCCATGTCAAAGATTTCCCAAGAAGCTAAAATTCTTAGGTGCATTATTGTTGAACCTTGTTGTTGTAGAAGCTCCTTTTGCAATGTGGGGTCTGGACATTATTGGGGAATTTTATGAGAAATCTAGTGGGGGGTATAGTTGGATTTTGGTTGCTACTGATTATTTCACTAAATGGATTGAAGCAATTTTGACTAAAAAGGAAACTAGTACTATTGTAATTGAATTCTTGATGAACAATTTAATCACTAGATTCAGTGTTCCTATCAAATTAGTTGTAGATAATGCCATGAGTTTCAGATCTCAAGAGATTACTAATTTTTGTTTAGAAATGAGAATAATTTTGTCTTATTCATCCCCTTACCACCCACAAGTAAATGGGCAGGCTGAATCCAGTAATAAGAGTATCCTGCAAATTTTGAAGAAAACTCCAGAAAAGAATAAGAGGAGCTGGCATGTAAAATTGAAACTAGCATTATGGGTTGATAGGATTGTTGAGAAAAGGGCTATAGGAAAATCCCCTTTTAAGATGGTGTATGGTGTAAAATCAAGATTACCAATAAACAACTTCTTACCAATATACAAATTCATGCAGGAAGAAGGTATGGAAATCAATGATCCATTGCAAGACAGAATGATTCAGTTGGTTGAACTGGATGAAATTAGAAGGGAAGGACAAAAGGAAAATGTGAAGTTGCAACAAAAAATGAATTATCTTTTTGATAAAAGAGCAACTCTAAGAAAGTTCTAGCTTGGTGACATGGTTCTTGAGTGGAATGCCAGGGCTGAAAACAAAGGGAAACACAAAAAAATTAAGTCTTTATGGATAGGACCATTTATTGTTCATCAAAATCATGGCAAGGATTCATATTTTTTGCAAAATGTGGATGGTGAAGAATAGGAATTTCCAGTGCATGGATAGTTCCTGAAGTTTTTCTTCAATGAGCTCTTTCTCCTTTTCCATGCACAGTAGATATGTATGAATGTACATGTGTGTTTGTTTCTATTGTGTATTCTTTCCTACTTTAGGTTAGGGTTTTGTGGTCTGCCTCCCAGAGAATCATGGTTTCTTGTTATGAACTTCCATTCAAGCATCCTTAGATAGAGCCATTGTTGGATATATTTCTAGGTTTTTGAGGTTTGCTAGTCCAAATCCTAGTTTACACCTTTTGCAAGTTAATCCTGTGGCTTAGGTTTTCAAAATTCATCAAATTTTCCATAACCAAGTTTGGAAACCCTTGTCCTAGGTTTTGTCCTTGAGAAGATCTTGTTTCTTCATATAAACCCTGAAGTGTGCCCTGATTCTTATGTTTCATCGTTACTTTTTGGGTCACTTAAGCTTTCTTTTCTGCACATGGTCATTTTTCCTGGTCTTTGCCAAATTGCACAATGTTTTTCCCTGTTCGTAAGTCTTTTAGTGACTTGGAAATTGTAGTGGGTCTTTCGGCTAAGCTTTCTTCAATCACTGAATCACCCAGTTCATATCACAGTTAAGTTTTCTTCCAACAATTCAATGACTGTGTGTCTCCTTTTCGCTTGATACCCGATGATTTCTCAGTCTTTTGGCAACTCAGTGAGGTAGTTGTCTCTTGTTCTTTGGATCAAGTGGCTAACTTCACAACTTTCCAGTGATCCAACGAATGTTGTTGATTGTCTTTTCATCTAGTGGTCATGCCTTAATCTTGCAAAGATTGGGCCCTACATAAAATTATCTGGCGATCTGGTGAATGTGTCTTGTTCTCATAATCTCTTAGTTTGGTGGATTTGACAAAGAATTTTAGTGAAGGATTAAAGTTTTCTCTTGTCACTTAATCTCAAGAAAAGATGGTGGTATCTTAAATATTTTAGTGACTTAGTGAGTGTTGTGTTCATGGGATCTCAAAATTAGTTAGTGAAGTTCCAAAGTGTTTAGCAACTTGGCAAACAAAGCAGAGTAAAGTGTGTTTTCAGTGGTCACTGATTCTTGTGACAAAAGATGATGGTCAAAGTTTTTTGGTGATTCAGTGATAGCCACTGATTGTGTTCAAGATCAATGGCTAGTGCGTAATCTCAAGAGGTAACCTATGGTGTGAAAAATACTTAGTGAATAGGAGATCCTTGTGTTCACTCATTCTCAAAGCCTGACTATGGTTAAGAATTTCTTTTTGAGAATGTGAGATGACCTTGTTCGCTGAATCATGAGGAGAAGCCAGAGTTAAGCTTGGCTTTCTGAGAGTAGGAGATTCTTGTGTTCACTAGTTCTTTAGATGAATGTTGAGTTAAGAAAAAGATTCTGAGAATTGGTGAAGCTTTTGGTCGCTGAATCTCTAAGTTGCGTGGGGTCTTAATGTGTGTTTTAGAGGATTGCCTTTGGACCTTTGATCATTTCTAGGATCAACGGTGGTTATGAGTTCTCAATATAAAGCCTTGAGTTAAGATATCATTTTGAGATTCTGTGAATGGCTTTGTCGCTAGATCTCCAAACTTAATCATAGGTTGGCATTTCTTTTTGAGATCATGAGTTTCCTTTGTTTGCTGTATCTCCAAGCCCTATCTGGTTAAGTTCTCAATGCCCTTAGTTCTTTTTGAGCTATTGCAATGTGGATGAGGGTACTGTACCTAGCTGGAGAAAAGTAGAAGGTCATCCAATCAGGTTTTAACGATGGATTTTGTCATTAATTAAGGGTTTTTAATGCAAAAATCCATGATTGTTTCTCTTGCACACTATTTTTGATTTTTTTAAATCATCCTGTGAGCTTCTACACCATGGCTAACTATGATTTGAAGGTTGGTAGTGTGCAGAATTAAATGCAGAAGTGACTTAGGCTAGATTCACTACAATTTGGTAATCATATGCACGCATATTCTTGAAATATATAGTCAAGACCTCATTACTTTCCATGCTCAAAGTTTCTAAAGTTGATTGTGAATTATTGGTGCTAAGGCTATAGGAGTGAAGTTTTAGAGTTGTAATTTCTTCTTTCTTGACAGTATGAGTCATCCGGAGGTGGGTGCTGTGTCTTCCAATGGAGGTGTGAAGGAACAGAGTGGGGATGACAAGGGGAAGCTGAATTACTCTGATGAATTTATCAAGCTGTTACCAGGTTCAAACCAGAACAAGAAAGCTATTGACACAAAATTTCAAGACCTTATGGACAAATGAAGAGATCCTATCATGCCTTTACGATCAGGTTTCACCATCTTCTCATATTTTTAAAATAATAGGCACAAAGCAATTCCAGTTTGTAATGCTTGGACTTTAGGGATGGCCAAGTTGATTGTGCCTGATGTTTTCCTTGATGTTGACCTGATTATTATGTTGGCAAGGCTTTATGACCCCATTTCAAGAACTATTAGGTGAGAAGACCGGTCTATTTTCCTTTCCTTAGATAGGGGGTCTTTCATGAGGGCTTTTGACTTTTATGCTTCCTCTTCTACTAAGATTGACCTAAAAAAAGAGAGAGAAAAGTATGCTAGTAACATTGGGTCTGTTAAAATTCAAATTACTAAACACATGTCCAAGCATGGTAATTACATTGCCCCTCTTCTTGCTAGTATGAATGGTCCTTATCTATTTTCTTCCCTGAGTGGTTACATGAAATTCCTGTGTCATGGGTTGTGTAGGGTTTTAGGAATTGATGGAGATGAGGAAAAGTTGCCCACTGACTTATTAATGATAATTTTAGATATTCAAAATTCTCTCTCAAACATTGACTATGATTACATCTAGTATATGATCGATAGGATCCATGAGGGTTTCATATCTATCAAATAAAATAAAAGACCTATCAGGTTTATGCATTATTCCCTTCTCATGCAATTGATCTTATTCTACCATGTTGACTCCCTTGATGCTAAGATGTTGAAATTGAGGAGGACTTTTAATAACCAGCCAAACCCATTGTAGTACTGGTTGAGGGTTTGGAATTACACTTCCAATGAGTGTAATTTTTCAATCTTTCAGAATTACTTTGTTTATCCGGTTCTTGGGATGTTGGGTACAAATGTTACAAGATTGTCCAGTAATGTTTTTAGTTTGCTAAGGCCATTGCAGTTTGTGGATAAGTGGATAGGAGATCACAAGTGGGGTGATTTATACCTTGGGGATAGTTACACAATTATTAGGGTTTATGGTTTCCCTCAACCCCCACATTTGTTACCTAGATATGTGCCTCCTAGAATTTCCATGATGGAGTTTATATGGCAATTGATGTGGATTGACATAGTGCATCTTGCACCTCATAGAAGGGGACATTTACACCAAGACAGTTCAGAATAAGTAGTTTCTTAATAGGCAAGAGGGCTTTGGATAAAGTCAGTGTTTGGTTAAATAATTTCAATATGTGTTCAGCCACTTGCAGGTATGTGGATTCTGAGGGTTTCATCAGGACAACCAGAATGACTCTGATTCCAAACATTGGGTCAATTAAGGAGCATGAGGGATTAGATGAAGAAGATGTGATTAGAAACATCTTAGATTTTGATGAAGCCAAGAAAAGGTGGTACAAATATTTTGAGTTGCTTAATATTCAGAAAAGGATAAAGTTAGCTAGTATTCCTTTTGGTGGATATTTCCCTAAGCTCCCATTTGTGCAAAGAATGGAGAAAATGATAGAGATGTATAGTACTTTGTCTAATCAGTTAGAAGACCAGTTTGAAGAAAAGTTGGAGATCCCTAGGGAGTATTGAGCCTTTGAACTTGATGAGTACACTGATGAGTCACAAGAGGGTAGTAGTCCACCTCAAGGAGAGGATGTGCTAGTAATTGATTTGACTCAAGGTCAACAAGAGGAAGTGGCTACTTCTGAGCCACCTTTGAAAAAATAGAAAATTGAGGTTGGTGATCCTTCAAAGAGGAGAAAAAAAAAGAAGGTAATTGATATTGCTTCAACTCTAGTACCCAGTGATAGGGCTTATCACGATTAGATAAGAAAGGCCATCAGGGATGGATAGAAAATGTAACAAAGGAGGAGGGGGATCTATCCTTGTTGTTAGGAAAGGATGAAAGAGAACTCTATCAGGAAGAGTTTCTTAATGATGAGTAGTTCAAGAAAAATAAAGAATTTAGAGATTTCCTCATTTGGAGGAAACATGAAGAGGTGAAGAAGTCTCTGCTTGGGGGTATGCAACCAAGTGAAGAAACAATGAGGGCTTTAACATCATATGACCCCAATATTGAAAACATTACTATGGAGGAGGCTAGAGAAATGGTTAGGTCAAGTGGTATGCTCTTGACTCCTAGATGGGATTTGACATCCACTTTCCTCATAGATCAAATTAGGAAGCAGCCTCAGGGAGGCTTGTCATATGAGGTGCAGATTGATGATGTGATTAGGGGGAGTGGCTATGACCCTAAGTCTCAAGTGGTTGCTTTATGGTCTCTAGCTCCAAGAACTTAGAATCCATCTTTAGTGAGCATAGAGGACAAGATGGAGGGAGATAAGATAATCTGGACCGTGCAAAATACTACTCATCTTGATGTGTCAAAGGTAGTTGTGCACCTTTCCCACCTTAATGAGGCTAAGACTATCTAGCTGTTAGAGAGATATGACAAATTGTTTGAAAATTAAATGAAGGTAGCAAAGGATAGGGATCTGCAACTTATGATGGTCAAGAAATTGGAGGATGAGGTTGAAGACTTAAAGGTTAAACTTGAAGAAGCCTCAAAAGTAGTTCCTATCCCTTCTTTGCAAAGTGAGTCCCCTCCTCAAGTAGATACAAAAGTTGCTAATAAGCCTATTAAGGACTTAGAGAAAATAAGGTTAGATGCATCCATGGATACTATGGAAAAGATTGTGTAGTATAGGCAAAGAAAAATAAAGGAGAAAATAGAAGTAGTGCATCAATCAATTAGTCATTTGAATAAGGCTAATGAAAAGGTGAATGAATCATTAATCACTTTGGAGCCATTATACAGTGTTTGGTTAGGAAGAAGCTTGTTCTTTGATAAATTCAATGGTTTGCAGGAAAGTAGGCCTGATATTCCTGAGATAGTAACTAAGGTATTTGAGAAAATTTGTCTAGTGAGTGCTATATCAAAGTTTTTCAAGTGAAAATCTAACCAAATAAAGGCCAAGTTGGTTATGTTTTGATAGGGACTACAGTAAGCACTTGCCTTCAATATATGGTGATGATGGAGAGGTAGTCAGTATAGATGAGTGGGAGGCATCAATGGATCAGTTGGTAATCAAACATGATGCTTTCCTTAATGGTGACAATGCCCTAGACTTGGAAGGGTGTAATAATATGATTGATAGTTTGTTTAAGGTTGAGGTTGATTACATATGGTTTGTTGCAGAGGCAAAAAGTATAACTGATTCTATGTGGGACCAATAGATCAAATCATTACAGGAACTATAGGCTTACAATTAGCCGTTTGATGATGATGTGGTAGCCTGGGACAAGATGACAAAGAGAAGAAAGAAGAAGCCAGCCGTCCTCATGATAGTAGAAGAAGAAGAATAGAGAACACATGGAACCTAATCCAAAATTCAAGGGAGAGCATGTTTCAAACATAGGATGATGTAAGTTAGCTTGTAATGGTAGTCATCATTCATGTAACAAATCAAGTAACTGCTCTGAAATATCTCCAGACAAAGGTGCCACTTGTGAAGCTGTTAGTAGTGGTGAACTACTTTCTGTTACTGTTATCACTATTTTTGGTTTTTACTTTTTATCTTTGTGCAAGTCATTTTCCCAGCCATCCAAAGCTTGTTGCATCCTTTCGAGGATTCCAAGATGGCTATTGGTATATATAGCAAGTTTTTCCTCTTTCTGAAAGGGGGACTTTTGTAAAAGAAAACTGAATATAGAATCGAACTTATTTGAAATTTTGTTGAAATTGTAATGGATATAGTGGAAAATTAATACAAATATATTGGAGTTCCATTGCTATCTCTGGTTGTCTTCATGTATGGATGATTTTGAATTTCTCATGCATTAATTAGTAAGGCTTATTAATGTATTGTTCACAAGGTGAATATGGGGGTTAAACTCAAGTTTCTCTCAAGGAGAGAATAAATCTTTAGGGAGGTCTCTGGGATTTGAAATTCCATGCATGAATTTGATGACAGGGTTGGGAATCGAGAGAATAAATTGTTAGGCAATTTATTTGAATTTTAGTATCTTTGTGTTAATAGGATTCTGTAGATGTTTAGTTTTGACTCTAGCCCAATGAATAAGGCATTGGTTTTGGTTTGATTTACATTTGTTCACCATCATTTTATCAAAGAATTTATCTCCATTTACTTTTATTATTTATCTTTGAGTTGATAAATTTATATCAAGTGCATAAATGTCTATTTTGATGCTTTGAAGAAGCTTTTTAGAAGGTAAACCTGCATGAGTATTATACTCGAATTGAAGAAGGTTTTTCAACCTTAAGTACCTTAGTGCTTGCATTTTGTTAGATGCATCTATTGGGATTATTGGAGTTATAATATTCAAGATTTATGAATCTTAAATCATCTACAGATCTGAGCACTAACACCTTATATCAGAACAAATTCAGAAGATTAAGATCAAAGAAGCATAAATTCAATTAGAGGTAAATCTTCTTTCTAGCCCCAATGTGAAGATACTCAACATTGAGAAGAAAATTTGCAAGATTTATGATGAAATAAAGATTCTACATGATGACATGGACATGAAGCTAAAAAGATTCTCTCTTTTAAGAGATCATATTTCTATTAATTTGAGCATTGTTGAAGGACAATTGGAAGAATGCCTTTCATCAAAGACATCTTTTCAGAAGTTCAGTTTTGCAAACCTCCAAGCTTGTGAAATTGCATCTTATGAATTGTGCGCACTACTTAGTGTTGCAAATTCCATTAAGAAGGAATGGGAGAAAGAGATAGAGACCATGAAGATAAACTTTGTAGATTGTGTTGCAAGCCTACTGGATTTGTAATATTGAATCAAGGTATACCATTTTTGTCTGAACATAGTTTTGACACCCTCAACTTTTTTTGTCATTGTTGTTAAAGGGGGAGAGATACATAGCAAGAAATTGATAAATATGATAAGGATGTATACTCTTAGGGGGAGTATAGTATATAGATAAGATCTATGGAGTTATAAGGACAATATATACATTTTTTTTTTTATGGCCACAATTTTGAGATTTTTGAAGTCTTATGACTTAACCAATTTTCTCATATGTTGCCATCAATGACAAAGGGGGAGATTGTTGGAAATTTGGCTAAGTTAGATACTTAGATTTTGATATTATGGAAACATATGATTTACATGAAGATCACATAGGATAGAGAGCAAGTATGAGAGAGTGCAAAGAAAAATTGTCTAAGTATGAGGCAATATTTTTGCCAGTATACCCAGAGATAGTTTTGATTAGCGATGATGATTGGAGTAAGTTCAGTGCTTGCACACTTGAACATAGATACTATGGTGACTATAGAAGACTCACTTGAGAGTGCAAGTTAGTATGACATGTACGAAAGAAGTTATGATAGTTTTACTAAAGACACTGTCTAGTTGACAGGACGAAGTATGAAGATAGAATTGGTAAAGAGTTAAGGGATTATTTTGTTTACCAAAATAATGTCTTAACAATATAAAGGGATGAAATCCTAGATGTTAACCCTTGAGTAAAGATATATTTGTATAATTCTTATGACAAGCCGACTGTAAGAGTTATTAGTGTTAATAACTTGTATAAAGAGATGTAATGATGTAATTGTAATTACATATGCACATAGAAGTAAGAGCAATAGCGATAGTGAAAAAGAAAGTGAAGAGATATTGATGTGAAGTTGTAAGATGTATAAGGTTAAGTACCTTGACTTATTTTTTAATCTATAACTATTGTACATTACTTGTTTGGGCAGTGGGCTCATCTAGCAATCTCATTTTGTACTACCAACTCTTAGCAGGGTTGAGGCTTCTAACCAGACCTAAAGTCCCTTAGTTAGGACTGAGACACTATATGCATGTAATAGGCTCCTAATAGGGTCAACATCCTTAACATGATACTTTTTATTAGTGGATCTTTGTGGGTACCATCCCCACCAGGGTTTTCCCTTGGCCAGGGTTTCCTCGAGAACAAATAATATGTTATGAGTTGATTTATTTTATTGCTATGCATGTTCTTTAGTTTACTATGTTATGCATGCATTAAGATAATCTGTTATATCCATAATTGGGAAAAAGTAAAAGTTTGTAGAATACTGATTCACCCCCCCCTCTCAGTATTCCCTATTTCTAATAGGGGCATCTTCGCGAGCTCACAAAAGATGCATGGTGATGCCACGTGATATTTCATCCCAAGTGATGAACCCTCATGTGAACAGAGATCCTATCTCACGTGACAAAGAAATCTCACATGGGAGAAGAGTTTTCACACGAGGTGATCTCCTGCTACTTTTTAGAGTCTTCATCCAATTAGAGCATCCAAGAGTCATGTTTAGGATAGATGCATAGCCTCACTTGTTATTGCTTTAAAAAACCATCATGATTGAGATATTGATCAAATGATGTCACTTTCTTTGCAGGTTGAATATCTAGATATTGCATTCTGGTCTCACCACCCGATCATCGGTGAGTTAGTGCAGAGATTGAGTGATGCCAAGGGTTCCCACATTGATGGGCTAGGATTATCTTATTTGCATGATATACCTAACATTTGGGTAAATCATGGTCTACTAGGTGCATTGGTTTAGCATTTCCACTTGGAGATGAACACCTTCCAATTTCCTTTGGGAGAGATGACTGTCACCCCTAAGGACATCTATAGGATTCTGAGGATGCCATTCCATGGGGTTCACATGGAGTATGAGATTTAGATGAGAGCAGGCACACTGGCACTAAGAGCCATCTTTCAGGACAAGCTCGTGATGGGTTGAGCTATCTCATGGGAGGACTTGATCAATCGATATGGAGCAGGGCACAGAATAGCAGTCATCTTAGCATCATGTCTGAGTTGTTACCTGGTACTAGATTGAGGAAAGCATGGATTAGATTGCGATTGGGGGCACATGCTACAATGGATGCTAGATAGGCTAGTTATGAGGTTTGGATGGGGTGAGTGCAAGCTCACACAGATGTACCATGAGATGCATGAGATCATGTATCAGAGTGCACAGACCATTTTCATAGGTGTTTTCATCTTGTAGATCAGGGCCTGGGAGCACCTTCCTATTTGTAGGCCA
>BSBK01002840.1:297500-340000 GCA_027943335.1 Chamaecyparis obtusa
CTTATTCTATAGGCCCATAAAGTTAGATTAATCTGGAGGTGCCAATCTCTACTAGATTTGTGAACTGTTCTGTGCAGGATCTTGAGGATTGTCTTGTTGGAAAATTATGCCTGTCCATTACCCTGGGAATAATAGATCGAGGACCAATGCTGAATGATTCTAAACTTAGTACATAACTCCTTTACATCATTTTTCTTGAACTTCCCCTCATTGTCAATAATTATTGAGGGTACACCATATCTACAGATGATGTAATTTAGTATGAACCTGGTGATAGATTTTCCATCAACTATAGTTAGAGGCACTTCCTTGACCCATTTGGAAAAATAATCTATGGTAGTGATAATGAACTTGTGCCCTCTAGAGGAAGATGGATGTATCTGACCCACAAAATCAAAGGCCCATTGCTGAAATGGCCAGAAACTGATGAAGGGAATGAGCTCCTTGGTAGGAGCACAGATCACATTCCCATGTAATTGGCACTGTTTGAAAGACTTGGCATATTGTATAGCTTCTTTTTCCATATATAGCCAATAGTAACCAGCTCTAATAAGTTTACGAGCTAATGTCAGGCTGCTTGAATGAGAACCATAGATGCCTTCATGCACCTTAGCTAACACACATTTGGACTCGTCAGGTTCTAGACACCTAAGGAGGGTACCATCTAGACCTCACCTATACAAGTCATTAGATACAATGACATAGCATGAAGCACTGTAGATTAGGTGACATTTTTCATTCTGGGTATAAGTGTCTAGAATAATTTGATCCCAAAGGTAGGAGTAGATATGATGGTAGTGAGATGAATCATGTCCAATGACTAAAAAACTCATCTTAGATTAAGGGGTATTGTAGGCTAGGTAGCGTAATGTCTCCACTAGGAATTCATGTCTGAAGTCATTTTGTGGCATCTGTAGCATGGAGCCAAGGGTAGCCATAGCATCAACTACTTTATTATCTACTCTTGGAATCTATTGGAAGGTAATATGTGCAAATTACTTTTTCAGATCATCGACCATTCATTACCAGATTTTCATCCTTGGTTTGATAGATATCATTAACTTGATTGATGACCAATTAGGAGTCTCCAAACACCTTAAGTTTATCCACACACCATTCAATGGCTATCTTCATACCATTAATGAGGGCTTCGTACTCAGTGATGTTATTTGTGCAAGGGAACAACATTTTGTAAGCTTTAGGTAAATAATATCTCTGTGTTGTGATAAATAGTATTCCAGCACCCGACCCTTGCTGGGTGAAAGATCCATCGAAGAACATGTTCCATGTTTGATGTGTGAGAAGCATGATAGACTCATTTGGAAACTCAATTTTCAAGGGTTGATGATCCTTGAGAGGAGCTTGTGCCAGTTGATCTGCAATTGCTTTTCCTTTGATAGCCTTTCTCTCTACATACTCAATGTCAAACTCACTGAGTATCATGACCCATTTCACTAATCTACCTATGAGAGCAACTTTGTTGAGTAAGTACTTTAATGGATCAATTTTAGCAATGCATCTTGTAGTGTGAGAAATCATATAGTACCATAATTTTTGTGAAGCAAACACCACTGCTAGACAAGCTTTTTCAATTACTGAATAGTTCATTTCTGAATAGTGGTAATTTGGAATCACCACTATTTGTGTATGTGTGTGGGGAAAATGTAAGATTCACTCCTAAATCCAAATTCCCAAAAGAGAAATCCAATTTGATCAACCAAGAGGTTAATACACAATCGAATCAATCTATGAAGAATATGAAAGAAATAATAAATCCTATACTTCCCTATAGTTGGATTAAGCTTGAAATCTGAAATAATTGAAGTGCAAATACTAACCTTGAATTAGGGTAGATTTGGAAAATGCTGAATTCTGGCTTCTGTATGAACTTTCTAAAGATTTCATCACTTGTTTTGGGCTGGAAATGTCGAGGTGGACAAAACCCAGAAATCTTTTCTCCAAATTCACACAGGTCAACTTTGACCTTTTAAAAGGTCAAAGACCACATTATTTATTTGAAGTCTGATTCCGATTCTGTTCATAGATCCTGAAAGATTTCTGAAAAGGGTATCCAAATTCACTCTTAGATCCAAGATTCCACACCTATACCTATAATAAAAATGGTTTTGTTTTTTGTTTGGGGGGTTTGCCTTGGTCAAACCCTAGTTTGGAATCAACCTTAATATTGAAATTGAAATAGGAGAATGCTAGCAAGTAGTAGAAATGAATCTAATAATAAAGCTATGCAATTCAATAGATATGCTAATGTATTTAGAATGTAATCAAATATATTGATATGAAAGCTTGAACATAACATTATCAAACCTCCATGATTGTATGCTTGAAATCCACCTTGAGGAAACAATGATATGGATCTTGAAGATGAACAAAGGATCTTGAAGGAAGATCACACCACCATGGTGGCTAGATCTAGGGTTTGAATGATGGATCTTGAATGCTTGAGCCAAATACCTTCAATAGCTTAAATGCTTAAATCCTTGATCTTCAATGGAGAACTTGGATGAAGAAGAAGACTTGAATACTTGAATGAATGCTTGCTTGATCACCTTGAGAACTTGAGAGCTTGATTTCTTAGATGAGATGTGTAAAATGAGAGAGGAAGGCCTCCTTTTATAGTGATCTAGGGCACACTCCTCTATATGGGCTACCTTGGAGAATTAAATCCTAATTAGGTCCTCACCTTTAGAAAATATACCTTGATTAAATACCATTAAAGGATTTACCATTTCAAAGCCCGAAACAGCCGACCCGAAAGTGGGAAATAACTTTCCTGAAAGATAAATTACCAGAAAATGAAACTTTGAAATTTTGGCAGGAAGAGGTCAAGGTCAAGGTTGACCCTAACTTGGTCAGGGTCAAGGTTGATCCTGACCTAGATAGGGTCAAGGTTGACCTTTCCCTCAAACCCTAACTTTTCCAGATTCTGCAACAGGAGTTCCAGGGGTGCCAGAAATGCAAAATTTGATATCTAAGCAGGAGCTAGTGTCAGGAATAGATAGAAAATCCCTAGAATGATGTGATGAAGGACTAGGAGGTCTCATTTCTAAACCCTACCTAGAAAATAGAGGCATGGAAGAGAGAAAATTAGGAAAGTCCTTAAGACCTTAACCCTAATCTCATGTAGAATGAAGAAATCAAGTGCAAAGAAGAAGTGGAAGACAAGGGAGAATGAAAATATGCCAATCATGACCCTAAACCACTTACTCAGAGGGATAAATGTTCTTAACATGGAAGTGCTTCCATTTTAAGATGATACAATTTCATAAGAGACCAGAGTTTTGCTGATGTAATAAATGGCTCTTTCCTTGTTATTTTGGTCTTCTTGACCCAACAAAACACCTAGAGATGTGTTTGTAGATTAAATATAAAGGATGAGTGGCTTCCCATGAGTAGGAGGAATCAAGATTGGTGGATTTGAAAGATATTGTTTGATTTGAGTGAGCCCTTTGTCACATTCTTCATTCCACTCATAAGTCACACCTTTCTGTAGCGTCTTGGTGAATGGTTGTGACTTATCAGCCAGTTGTGCAATGAAGCACCGAATGGATTTTAGTCTACCCTAAAGTCCTCTCATCTAACTAATGTTCTTTAGTGGAGGCATTTCCATGATAGCTTGAACTTTTTTAGGATCTACCTCTATGCCTTTAGCAGATATGATATAACCCAATAGCTTGCCAGAAGTGACACCAAATGCACACTTTTTTGGATTGATTCTCAGATTGAATTGTTCCATTCGATCTAGTATAAGACCTAGATTTGCAAGATGTGTCTTCCACTGCATTATTTTAGCCAAAGTGTCATCCACATAGTCTTCCATTGTTTTGTGCATCATGTCATGAAAAATAGTAGTGACAACTCTTTGATATGTAGCTCTGACATTTTTTAGTCTGAAGGGCATGACATTCCAACAGAATGTTCCCCAAGCACATGTGAAGGTTGTCTTTTCTTGATCTTCTGGCACAATTTTTATTTGATTATAACTAGAAAAGTTGTCCATTAGAGAGTACATTTGGTAGCCAACTGTCATGTCCACTATCATGTCAATATTGGGTAATGGAAAATTATCTTTAGGACATACTTTATTTAGGTCTCTAAAGTTGGTGCACACATAGATAGATTTATCATGCTTTGTAATTGGAACAATATTAGAGATCCACTCTGCATAGTCAATAGCTCTAATGAAACAAATTTTGAGAAGTTTTTCTAACTTTTCTTTGAGTAAAAGTGCCACATGTGGATGCATCTTACAAAGCTTTTATTTGATAGGCTTAATGCTTGGTGCAATAGACAGATGATGCATGATTAGATTGGGATCCAATCCAGGCATATCAGAGTAAGTCCATGCAAAATTGATTTTCTTGCTTCGAAAGAAATTAGTGAACTCTTCTTTCTCTTCTATAGATAGTGATTATGCCAAATAAATAATTTGAGGTTTAGCTTCTATGCCCAAATTCACTGGTTGGGTCAGCTCAACCAGCAGTGATGATCTTTCTTGGAAATGACTCAAAAGTGTATCAAGTATCTCATCCCCAGGTGCCTCAAAGAGGTTTTCACCCTTGGATATGTCTTTTATTTTTACTTTTTTTTGCTCTAACACTGCCACAATGTGGTTTTCACCATCAGAGCACCTATTCTTTTTTCTTTTAATTTTATGACTAAGATACTTGATATTAGCTTTAGTTATGTTGATATTGTCTTCATTGGTGGAGAACTTTACAGGTTTGACAATGTTGAGATACCAGGAAAGAGTGTAGTCATTCTAGAACATAAGGACTTTGCTAGATGGAGAGAGAGAGTTCCAGTCGATGAGTTTAGGATTTTGGAGTGAAAGAGAAATGGTGGGTTCAAGTATGTTCACAGTATAGCCATCAAAAGTGTGGATGAGTAAGTCAAGACCTAGAGTGATCTCATCCAAAGGTGTATTTGATTCCTCTTAATTCCTCATAGTAGAAGTAGAGGGGATGTTAGCATTAGTGGAATCACACTCGGTCATCCTAACACTAGACCCTTCACCTACTTCAAAAAGGTTTTCATACACATGAACAACATCTACATCTTTATGAAAATTTGCATCAAACAGAGAATCAAAGTCATACTCATGTGAATCAGTGATGCTTGATATGGGAATTCCATCAATACTTGCTGTACCATCTGACTCATCTTCATCTCTTATAGTATTGATGGTTTGTTGATGTTGATCTCATTCAAACTAGTCTTGTAAAGCTGACGGTATGTACCATTTGTATTGCTCTCCACTGGTCATATGTGAGTTGATGCACTGACGCAGTTTCATTGAAATCACTATCAGTCTCTACCAGATGGATAGGTATAATAGGATCATCTGGTTCTTCAAATAATGTGGCAAGATCTAGAGGAATGGGATAAGGAAAGATATCCTTGTTAGAGCTATCCTCTGGATTTGCAACTATGGTAGTGTCTTTAGATTCTGGCCAAAATTTTGGTTTTGGCTCTAGTTCTGGCTCTGGTACAAACTTGTTAATCCCTAAATGAAATGGGATCTTCTTGAAGCCTAGACCTATGGTGTAATGCCCACCCTAGTATCTACATATTTTGGGTGGACAAGATTATTACTTTGATACTTTAGATTATATGTTTGGACTATGTTATTTCATGATGGGATATTTGATTTCATATTTTTTTTAGTTAATAGAGTTTATTATGAGATATTAAATAATGTGAAATAAAATAATTAATGATTAGAAATAAACTATGTAAAATGTTTTACATTTGATTTATATTATGATGGATCTAACCCTACTAACCCCATTATGTTCTGATGATTACATTGGTTGATGTGAGTGTAGGATGAGGAGAGGCAGTCATAGTTACTCCTATGGGAGGTCCACATGATGTCGCACTCTCCCTCCTTGTTTTCCATTGTCTATTTATATATATGTATATACATGTCAATTAGTGATGCAAGATGTAGGTACCTAGCATCATCTCCACCTGGCTACATAGGTTTGAGCATGCCTTCCAAATCCTCAAACTGTTGTTGTGTGGAGATTTAACCAAGCTACTCTTGAGATTACCCATGGACTTAGATTTCTATTAGGTTGATACCCTAGTTGGGAAATTAGAATGCACTTTAAGTTGCGGTCTTGTGTTTTGATGTTGGTCTGAGTTTATGTTACGAGTTATAATTAACCTTGTTTATGTGTATAATAATTATTCTATAATTATGTTATAATTGTTTGTACCCTTGGCCCATCCTTTAATGTAGGTCTCAAAAAGCTAATTCCCAAAGAAGGGGATAGACTGTTGATAAAGAATTGGAGACCTATCACCCTACTAAATGTAGGGTATAAAATTATAGCCAAAAATCTTTCTATCAGACTAATGAACATCCTCCCTAAAGTGATTAATAGCACTCAAACAGGCTTTGTGAAGGGTAGATACATTCTAGAGAGCCTCTTGACCTATTGGGAGACTCTAGACTGGACCAAGGTTTCTGGGAAAAACTACTCTATGTTGTTAATTGATTATGAGAAAGCCTATGATAGGATAGAGTGGAAATTTATCCTCTGTATGATGGAAAGTTTGGGATTCCCAAGTTTATTCTACAAGATGGTTTCTACCCTACTCTTTGAGTCAATGGCAGTAGTAGAGGTAAATGGGGTAAGATCAGAATTCTTTGAACTGACCAGATCTATAAGATAGGGCTTCCCACTAGCCCCTTCACTATTTGTCATAGCAATGGACTCTCTTCACTACCTTCTCAGAGATGACACTCTATATCATAGGATTAGAGGCATCTCCCTCCCTAATGGACAAGAAGTCTCAAATGTGAAGTTTACAGATGACATAGCAATTCTTATCAATATTGAAGAAGATAATATGGCCCTACTCATGGATAAACTAGGGATATTCTGTCAGGCCTCAGGTAGTAAAATATCAGTGACCAAATCCGTAATGTTAGGTTGGACTGATCATCCTCTGAGATGGTGGAATAGATTTGGCTTTGAATGGGGAGGACCCAAACATGTTGTCAAGTACCTAGGCATACCATTTTCTATCGACCCTAATATCAATAACATGTGGACATGGATCAAAGATAGAATCCTCTCTAAACTTAACAAGT
The DNA here is from genome assembly GCA_027943335.1 of Chamaecyparis obtusa. Classification (NCBI taxonomy): domain Eukaryota; kingdom Viridiplantae; phylum Streptophyta; class Pinopsida; order Cupressales; family Cupressaceae; genus Chamaecyparis; species Chamaecyparis obtusa. The sequence goes on from BSBK01002840.1 coordinate 304,624, forward strand.
GGGATAGTAACCTCCTTTCCTTCCCTGGGAAAGTACAAGTGTGTCAAAATATTTTATCCTCCTACTTAGTGTACTTCTCCTCTGCATGGCTCTTTAACCATTTCCAGTTCACCCAAATTCAAAAATTCATTAGAGACTTTCTCTGGTCTGAAAGTAAAGGGAACAAGAAATCACATGTTGTCTCCTGGGAATGATGCATAATGAATAAAGTCTAGGATGGGATGGGACTCAAAGATCTAAAAACCCAAGGATATACCCTAGCAGTGAAATGGATTACCAAAGTAGTAGTGGGTGAAGAGCCGTGGAAGATACTAATAAGGAACAACTTACTAAGAGCCCACCTTGCCAAACATAAACACTGGTGTGATCTTTTATAGATGTACTGGGAATGAAGTGCAAAATGAGGGTCTACGGGTTGAATGTGTTCAAAGCCATCTAGAAATGGGGGGGGGGCTTCTAAGCAATTCATCATCACCACAAGTCCAATGGATAAAGATGGGCGGATTTGTGTCAGGAAGTCAATATGGTGGAGCCTCACACTTAATGGTAAGCCTCTAGTCTTTCTCCAACGGTGCTTTGCTAGGAAGTGCATGGATAAAGGTATCAAAACTTTTGATGATATTATCAGCAAAGGTAAAATGGTGTCATGGGACTACCTAGCCTTAGGATTTAATCTCCCAGTTACACATAAAAGAACCTATGTTGTGCTTACCTCAGCCCTTCAAACATTAGGGAAGATTTCCTCATGTTGTTCCCTTGAAAATTGCTCCTATCAGCTCACTTGGTCTGATGATTCCCCCCTCCACCTGATCAAGAGAAAACTTCTTTACCAAAATATCTACATCAACCCAGCCATCATTAGCCACACTAATAACAAGTGGAACCTGAATATCCCCTCCCAGGATTGGAACAAATACTTTTCCGCCCTTTGGTCGAGGCCTGTGGAACCTAAGATCACCTATTTCTTGTGGCATCTTTTCCTGCATAAAATCCCTTTCAAGAAGCTAGGGGGAGAACCTAACCCATGTTCAGTTTGTAGGTAGTTAGAATCTATCCCTCATGTTTTTTTTGAATGTATCTTTACTTATGAAATTTGGAAAATGTTTGGTATCACCTTCAATAAGCAATTCCATGTGTTGAACATTATTTCTAGAAACATCAACAACAACAAGTTTTGTAATTCTTTTTGGACTATTCTTGCTTCAATTATATTATGGGCTATTTGGAAGGCTAGGAATGATGATGTGTTTACAGGGAAGACCCGAAACCTTACTGAGTCTCTCAGGAGACTTACATATATTGATATCTCCTTCCAGGTCATGACAATGATAAAGCTGAAGGAAAGCAAGTTCCTCCAGATCCTCTAAGATGACAGGGGAACCATTGAGAAAGGAGACATAGCACATGGTTACACCTCCAAGAAAGATGGCATAGTCTTCAACAGCTACCTCACATAGTTCCAACGGAAGGTTGAAGAGGAGAGAGAAAGTATAGGAACCAACTCTGAGGGGACCAGGACTGAACCCATATTTGGTACTCATGAGATCATTGGGTACATGATAGTTTTTCCTGACTCCAATGAATTAGATGTTGAACATGATGCTCTCGAAGAATGATATCCATTGCCACTTTAGTATTTAGTATTACTAGTATATAATGTATCTACTGTGATACTACCGAGTAATCAACTGTAATTTTTGAGAAAACTTTTGAGATGGTTGTAGCACTATTCAGCCCCCTATAATTACTTATAACTCTGATATTTTGAAACTTTATATGCAATAGAAAAATGGGATTTTCTTGAAGCCTAGACCTGTGGTGTAATGCCCACCCTAGTAACTACATATTTTGGATGGACAAGATTATTACTTTGATACTCTAGATTATATGTTTGGACTATGTTATTTCATGATGCGATATTTGATTTCATATTTTTTTTGGTTAATAGAGTTTATTACGAGATATTAAATAATTTGAAATAAAATGATTAATGATTAGAAATAAACTATGTGTAAAATGTTTTACATTTGATTTATATTATGATCGATCTAACCCTGCTAACCCCATTATGTTTTGATTATTACACTGGTTGATGTGAGTGTAGGATGAGGAGAGGTAGTCGTAGTTACTCCTACAAGAGGTCCACATGATGTCGCACTCTCCCTCCTTATTTTCCATTGTCTATTTATATATATGTATATGCATGTCAGTTGGTGATGCAGGATGTAGGTACCTGGTATCATCTCCAGTTGGCTACACAGGTCTGAGCGTGCCTTCAAAATCCTCAAATTGTTGTTGTGTGTAGATTTAACCAAGCTACTCTCGAGATTACCCATGGACTTAGATTTCTATTAGGCTGATACCCTAGTTGGGAAATTAGAATGCACTTTACATTGTGGTCTTGTGTTTTGATGTTAGTCTGAGTTTATGTTACGAGTTAGAATTAACCTTGTTTATCTGTATAATAATTATTCTATAATTATGTTATAGTTGTTTGTAAATGTTATATAGGTATGTGTATATGTGGGTGCACACGCATATACCCATGCTTATATATATAATAATATTTATATGTTTTTATTGATTGAGTAAATGGTATGTTCTTTATAATAATTACATAAGGAGAATTAAATGAAGTGTATAAATAAATAAAGAGTGAAAATGATATTAATAATAATAATAATAAAAGTAAATGATTTTTGTAGTTAAACTAGCTATCTAGGAGGGAGTTGAACTCAAGACCTCCTAGAAGTTAGGCTAGTTGGTTTCCTTGTGTGCTATGTGTTTTTCTTGAGAGTTCCTTGTTTGACTTTCTTGTCATGGTTTTCTTTCAAACTATTTTAATTAAATTTAAAGTCATTTACGGGAATGATTTGGTTGTTCTTCCAACCAACTATGGAAGTTGGAGAAGTTGCTTCCCGTAAAGAAACTCCTCCAACCAAATAGTTGAAGGATAAATATTTGCACTTTGGGGATTGAGGGAGAGTTGGAGTTTTTGGAAGGTTTTTGAAGTTTTCTACATTGATATTTTTTCCAAAAATTATTTATAATTTTCTATGAGATTGAGAGTGTTTTAGTTTGGAGGGAAAGTGTGTGGATTGCTTGGATTTTTATTTTGAGAGGAAGATTTCTAGGAGGCTACCATCTCACTCAAGATTTGGAGGACTTGTAGAGGTGTGCTCCAGACATTGTGAAGTTTCTCCGCAGGACTCTAGGTAGGATCTGGAACTAGGAAGAATTACCTTCTTGCCTGTGTGTATTTGTGAATATGTGTGTGTATGCTAGAAATTAATAGTGTGTTCTTATGATATGTCAATATTTTGTTGTTATATATGTTTATGAATTAAATATTGTTGAAAAAACATACTGTGTGCAAGAAGTTTAATGACACAGTTTATTTTCTTTGTAAAAAATCTTCCTAGAAGTCTATAATTAATTTTATGATTATAATTTGGTATATTTATTTGTGCATATGTGTATGTGCTCTTAAATATATATATTATTCATATGATTTGCAAATTTTATATTGTGAAATGATTTGTAAATAGAATGATAATAAAAATATATTAATAGGAAATAGACAAAGTGTTCTAGTTTATTTTTATATACCCGTACTATGTTGTAAATAACTTTTTAACCAGACATTATTTTGAAAATCTCTTTGGTGAGAATGTGTGTAATTATGTTTTATCAAACATATGTCAAAATTAGGAAGATCCAACGGTTCAATTTTTTTTATGCTTACCGCACTAAGACTGTATTTTTATGATAGTCATATATTTATTTCTATAAGTAGTCATATATTTGTTTCTATAAATAATCATGCATAGATCCCTGTAGGTTCATTAGTTTATAGTACTATATTTTTTTCCCCATCAATATTTATTAATTTATGATTTATATTACTTTTATTTTCTATTTGGACCTATTGTGAAAACTTTAGAGTCATGGATTTCCTTATTGGATAATTGTTTGACTTGGGTTTGGGTTGTATCTTCCAACCTTCATCCTGGTCTTTGTCTGCATATTTTTACCTCTCTGAATGATTCATTTTATTGATTTAAGTTGATCATAATGTTGTACTTAAGGTGTCTTGAGTATGTGACATCCTTTTACTATTCTTATGTTATTCATGGTTAAGGTTAGGGCTCGTCCTGGTGGTCTGAGTACACAGGAGAGTTTCCTAAACCTATGAAATAAAGCATTTGAAGTATTGCAATTCTTTTGTCATGTTTTGGGTAGGGGAATAGGTACCCTAGGTGAGTGGCTCACCATAGGTGCCGGGACCCAAAGTGGTTGCCAGGAGATCCTATGAGTGAGTTTTTAATCAAGTGATAACCTTAAAATTAACTTGGGTGGGGGAAAAAAAAAACATATTAATGGCCACATAGTCCTGTTGGAGTACCGGGACCATGGGTAACTTCCAAGATGGATCCCTATTGATAAAGGGGGGACTGGGGTTACATGGTTTCTAGGAAGGATCCCAAAATCTAGGATATGTAGTGACACTCACCTAGAGGGTATGCTAGAAACCTAACCCTTGTGGTTAATAATGAGATATCTCATAATGTTTTGTATTTGTTTTCAAGTTAGGGTTTGTGGAACCTTAGAATGCTTAGGGCCTTGAGAGTATCTTGGTTCTATCTCCTAGCACGGGGGGTGGAACTTCATCAGTTTCACATGGTTGGGTGGAAAAAATCTTTTGAGGTCCTGTTCATGGTTCGTGACTTGGATGCGTTCAATTTTATGCATTAATGAAGATCTTTCTATTTTGTATTATGTATTATTGAAAAGGAAGATGAAAAGATATGTTGTAATGCCTTAGAGAAATTCATGTACTTGTTATTGTAAAGAGATTCATTATCAAAAAAATGTAATTGAAAAGAAAAGCAATGTAATTGGGAGGGATAGTTTTAGGGCTTGTTTCAAGGTGTAATACCCCTCTAACCCTAATATAAGTTTTGTGTTTTTGAAAGAATTAAGATCCTTCGATATTTTCTTACAGCTTAAGTTGTACATGATACTTGTTTGATCTATTCCTATAGTTGTTTATAATAATTTCATAAGCTAGTACTCAATGATTCTAATATCAGACATACTATCTAAAGGTATCATTTTTGTATGTATTTATCTCCATGTATGTATTGAGTACCTACAAGACCTTTATGAACATAGTTAGGATGTTATATGATATGTACTTGATAGATATATATAAGTGGTTATTTATATTTTCTTCTATTAAGGTTACTTTGGATGAATCTTGTATCTCACTTGATGATTTGATTATGTTGATTTATTATTAGTATTGATAAGAGACTAACACAATGCTTGAGATTCTAACCTTCGCTATGATGATGCTACATGCTTTGAGTGTATATATATACATGATGTGTTTTCATGATTCAGGACGAAGTTGTAGTTACTCACATAGCTGAGGTCCACACGATGTATCGATCCTAGTCATCTGTCTGTAATATTTTCTTTTATACGTATATCCGTGCATATGTATTTCTTCTTTGTGATGCAGGCTTGCAGGTACCGGGCATCGACTTCACCTGGCTTCACAGGTCTGAGCATGCCCTCAAATCCTCGATGGTTGTTGTTATGGAGATAGTACTAAGGCCCCTACATGAGTCTTCCTTTGTCATTATTCCAATTTGGGAATATTAGGGTTCCTTCTTTGTCAGTCAACCTTTGGGTCAAAAACCTAGATCCAACGCACCCGGTTGGGCATGGTTGTAGTTAGTGCCTTGTGGCCACTTGAATTCATTTGGTTGTATGATTTGTTTACTCATTTTATTTATTTCTCCTTCTTGGTATGATTCTTAGTTAATCTTTCTATGTTGTGTTTCAGGAGTTTGGCTTGACTTTCCTTGTTGACTTTGGTTGACCTTGTTTGATCTTATAGTTTTCTCAATATGTTTCATAGTTAATTTTTATGGCCTCTTTGGATGATTAGATTTATTTTGAGGCATGTGATTTTATTCTACCTCAGTGTTATATCCTATAGCAATTATAAATAGGTAATAATATTGTGATCTATTACTTCATAATCTTATAGATTATAGTGTTTGGTATTTGGCATGTATCTATATAAATATAAATATATATATAAATATATATATATATATATATATATATATATATATATATATATATATATATATATATATATATATATATATATATATATATATATATATATATATATATATATATGGAAATATATATATGGGTGCACACATATATGTATTTATATATATATAATTTATATGTGATTATATGTTAATTATTGTAGATATTGTTGATGGTGTATATTTTGGGATTAATGTAAAGTATAATATTATTAATAATTAAATATTAAATAATGCGAGGTATATTATTCTCAAATGTTAATTATTAATAATGAGGATAGGTTATATATATAGATATTGATGTAATTAAAGATGGCATATGCATATATGTTAGGATAATATTAAATGTGTGTATGAATGAATACAAATAATCTTTTATTGTATATTTGAGTAATATAGTTGTATGATATTAAGTTATTTTATAATACCCTTTAGTTAAGAGTTAGTTTGAATTGGTTACTTTTCCTCTCAACCTTTGGAAATCTATTTATATGCACTACTTTCTCATTTGAAGAGGGGGGGATTTTGGGGCTGAAGCATTGAGGAGAGGATGGCCTTACTTTTCATGGAGATTTTGGAGAGAAAATGTGGAGATGTGAAGGAGAGTTTGTAAGCATATGTCTTTAAGAATTTTTGGTTATCTTTGCTTTTGGGAGAGAGACATTTTTGTGAGAATTTCAGTAGTTGAGAGAGGGATTCTTTGCTATGGAATTATTTCTTTCTTTCATGGAGATTTATGAAAGTGGATAGGGTTTGAAGGATGCATCTCAAGTTTGGATTTGTCTTCTCTTTTGTTTCCTTCCTTCTTCGATTCAACCTTCGTAGGACATGAGGTATGGATTGAATATTTTAGTTACTTGATGTATCTGATAGATTATAGATCTATTTATATATTATCATTATTTATTATATCTTTACTTTTCATTTGTATGGTTATTTTAAAGTTTTGAGTTTTTGTTTGTAAGAATTGGCATGTGTTTTCCTAGAGTTTTTAGCAACCTATTTTTGGAGATCTATTATTATAACAATTTAAATTGCATCTATGGTTTTACTAAATTGATTTTCTAGAAGTAAAATTCACAGATCTCAAATGGGTATCTCTCTTATTTTATTTTTAAGGTCTAATTAATGCTTTATTTTTGACATTTTGGCAGACTATGCCTGTCCATTCTTGATTCCGAATTTTCTGTCAAATGTATTCATATGCTACAGGCTGATATGATTATATAAAAGTCTAAATTTGATATCAAAGATTTTCTTAAGTCTTATCTTTCATTTCCAATTTGTTTGGTGAATTTTAATTATTTTTTGTGAAAATTAAAACCGTTTTAGTGAAGGCAGGTCTGAACCCTAACCAAAATTTTCTGTTTTAAACCAGAAGTCATAACTTTCTTTCCCACCGTTGGATCTTCCTAAAAATCAAATTGAGAGTCCATAATTATGTTATATAAATCTCCACTGAAGTGATTTCCTTTATTTTATGTTTTGTGGAAGATATGGATGACTGTTCTATGATGACTATTCTTTGCATTTAATCCTTTCTTGAAATAATTCAATTTAAGAACATCATTAAGTTTTAAGGTTTCGTATGGTTACCAGAGGCTATTAGAATTTTTTTTTTGGTTAATTGGATCTATTTATACTCTGAATATGTTTATAATATCACTTGGATGTCTTCTTATATGTTTGGAACATTCTGAATGCCATATTGGGTTTAGGGTTGTCAAGTGGACTAGGGACAACATATGTTTTCCTAAACTCAATCAAATGTTGTTATGGAATTGATATGAATTCTTGATGATGAATCTATTATGTTCTTATGGTTTTTATATGTATGTTAGAGAACCTAAGTACACTAGGTGAGTGGCTCATAGTGAGGGGCCGGGGCCCTAAGTGGCTAGTACCAGGATAACCTACTATGAGTTATTTAATCAAGTGATAACCTAAATAAATGAATTGGGAATGGGAGATTATTGGAATGGGAAATTACACATTAATCAAGATTAATTGTGCCTCGCCCATGCCTTTAGTGCTAGTAAAGACTAAGGATGGGAGTGGGAGAAGGTACCTATGCGTAGGTACAACTGAATGACCTTGTCTGTACGAGAGGCATTCGGTTCTGCATGTGCCTACTTGGGGGCCGGGGCCAAGAGTGGCTAGTACCAGGACAACCCAAGGGGTGAGGGCTATGCGATGACACTCACCTAGCTTGTAGCTTAGAGTCTCTATCAAATTTGATCATGCCTCTGGTATTCCTTGTGGTCTTCTTGTCTTTTCTTTTTTGTTGTGACTTTGGGGAACTTTTATCACCACCTTAGGAATTTTCTAGTTGTTACCTCTTGTATGGGCCTTTGGTTCTATCTCCTAGCTCGGGGGAGTGGGCCTATTGGTTCCACATGGTTGGGTGGTTAATATTTATATCGAGGTATTGTTCGTGATTCTCTGGATGATCCTAGCACATATTCCTTTCCAGATCTGCAGTTGAAGATTTCTTATTGGATATTTTAATATGTTGAGATGTACTTATGTATTTGAATTAATGTAATTTTTAATCTCCTAAAAGGAGTCTTGTAGTATTGATGTAATCTCAATTCAAAGCAATGCTTAAGGGAATGGGTAGTTCTAGGTAAAAGAAAGGGAAAATAATGTGGAATATTAGACATGTTACTAGCATTAAAAGAAAGTGTTTATGTTATTTCTCCTATCCTCTTATGTTGTCCATATGTAAAGGAAATAATTTTAAATATAGTTATATATAATGATGTATCACAAAAATAATGTATTCTCTCTTGATGAAAGGATCCAAGGAAATTATTGAGAAATGATAGGTTAGTGATTGGAATTATTAACAATGAATGGTTATGAAACAATGCAATAAAATAGTAACTTGATTATAATGTTAATACTTGGTTCATGTTAATGAAATACCTAGGATAATGCCTACCTTAATGAATATTAATATCTTACCTAAATTATTAGAGAAAAGTGATATAAAGGATAGTAGATGTAGATGAAATCAATATGAATTTATGGAATGAGTTGATAAAAGGAATAATGATGTTGGATGATTAACCTATGTTTAATAAAAGAAATAAGTTAGGGACATTTAACTTGATGCATTAAAATAAACGTAGATCTTTTAAGCTCATGATTCCATGAATATCTTATGCATGTAAATGGTTTATATGATGTTGCTTTAGTAGCGACGTTAGAGAACCCGTGAGGACTTAAGTTGTATAAATCTTACATTCAAGTAGTAGAAAATTATTTCTTCTTTTAGAAATATGAAGTGTAATGATGAATATTATTCTAGTTAAAATAAATAAATAAATAAATAAAATTCACTACTTGCACTTTATAGAGGTTTTATGTCTTGTCCTCTTGGGTTGCCTGGCGGGGCGTTACACAAGGATTGTTATTTGAAAGATCAAAGTTGGAAATATATAATGTAATGTTGAATTATCTTCTCTATCTCTCCTATGATGCAATGAAAGGAAATGTTTATTATGCTAAGGCTAAAACATAATTTGTAAAAAAATAGTTATCCAATGTGTAGGAAAGAGAAATGAAATTGGTTTAAGAAGTAAGAAATATAATTGTAAATGAAATGTTATTTTCTTACCCTATCTCTTAAGCTCTAAAATGTGAAAGTAAAGAAAAGAAATAAAATTCAATTTGGATAAGTAATATGTTAGTGAATTAATTCATTAAGAGAACCTTAAGGAATGTAAATGTAAATGTATTAATGATTTAATGTTAAAAAAAAGTTATTAGTTGTAATTTTTGGTCATAAGACCCAATTCCTTATGGGTTCCCTGGTGGGGACATTACATGTGGTGTCCTTGGTGTGATGACCTGTGGCTTCAATTGGTTCAAGAAAACCATTATCATTCACCCCTATAGGGCCACTCCCTTTATAACTAAAGCACTTCATGATTTTGAAGGCTTCACTATATGGTTCTTGTTCTAAGTCACGAGCAGGAGTGATTTGTTCGGATGTATCCTTCCCTTTGTAAAGACAAGATTTAATAGCTCTTTCCTCATCCTCATCTTCTAATGGAATTTTGGACTTGACAAATGCACCTTCATATAATATTTGGGGAGAAAAAGTAGAAGGTTTGTTATTCTCAGAGGGTCTCCCATAGGAATGTAGAGATGGAGGTAGAGCTGCTAATGATAACACAGGTTCTATCTGATACCCTCCCATGCCTGTATCTTTAAGTTTTAGAGTCTATTCCAATTCTTTGAGTTTGGCATCATAGAATTCAATAGACTCCCTATTAGTTGGGACAAGACTTTCTGCAGATTGTGTGAGCATGTTGCAAGAATAGTTGGTATTGGAAGGTATTGTCACTTCTACTCCATGGAATGAGAACTTGATATATTGGTGATATGTGGATGGAACCACCTATATTTCATGGATCCATGGTCTACCCAATAGTATGTTGTATGCAAGAGGAATATCTAGAACTTGACAGAGAACATCCCTCTAATGAACAGGTCCAACTCGGATTGGTAGCACAACCAGACCTTTGGATTTTCCTTCTTCTTCATCATATGCCTTAATGGTTATTTTCTTGTGGGCATATATGAAATATTCATCATAGCCTAATTGGGTGAGCATCTTAGCAAATAAAATATTGAGGCCAACACCATTTTCAATGAGGATGTGACGAACATGCTTTGGGCCTATCATGACTTCTATATACAAAGGAGCATTGTGCGGATGGCTCAGAGAATGGTCATCTTCCTTGGAGAAGGAAAAATAATGTGGTGAGGTCAGGTGACCCACCATGGATTGAAATTGATCAAGATCCAAATCTTTTGGGACATTTGCCTCAGTGAGGGCTTTATTCAGAATCTACCTATGAGTAGGTGAGATCTTCAACAGCTCAAAGATAGTGATCTGAGTGTTGGTACATTGTAGTTGGTCTAGAATGCTAATATTAGCTACACTAGGTGTAGGGACCGATTTTGAATTTTTTTTGGTAGGGCCAACAACAGTTTTATCCGCAGGTTGCTTCAGAGTGGATGTAGAAGGGTCAGGACTCTTAATGGTGATTTTCGCATGAGAGTGAGTAACGATGTTTGTGCAATCCTGAGATGATTCAAGTTTGGAAGCATGAGATGCAGGGCCTCACAAGACAAAAAAAGTCTTAGGTTTAGGAGCATACTCACTCCCCTTGATAGTAATCACATTGCAATACTCAATCTCAACAGGTTCAATCATGTTGATGACATTGTCATTAGTAGTGTACATGTAGTTAACCTTGGCATTAGTATTCTTAGTCTTGGAAGATTCACCCTTCTCGTGAGGAGGAAAGGGATCTTTGAATGCTTAGTGATATGAAGTCTTGTTATGGTTGTCCACAATAATGTCACTGTTGTCAATCAAATCTTGGACCTTATGGTGCAGTTGGAGACAAGTAGAAGTTTTATGACCCTTATTTTGGTGATAATCATAGTATGCATTATCATTCCACCAATGAGGTCATGGTTGCAGATCATAGAGACACTTTTACAAAGGAGAAAGTATTTGGTTTCACACAAGAGTCTTGTAAACCACATCAAGAGGTTCTCCTAAGGAAGTGAACTCACACTTGGGTCGAGAGGCCCAAGGCTTGTTTCAAGAAAATCTTGAAGATGGTTGAGTGTCTGTTGCAGCCTTCTCAGTGGCTTTGAATGCCTATATACTAGAGGTAAGATTAAAAATAGACTTCAAAGGTTTCAGGGTCACATGGTCAACCACTCCATCATTCACAACATCTCTATTCTTGTTGACAAACTTCCCTTTATCTCTGTTTGAGGAGGAAGACCCTTGTTTGTTATCCTGTCACAAAGTCAACTCTCCTTTCTTGATCATGAATGCTTCTATTTGCACAACTTTTTTAATCATACTATCAAAGGTGAGGGAACCTTGTAATTGTACTTGATATCCAAAATCTAGGACAAGATTGTCCAAAAAAATGTTGAGTCTCTCAGTCTCTGGTAGTTTGTGAGGATACTTTGTACATAATTGTCTCCATCTCTAGAGAAATGCCAAAAAAGGTTCCCCTTGTTGCTGTTTTAGGTTACAAAGATCTCAGATGTTGACCAAATGGAGGATATTGTGTGAATAATGCTAAAGGAATAAATTGGCAATTTCATCAAAAGATTTAATTCTAGTGGGTAACTGAGAAAATGACTCCATAGCTAACCCACCCAAACTATGAGGAAAGAGGTACATAAGATAAGTTTGATCATGTATAAAATCCATAGATAGAGTGTCGAACTCCCTCAAGTGATCCTAGGGATCAGTACTACCCAAGTATTTGTTGTATTGAGGAAGCTCTACACCTTTGGGAAAAGGTGCCATGTGAAGACTCTTATTGAAGGGGAAAGGATAGATGCTTTCCATCGTGAATTGTTGTGTTGGTTTATCCTTATCCTTTGCAAGTTGGCTAATTTGGTTTTGCATGTCTCAAATCATCACTTGCAACTTAGCGGTCTCATTTTCTTCTTCTTTGGCCACAAGCGTCTCAACTTGATAGTCATGGGGTAATTTGGCCCCTTGTTTGGCTAGCTCAAGAAAGTATTTATCCTTCTCTTTTAGAAGGAGGATCTCCATCATCTTGATAAGACTCTTGTTGGCTTTCACAGCATCTATGTCATTTTGGGTTATTACCTCACCATCATTACCAAAAACCTCATAAGTGCTTGGGGCTTGATCTTGATTCTGGTCATTAGGAGGAGGGCGATAGTGATATGGTTGCCAGTCATTCTGAGCTTTGTTTTGAGATTGCTGTTGATTCTGATCATTTTTGGATTGATCATAGTGTTGATCATTTCAAGAGTGATCATGACATTGGTCATTTCATAATTGCTCATGACTTTTGCTATATTTTCCCTCTTGGAAGTCGAATGGGCCTCCCATCTTGTCAATGTGGGATTTTGCAGCGTACACAAATTCGGCACAAGTGGAAATAGATTTGATATGATCAATAGGTTCAAAAGGGTCTATTGAATCAATATCATCAATAGGATGGACCCAAGAAAGTGGCATTTTGAATTTTTTCTGATCTCAGAATAGTTGTCCTTGAAACAATAATTCAGGTTGTCTTTGAAACAAGGGATTATAACACTGTTGGAACACTAGTTTCTAAGAGGTCATGAAAATAGGATCAGAAGGATCAATAGGATTAATTCTATAAAGTGTCTCTTCAGAGTCCTGCTGGTATTCCCACAATGGGTTAAGATTCTTTGGAAACAATAAGTTGTAATACTCTTCAAACACTAGATTTTGATTTTGATTGAGGTTTAAATGGAATGAACATCTGACGCTAGGTCGAATGATAGAAAATGAAGATTGAGATGAAATTTATCTTAAGATTTCTAGTGAGGAGGAATGTGAGGATCCCTCTTGATGCTCAGGTTGGATAATGGGTTTGGAATGACCTCTTCCTTGATTACGAGATCTACCTCTACCTTTTTCGATACCATGAATGGGGAATGTGTTGCTGCTTCTAGTTGCAACAAGCATAGACAAAAATTAAGTAACCGGAGAGGACTTGGGATTATGCTAGAACTCTATCTCTAGCAATAGTGAAAAGGAGAGTAAGGATAGAACAACCAAGATGTGAAATGCACCCGGCATGAATCGTCAAGAGTATGGCTAGAACAACTAAGATGTGACTATTGCATCACAAGGTACAAAAGCATAATAAGATAGGACAAATAATAGAGAGACAATATGAGTTTAAGTAGTAATTAGTCGGTTCTCAACCTAAGGCACTTAGTTTCAAATAGTAGACAATAGGAGAATAGGTAGACAGACCCCAGACAAGAATTAGATCAGGCAAAAAGTTGACCAGTCAATAGGAAATAGCTCATTGTTTTGGAAATCAGGGTATAGTCTCGCATGAGTGCTGGATTGCATGAGGAAATGAAAAATTGTGTGCAAGAAAATGAAGTCTCGCATGAAGAAATGCACAGGTTCTGAAATCTCATGCAGGAAAAGACCAGAGTTTGACAGATCGACACAGTTTTTGAGATAAAAGTCAGATTTCAAGACATAGCGTGGACTGTTCTCTGGTAGAATTTCCAATTCTTGGACAGTTTTAGGATAGTTTGAATCAGAAATCTTAGTTTGAATGTTGCAAGGAATTGTTTACAAGCATGAAGTTTTAGATCAAGCAATAGTGACGCAAGAAGTAGTTGCAAACAGTTCTACCAAGGACAAAGCAACTTGGAAGAATCATGGGAGTCTTTGTTTAATCATGATGGATAGTTTAAGACTGGAAACAATCACTTAGTTATCCCTACAAAGAAAATGGTAGAGAAGACAAAATCTAGGCCTCACAACTTATGTGCATGCGTTCACCTCACATAGCCATGCCACCCCCTAGAGGGTGCCTATGTTTTTTGTGTTTTCAAGGACTCAATAATATATGTTCAAAGGTTACCCTTGAAGCAAGGGCCAGTGTTATATACCACCTTCAAACATCTAAGTGGATGCCTATGGTGATAATCTAGGGGAGAGATTCTTCCCCCTCCCTGTGCAAAGATTATGTCTCCTTTCAGAGGTGATCCTGGTAGGCAACTAACTAAGAAAGTGTTTAGTGGGATTCCATTCACACTAACCTTTGATGCCCTTGATATAGGGTTGAGGCCTCACAACCACACTGAAACTTGAAAGTCATACACCCCTACAAGCAAGGTTAGGAGTGGTGCTACTCAGTACAACAGATAGGGCTTTCTCACTTGATGATAGTCAAAATCAAGAGAAAGAAGTTAACATGGCTTTGGAGTCTTTAGACTCAACAAAGCTTTCTTTGTTATAGTGAGATGGAATCACCAGCAATAGGTGTGTACTCACTTGGGTCATTCCTGGAGGTTCAACTTCTAGCAGGCCCTCTAAAGGTGACATAGACTTTGGCTTGGATCCAAGGGTCAGATTTTTTATTCTCTCAAAGAGAGAAGAGCATACTTCTCTACCTCTTCACCTTACCCAAAAACACAAAACATATTCATCACTGAGCTAACTCCTCTTCAACCAATCTACAAGCTTTTGGGTTTCTGGTTCTCTCAAAGAGAGAAGAGCATAATCCCCTAACAAGTAGATGTGATAAAGATTCGCTACCTTTCCTTGCTTCCCCAGGTATCTATCATGCTAGCAAAATCTGGATCTCAGATTCATCCATGGACATCACTTCCATGTAATGAAGAACTTATTACCCTATCCTACTATCAAGACCCTTAAGAAATTTTAACAAGGCCCTAGTTATACTATGTGAGTAAAAATAGTAAATAAGCACAATGTTTTAAAATAGTCTTCGACAATCGTCCTACAAGCAAGCCATTAGCAAGTTTTATGTCTTGGTCAAGCGTCCTGCAGCTCATTGTTATATTGTCAGAAAAATAGAGATATATAAAAATCATAGCAAAAAACAAATGTTAGATATCTACAAAAAGAAACATAAAAACTAAAAAATTTTAAGAACATTGATGGCAAGACTCGTGCGAGGAAGTGCAACACTGCGCACAAGAAAGTGTAGGACCTTGTGCAAGATTGTGCTTTTTCACGTGAGAAAGTGCTAATGAAAGCACAACTTTGCATGATATAGTGAGAAAGCTCATGCGAGAATCCGTACACAGTGAGGTATAGACGTATGAAAAAGTGCAGAATTTTCAAAAAAAGTTTGAGATTAATGAGGCCAGAAATTAATTTTCTGGTGCCAAAATGTCTATGTCTAAATGTTGACCTCTAATTCAGCCATAGACACGACATAGTCATTGCTCAATTAATGAATTACAAAAATGAATATGAATTATTCACTTCACAATATCGATTGAATCAACCTCTCTCCTCCTATTTAGGTGGGGTGTTTGAGTTACTCTCAGATTTGAGAGCCCAACAACCATAGACCGATCACTAAAATGGAGGATTTTCAAAGCTAAGCATGAATGCAATTGAATTTAAGCTAGGAATGAGAATGCAAATTAAGCTATGAACTTGAAAGAAATATGAGAATGCAGATTTAATCTAAAGCTTGAAAATTGCAATGAGAATTAGACTAAGAACTTGACAAGAAAACTATATTAAAGATGAGAATGCAATTATACTAGAAATGGAAATTATTCTAAATATGCAATGAAAAAGCTTGAAAGTATGAGGAAATTGAGACAACATTTCGCTATAGTTTTGGTACTCTTGAAAAATTGCCTCCTCAAATGAGGAAAAAGAGGTTCATAATATAGAAGAGCTCGGGTGAAGGATGAAGAGTTTCTTGGAAAGAAATGGTCGACTCTTCATCTCCATGGAGGAAGGTGAGACAAATTGGAGATATTATTTAATTAAGTAAATGAATTATTGCCACATGGGTGGCTTTTTACATTATTTTGAATAATTAAATTCAAGTGGGGATAATTCATTTAAATAACCAAATAATTATTTAATTCCTTTGATGTTTATTAGCTAAAGGGGGCGAAATTAATTTAATTAAAGCACTAGGACTTTAGAATTAAATTAATTAATCATAGGGATTTTTTAGCCAATAAATGTCAAATATTTAGGAATTAAATATAGTGTATAATTAATGCAAATTTATGGTTTTTTGCATTTGACACCAAGTCAAATAAAGTCAATTAGGAAACAAAATTTCCTAGTACAATAGGACTTTGATGATGTAGAAATTTGAAGGAATGCACCAAAATTGATTAAAATTGTAAGGTGCCAATTTTGGGGTATTACACTCATATAGGACACTGATGAATATATTATAGATAGCAAGTTCTCACATCACATAATCGGTGACAAGAGTAAGTTCATTAAGTTTGATGAGTTTGATGGTGGTGTGGTAAGGTTTGGAAACAATACACCTTGTTTGGCTAAAGGAAAATGAACTATTTATTTGAATGGTAAGAGTAATATAGATGTTGTTTATCTTGTGGAAGGTCTAACCTATAATCTATTGAGTATGGGTTAGCTAAATGATAAAGGTTAAAAATTGGATTTCAAAGGAGGTATGTGCATAATAACTAGAAGCTCAGGTGATAAGATTTCTATCAGTAGGAAAACTAGAGGTAATTTATTCCATCTGAGTAATAATGTGAACATTTGTTTGGTTGCAAAGGCTGAAGATAGTTGGATATGAAACTGTGAGCAAGGCTATCTGTATCTATTTTGAAAGGCTCAAATCAGTCAAACATTAAGTTCTAATCTAACATGAAATCAATCCAAAATAAGAACATCTAAGCTAAGCCCCTCAGATTGAGCTAAAACAGATGCGCCCATGCACTGTTTGATTTTCTCATTTAAAGGAATGTGGCTATGCTCTCAAAGCACCTGGAGCATCTTCCTAATGCAGATTTGGAGGATTTAAGCTTCATGAAAACCCCATAAATGGCACAATATTGGGTAGAACACCCAAAATTGCCCCTAAGGCTTCAAGAACTCAAGATTATGCAACTAATAATGATTACGTATATTTTTAAGCCCAAAATAGATGTGATATGATGTATGAACAAGAATCAAACTAAGTTAATCCATTAGTTCTATATTAAGATGAGCTAAAAATGCTTGAAAGTAAGCTAAATTAGAATGATTATACTAAATCCAGAGCTAAATTAGCATGATAACAATGCTTGAAATAAAAGGTGAATGGGTATTTTGCTCTTAGAAATGAGGAATATTTATAAGATTTTGGAAAGGTTTGGGTTAGGAGGATAGGTTAGAGTTTGGGGTAAGGTTAGAGTTTGAGTCAAGGGGATAAGGATGAAGACTTTCTAGAAGAGTCTAGGCTTTGGATGAGGATAAAGACTTTCTAGAAAAGTCTAGGGTTTCTAGGGATAAAAGAAATTTAGGAAATAAATAAAGTTTTATTTATTTCAAGGGTTTTAGGTTTGAGAAGATATTTATTAAAAATAAATTTAATAAATATGAGGATTAATATTTAATCCTAATTAAATATCTTGAGTTGGGATTAGGGTTAGGAAATGATGGGATTAGCCTTTAATCAAAATTAAAGAAGGATTAGAAGATTCTAGAAGAGGTTAGTGGTCTTTAGGAATTTGGCAAGGTTTTGGGCAAAAAATAAATTATAAATTATTTATTTTGGGATTTTTGGGTCAATGTATTAATTAAATAATTAATAAATAGGGAAAAGGTGTTTAAATAAGATTTAAACATTTTTGGGAGGGATTTCTTAATTAAATATTTTTAATTAAGATAAAGGGATTTAATGACATAAAAATAAATAAATAAATAAAATAATTAATTAATTAACAAATGATGATGTCATTAGGGATTTTTTAGAAAATAAAAATATTTTATTTTCTAAAGAATTTTTAGGTGTCTACATTTTGCCCCTCTTTGATGCGATGCCGCAAGTGGCATGGCATCAAAGACAAGAAAATAAGATGCCCCAAGCTAGAATTTAGAGGAATGAGGGATTGTGCCCCCTCGAGAAAAGAACGTAAGGAGTAAACGTTGTGGAATTTTCTCGAAAGGAAATAGAGAAGGGAGGACTTAGGAAGAAGGGGGGATAAATAACCAAACTGCCAAGAGCAAAGATGGGTGAATGAAAGATGAGATGGAATGCAAAATGCAGGATGCAGCTACATGAGAGATGCAAGATGCAAGATTAATCTATATGATGCAAGATGCAGGGGATGTTGGGAGTTCCAGGTGCAAATGGGGAGAGCATAACCTAGTTTAATATAGTAATGCTAGAGACCTAACAAGGATACTAGGATCACGAGGCCTTGTCACCAGTGTTGCATAGGACTGACGCTAAAAAGACACGCAGGGTTTCCCAACATCACACATGAAACCTAGAGGAGGCATGGTGGAAATGATGCTGAAGAAACCACAAACACATGACTGACTTATAGGCAAAAGAAAAATATCAAAAGACCTTGCCCCAGATTATCCTCATTCGCTGTGCACCATGATAGAAAGGATCCTGGTGACTTTGAGTAGAGAACAATGAGAAGCCATAAAAGATTAACAAGATTCAAAGGACAAAATCCAAGATCAAAATGATAACTCTAAAAAGACATCCTTTGCCAAGGAGAGAGATTTGATGTGACGGATTGATTGATGGGGGGAAGATTGGTCTGAACGTGTGGAAGGATGCATCGACATGGACCTGGTGGGATTGGGGGAAGATTAGGTCTGATAGGAGGAAGGATACATCCTCAAGGACCCGTGAATTAATGAGAGAATGAGTGTTGGTTGTTCACTGGAAAATGATGAAGTCAAAGAATAATCACTGTGATCAAGAATAGTCGACAATTGATGTTGCTGAAGTACAAGGCTGGGTAGGACAAAGAGTTCTGATCAAATGCAGCTACAGGACTAACAAGGACTATGTACAACAAAAAGGGATGACATGTACAACAAACAGGAAAAGATATAGACAACAGAGATATATAGAAGCTCAGGATTAGGGATAGGAAGATCTCACTATATAGGATATACAGGATATGGTACAAAAATAGGGTACAAGATATGTGCAGGTGGGATTGCAGATTTTTTTGAGGATTATAAAAAAAGAGGAATGCTGGGGGATGGTGGATGGGGATGGGGATGGTAGAAAAAGGACTGAGATGGTGTGATGGGGGGATGGGAGTTTGATAGATAATGACTTGGTCCACTATGTATGGCGCCTGTTTGCCAAGTTTTCACCAACATACTTGTCCAAGGCACTTGAATTGCAAAGTTTTCACCATTGGATGATTATTTTTCTTTTCTTTTTTTCTTTTTGGCTTTTTTTTGTATTTTTTTGCTTTTTTCAATTTTTATGGATTTTCTGAATATGTAAGATCTGGTTCAGGCATAGAACCTCTTCAAATATATGATGTTGATTGGATCATGCAAAGGCTCACCTTTTGGTGTAGATAGATGATAAAATCCAGAGCCGAAGCATGTTGTGACAACATAGGGGCCAGCCAAGTAGGCTCAAACTTGCCTTTCTTTTCTCTATTTGCTTGGACTTTCTAATTTTCTTTGAGGACCATGTCACTGACTTGGAACTATCTAGGATGGACCTTCTTGTTATAACTCCTTTTGAGTCAATTCTAGTATGCAACCAGGTGATCATATGCTTGCTATCTTTTTTCATCTAACAGGTCTAGCTATGTGAGATGGGCCACACGATAGTCTTCATCAGTGGTGTAGTTCTTCATGGAGACTCGCAATGATGGGAGCTTGACCTCGATCAGTAGAACAACTTTGGCACCATATACAAGGGAATATGGGGTGGTGCCTATGGGAGTGCGATAAGAAGTATGGTAGGCCCAAAGGGGGGGATTGATTTGGAGGTGCCAGTCATGACCAGAATCATTGAAAACCTTCTTGAAGATTTTTAAGATAGTTTTGTTGGTTGCCTCAGCTTGGCCATTTCCTTGAGGGAAATATGGACTGGAGAAATGGTGATGGATGTGGAGTCTATCACATAGATCATCCACATGCTAGTTTTCAAAAGGTGTGCCATGGTTTGTGAAGATGGTAGATGGTATGCCAAAGTGGAAAATGATGTGGTAAAGGATGAACTTGGATATTTGTATGCTAGTAGTTAGGGTGAGTGGAATCGCTTCAACCCATTTGGTGAGGTACTTTGTGGTAGTTATTATGTACTTGTGTCCATCCGAGGAGAGGAGAGTGATTAAGCTGACAAGGTCAAAGCCCCAACATGAAAATGACCAAGGTGGCACAATGGGATGCAAGTCTTGTGCTAGTGCATGAATCAAATTTGCATGTTGCTGACATGGTAAACATTTTTTGATAAACTCACAAGCATCATGTTCCATGGTTGGCCAATAATACCCAACTCGAAGAAAATACTTAGCTAGAATCATGCCACTCATGTGGGCACTGCAAATTCTAGTGTGGACCTCTTGTAAAGCCAGGATGGCCTCATTCGAATCTAAACACCTAGAAAGGATGTTGTGATATCCTTGATGATAAAGGCTATTGGCTACAAGAGTGTAGTGGGAAGCTCTGTGAATAAGGTTTTGGCATTGGTTATTGGTGAGATGGGGAGATATGATACCATTTTTTAGATATGCATGGATGTCATGGTACCACGGGGACTGAGGACCAACCAAGACACACACCATTTTTGCATCGACATTTTGATAAGCTGGCATGTGTAGTTGCATGACTAGGAATTCATACTGTGATGTGTCATGTGGGATTTCTAACAAGGATCCAATAGTTGTCATTATGTCTGCTACTTTGTTTTGAAGTCTTTGTATCTGTGTGAATTGTAGATTCAGGAAATGCTCTTTCAGTCTATCCACTAGTTCTTTGTAGGGTAGCAGCTTGTCATCCTTCATCTGATATTCATCTAGGACTTGCTTGATAATCAATTATGAATCTCCAAACACTTGCAGTTCTGTGATATTCCACTGAATGGCTGTTTTGAGACCTGAGATGAGTGCCTCATATTCTACAATGTTATTGGTACATGAAAATCCCAACTTGAATGACTTTGGGATGTAGTCACCTTGAGGTGTGACAAATAGGATTCCTGCCCCTAATCCATGTAATGTGTAGGAGCCATCAAAGTATAGCTTCCACATGGGTTTTTCTTCGATCATACATAAGTGTTCATCAAGGAATTCCATAATTAGTGGATAAGCATCCACCAGTGGTGCCTCTACTAGCTAATTGGCAATGACTTTCCCTTTGATTGCTTTTCAATCTATGTACTAGATGTCAAACTCATTGAGTAACATGACCCATTTTTCCATACGGCCTGTGAGAGTTGTCCTTGATAGTAGATATTTGAGGGGGTCTACTTTTGAAATGAGCTTGATTGTGTGACTAAGCATGTAGTGTCTAAGATTTTGAGTGGCAAAGACCACTGCAAGGCATGGTTTTTCTGTAGGTGAATAATTAAGCTCATAGCCGACAAGAGTTTGACTGATGTAGTAGATGGCTCTCTCTTTATTTTCATCATTATGCTGAGCTAGGAGTGCCCCTAGTGCTGTAGTGGTTGTCAAGATGTAGAGTATGAGAGGGTGTCCTGGAACTGGTAGCACTAGGATTGGAGAGTTGGCTAGATACTCCTTGAGCTTATCAAAGCTTCTCTAACATATGGGATCCCATTTGAAGCTTGTGTCTTTGCATAAAAGATGTGTGAAAGGTTGGCACTTGTCTGCCAGCTAAGAAATGAACCAATGCACTGATTGGAGCTTTCCTTGTAGGCTCTTGAGCTATCTGAGTGTATTTGGTGGAGGCATTTCTGTTATTGCTTTGACCTTCTTGGGGTCAATCTCTATGCCTCATCACAATACTATAAAGCCTAGAAGCTTTCCAGATGTAACACCAAAGACACATTTCTTTGGATTGAGTTTTAACCCATAATGATGCAGTCGATCGAACACACTCTCAAGAATGTCAAGGTGTTCATGGCATGTCTTTGATTTTGCAAGAATATCATCCACATAGTCTTCTAGAATCTTGTGGATCATGTCATGGAAGATTGCTGTCATCACTCTCTGATATGTGGCTCCTGCATTCTTTAGACCAAATGGCATCATGTTATAGCAAAAAGTACCCCATGGAGTGGTGAATGCTATTTTGTGTTGGTCTTCTTCGGCTATATGAATATGATTGTATCTAGAGAAGCCATCCATTAATGAAAACATTTCATGGCCTACTGTAAGATCTACGATCATGTCTATGTTAGGTAGTGGGAAATCATCTTTAGGACATGCCTTGTTTAGGTCCCTAAAATCTGTACAAATTCAAATGTCATCAGAAGGCTTTGTGACAGGTACCATGTTGGAGATCCAATTTGAGTAATCTATAGCTTTGATAATCTTTGCATCTAGGAGCTTTTCTAGTTCTAATTTTACCAATAGAGCTACTTTGAGATGCATTTTGCATAGCTTCTACTTTACTGGCTTAACATTAGGGTCCATAGCTAGATGATGAACAACAAGTTTAGGATCAAGTCTAGGCATGTGTGCGTATGACCATGCAAAGTTCCTAGTAGCTTCTTGAAGTAGTGCAGTGAAAGCTAGTTCTTCACCATCTATTAAAGATGCTACAATGTAGGTGATTCTAGGACACTCTATACCCAAGTTGATTGGCTTTGTTTCCTCTATGATGATT
Organism: Chamaecyparis obtusa; assembly: GCA_027943335.1. Lineage (NCBI taxonomy): Eukaryota > Viridiplantae > Streptophyta > Pinopsida > Cupressales > Cupressaceae > Chamaecyparis > Chamaecyparis obtusa. Next base: position 327,862 of record BSBK01002840.1, read on the forward strand.
GGTGACTGCTCGGGTCTATAATCTTGGATGGGAGGAAGAGGCAAGTCTTCATCTTCTAGCGCTTGAATTGCCAAGTTTTCACTAGAAGATACACTCTTTATTTTTACTATTTTGGAATTAGAATGTGCCCCAGAAGGGTTTTCACATAAAGATTCATGTTTTACTCTTTCTATTCCTCTTTTGTAGCTAAAGCTTGCCTCCTCTCCAAAATATTCTTATGGGTCAAGCTTATAGATGTGAGTTGACTCTAAATTTTGATCTATTGCTTGGCTTGATGCCCCCATGAATTCTAAGAGTGCTTTTATGCTATGGAACTCATCGATGTGTGTGACACTTGGTTGGTCCTAGTCTATGAGTTTAGGGTGGGTGAGGGGAAGTTCTATGAGATTGATGGTGAGTTGTTGGAGGACAGAAGTCCCCAGGAGGGTGTCATCGTCAAAGATATCATCATAGGATCTGATTTCTTTCTCTTCAGGGATGTCTTCGATCTCTATGAGGTCATCCTGGCTATTCAAGAGGGGAACGCTAGTCATGTTGGTGCCCCTAGTTGCAGTATTGGGCTCTTGTATATGTAGGAAAGGGGTATTAAAGCCAAGACCCTGATGCTTAGGATTCTTTGATGCTATGATGGGATATTAGATGCTACCTTCTTATGGTCCTAGACCATCACCTTGATAGTTCCATTGTTCAGTGGTATACTTATGTTGTTTCAGATATTTATTTTTGAAATAGCCAAGAAGTTGAGTGTCAGGTGGTGGGGGATCTTTGTACAACCACCTATTGATGTTAGGATCCATCTCTTGACTATTTATGTTGCCATGGGATTCAAAATTCATAGATCGAATTCTCTTAATTTCATGAAGCTCTTCAACAGGCTTGCTTTGGTCATTCGGGTGCCCTTGGGTATGTGGATCATGTGGGTAGGCCCCTATGGAAAATGCATCATGTAGGCTATATTCACCATAGCCTTGGTTATTGATCTTGATGGAAGAGAGGGTGGAGGCAAGGATAGTCTTTGGATCGCAATGGGATTGGGATGAGCTGGCAACATAAGTGCCAATGTTAGTTCCAGGACAATGAGTGGAATGAGGGAATGATGTTTCCATCGCATGGAAGTATGAAAAGGGTTAGAGGTCAACATGGATGGTAAGCTTAGGGCCTTGATTTGTAAATTTGATGCACTAATGGTAAGTAGATGGTACAGCCTTGATGGAATGAATCCATGGTCAACCTAGGAGGATATTGAATGGTAGGTCAAGATCAACAACATGGAAAATAGTATCTTGTGTTGCTGGGCCCAGCTAAATGGGCAAAGTAATAGTACCTTTAGAGGTATGCTCCAAGTTGTCATAGGTTTTGATAGTGATTACTTCATGTGATATATCAGCCTTCATGAACCTAATCTATTGAATGAATTTGAGAGTACATGGGTTTAGGGCCGAGCCATTATCTATTAAAACCCATTTGATGGAAAAGTCTCTGACCATAACAGCGATGCAGAGAGGGAGAGTGTGGTCAGGTGCAACATTTGGTATGTTAGATGGTTTAAAGGATAAAGAACATGATGTGGATATATGTCCCACAAGGGTCTCAAACTAGGTGGTGTTAATGTCTGTGCGGACATGCCCTTCTTTGAGAGCTTGGTCAAGGATCTCTTGATGGAGGGGTGAAGTGCGGAGAAGGTCGAAGATGGAGATTTGGGCTAGTGTGTTCCCAAGATGTTCTATGAGGTTGTACTGTGCATTGTGTGCATTATGTGCTAGCCTTGGTCGGGCACCAGTGACAGTTATCTGGCCTCTGTGGGTGGTAACAACACATTGACCAGTGACTGTGGGCTCAACTTGGGTAATACATCCAACAATATTATCATAATTGATATAGGTAGTAGTGTGATCTTCTTGTTTTCCTTTGCCATGGTTCTAGGGATGATTGGTTTTAGTTTGGTTGTTCCCAACATTGTGTTGTGGGAACACATTCTGATAAATTTGCAAATTGGTATTTGGTGAGGCTTGAGCAGGTGTGTCTACCTAGATCTCCTTTTGGTCAATGAGATCTTGGATATAGTTTTTGAGTCTCATACACTTCAAGGTAGTGTGTCCTTTGACATGATGATAATCATAGTACTCGTGATCTTTGTACCAATCAGAATTGGGAGTGTTATCATCAATCGGCTGGATTGGTGGATATGTAATCAAGTTGGCCTTGGCCATTCAATGAAAAATAACATCCAAAGGTTCACCCAGCAGTGTGAAGGTCTTCTTCAAATATTTTTGAGCTCTAGGTTTGTTTTGATTGGGAGCAGTGTTAATAGTATTGATTTGATTGTTTGGATTACCTTGATAAGCTTGATGAGCTTGCTGCTGATAATTCTGCTGATAATTCTGAGAATGATATTGTTGCCTAGGTTGTTGATCGACCTGAGGAGATTGCTAATAGATAGGTGCTTGTTGTTGTTGGTATGCAGGAGTTGGTATAGAACTAGCTATGATGAATTGGACATGTTTGGTATCAGTGGCTCCATCGGTAACAACATTTTTGTTATGATCCCAATAATGGGATTTATCAATTGCTGGGTTTATTTTGGGAATCATTTTTGAAGTGTCAGATTGTGCCTTCATCTAGGAGGGCCTTTTCGATACCTATCCCCTTGCTCTTGATATCTTGATAGGTTTGGAGACAATTCATCCTCATAAAATGGGATAGTTTAGGATGTAGATTATCAATAAAGATTTTGGTCAAATGTTTCTCAGGTGGTTGGTATGACAACCTGGTGATAAGATTTTGCCATCGTTGCAAGTATTTTGTTAGGATTTCTCCTTCTTTCTATTTTGAGTTGCAGAGATCTAACAAGGTCAACTCGCTCTCAACATTGTGGGCATAATGGGCAATGAACTTCTTATAAAGTTCAGCAAAAGTTGTGATAGTCCCACATGGTATTTTGTAAAACCACTCAACAACAGTTCCTCCCAAGCTTTTGGGGAATAGGCATAAAAGGTAATTATCACTATAAGCCACTTTTTGGCACGCCATATAGAATTCTTTAATATGATTGATAGGATCTCCTTTCCCTTGATATTTATCAAATTTAGGCATCTCAAAGTGCTTGGGGAAAGGAATAGCAGCAATGGATCGGTCAAATGGGTAAGGACACACCTCTTTGAACTTGTAGGTTTTGTTCTTGGTACCAGTTTGAAGCTCCTTGAGAGTGTTCTTCATGGCTTCCATTTGAGGTGGGTATTATGGAGTGGGATATGGAGATTGCCCAATGGGATAGGTAGATTGGAGTGGATTTTGAAGCAATGTTTGCTAGGGAGGATACTACTGATATGGTGCGGGGGTATATTGAGGTGGAGGATATGGGACTGCATGTTGGTGTTGTGGGATGATGGGGACTTGCTATTGTGACTGATAGGAGGAAGCTTGTTGCTATTGGGGAATGATGGAGGTTTGTTGCTGTGACTGGAAGTATGGTTTCTATGGGGGAGGTTGGTGGAATGATGCAACTTGCTAATAGGATGGCCCTTGCTGATCTTGGCTTTGCGGTTGGTTGACATAAGTTGGATGCATTCCCGTATTGCTTAAGGGTGGAACTAACATAGGGAAGCTTAAAGTGAAGGGTGTCTGGGAAAGATAACTTGCGAAATGGGATGAACTTTATGGCTGAGGTAGAGGAACTTGTTGATAAGCACTCGGTGTTGTGAATGGATAGCTTGCAAAGGGTGAAGCTGGTAGAGGCTGTGATGGTTTCTGCTATGCTGCTTGTGGGAAGGTGGCTTGTTGGCTTGCAAACATGGATGCAAGAGAGTGGGTTGGTATGCCAAAGGCTTTCATGTCTTCTTGAGTGAGGCCCCAATGAGAACCAGTGTGTGGTGGGAATTATGTCACGACAAATGGTGGAAAGGTAGATGTGATAGGCGTTTGGGACACGAATGGTGGATTTGAAGAACCCATGGAAGACATTCTCATGGTGTAGGCATTTTGCTAGGCTTGTGCCTGAGTAGATGTTTGTTGGGTGGGAAAGGAAGGGAACGTTTGTGCTCCCCATGAAAAGGGTGATGTTGATGTGGAATTTTGCTGAGTATGAAGGGGGAACAATTGCATTGCCCCCAGAGTAGATGATGTAGAGGTTTGTTGGGTGGAGGGAAATGATTGCATTGACCCTGGAAATGATGGTGTGGATGATGAAGCCTGTGAAGCAAAGGGGAACAATGATTGCATCCCTCCCAGAAAGAATGGTGTTGATTGGCCCATGGAAGATGGCAAAACTATTTGTGTAAAGGGGTGTGTAAGAGTTGGGAGTTGATTTTGTGACAAGTGTTGGATTTGAGCAAGGGCTTGGGTGGCCATGGCAAATGACGATGTACCTATGGTAGGGAATGGAGTAGATGGTGCTACAGCTTGTGTTATGGGAATTGCGAAGCTTCCTTGCAAAAGAAGGGGAATGGTGGAGGTTTCTTGAGATGTTTGCAAGGTTGGATCAAGGAATGGTTAGATGAATGGAGAGTATGCTTGTGCTGGGATTTGGATAGTGTTTATGGGAATACAAGGGTGGAGATATGGTAGAATGGGAGTATGAACTTGTGCAAAGTTAGTGAACATGCTCTGCTAGTTTTGTTCCATGAGTGTATTGACCACTGGTGGATTCTCTAGATGATTTACAAATGTTTCTATTGCTAGAGGAGCTGGAGGGATATTGGGATCATCCCATGCATTGCTAGTTTGTATTTGGGGATCATAGGCTACCATCACACTGGTAAAAATGTTGGGATCAGATGAACTGGTGATTGGATAAGGTTTCATGTTCCTTCATTTTCTAGATCCAGATCTTGTCTTGACAGGCATGGAGATGTAGATGCTAGATGGATGCAAGATGTTTCCTAAAGATTCTAAAGAATGATGGATGCAAGCTTAAGGAACTTCTAAGGATGATGAAATTCTAGAATGTAATGCAAGGATTGGTGAGATGCTTGGATTTGGATCAGGGATGGTAGAAGATTGATGGAAGATGGTGATAGATTGGTGAAACACTTGGTGATGATGGAGGCTTGGTGAGATGCTTTGATTTGGGTAAAGATTGGGTGGAAGATTGGTGGGATGCTGGTGGAAGATTACCAAGTGTCAATAATGAGTTGTTTATTTTTCCCGATGGAGGATCAGTGATAGGATTTGGCCAACCTAGGATAGACTAATGATCTTTGGTCAACTGGATTCTTATCAATGTAAGCCAATCTCTTGCTCGAGATGATGAGGCTATGCAAGGACAAGTTGGATTTCCTTTAGACAATGCTCTATCAAAAAGGGGATGATTTCTGATTTTAGATAGAGAATGGAAACAACTCAAAGGTTTTGAGCACTAAGTGCTTGTGGATTTGGATCTTTGGATTTGATGTAAAAAGATGGTGGGTTCTGATTTGGATGATGGATGCTGGATTTGGATCAAGGATTTGGGATTCTGATTATGGATTGCTGATGGAGTGATGGTGGAGGATGATGGGACAATGCTCTTTCTAAAATGATTATGTAGATGCAACTAGGATGGATGATCTATGATGCTTCTAGGAAGATGATGATGAATGTAACTAAGAAGGACTCTAGAATGCAACTAAAGATTTGATGATGGAACTAGGATGAAACTAGGATGAAGGACTATCAAGATAGGATTTTGAGATCTGGAGGTAGAATAGGACATGTGATGGATCCAACTAATCTTCTTTTTCAAGGTTGACGTAGCTATGATTTACTCAGAATCGGTAGGCAAACTGTTTGACTCTTGCATTATAGCCAATATTATCAAGTCTTTCTTGATATATTTTTTTTTGCTTGGGTTGCTTGGATGGAGGATTGATGGCTCTTAAGGTTTCTCTCTACAACTTTCTTCTCTTGATAATCTATGGATTTGGGCAACTTAGCTTTCGAATGTTTGACAAATTGGGCATAACTTGGGGAAATTCTAATAGTTGGTTTGAGACAAAAGGCTTTTGGATAATCTGATTGGACAAAGGTTTCTCTACAAAAATTTTTGAGTATCTTGAACCAAGTTTGTTGATGAGTTTGATGTTTCCCAATGGCAAAGGGTAGATTAAAAAAGACTTCTAGAAAAGCAATCTCGACAAGGGACAAAGTAACCTTGCGGGATACAAATAGGATAACTGACTCTAATAAAGCTTTGAAAAGTGTATGTTCCAACAATGTTTTCACAAAGTATTTGACTGTCAAGCACTTCAAGCAGATCTACCTAAGGAAGGTGAGTATCAAAATCACTTGCCCACAGCTTGGTACCCCCTAGAAGGGATTAAAAATGGTGAGTAATCTTGAGGTGACCTGGTAAACCCCTTGGAATCAGTTCTTGCACAAGGATTTTGATACTTTCAGATGTAGATAGGGTAGCCTCTATTTTATCAAGTTTTTAATAGTTCTATGGAGTCTCCATACCCAGTTATGCTGACTACCCGTGACTCACTTAAGAGCCTAGCCAACAACACTGGGGGAGGAATATTTACCATCCCCAGTCACTATATTTGGCACGAATGGCTGTGGATTAGGAGATATAAGTGAGTACTTTTTCCCATTACTTTATTTATATACCGGCCGGTGGGGATACCGGTTTGAGGTCATTCTCTAGAGAGGAAGCGCTTTTCTCCCCAGACAGGCCTCGCTAAAAGTAAAACAAGTGAACTTGTCTGAGTTCAAATGTTTTACGTTGCTTACTTTAACAAGATTTTGTAGAAAATGAAAGCTCCTAGATGCACACCATGAAGAGTTCTTTTCCAATTTGAATTAAGTGTGATTTTGACTGAAATTTTTTGAAGACACAAGTGTTTAGATTTTGAGTTTTTCTTTCTCCAAAAAGTAAGTGTTTGAGTGATTGCAAGTTCTTTCCTTTGAGCATTTAAGATTGAATTATCATGTTGATTTAGAACTTTGAAGTGTTTTGTTTTTACCTTAAGGCATTCAAGATTGAATTTGCGCTTTGCTTGAATTGAAAAGGAGGGAATAGAGATGTTTGTTCTTTTAATGCATTCAAGATTGGGTTTGATTTTCAAATGGACAATGATGCTTTAGGACTTAAGTTCTTTCCCTTAGTTTCATTCAAGATTTTTTGGCTCCATTTTAAACTTCAAAACAAAGTTTCCTAGATTTAGTTTGATGCGTGAAATTTTGAGAAAGAAGGCATTCAAGATTTTTGCAAAATGAAGTTAGTTTTCAATAAAAATAAATTTTTTTAGGATTGATTTTAGGAACTTTTGCATGCACTTTTAGGATTGATTTTGAATGTTTTTAGAAATGAGATGCAAATTTGAGGTTCTCCTTTTTAATTTTTATTTTTAAGTACCCAAAACTTGAAATATTCCTAATTTTTGCATGAATGCATCTAAAACCTTGATGTTGCAAGGATGCAAATGTTTTGATTGATTTTTCTTGTTTGTTAGAAGAAATTTTGCAAATTTTAGTCCTTATTGCATTCAAGAATGATTTGGGGGTTCATTTTAAGCACTAAAACAAGGTGTGTATGATTTTGCTTCCTTATGGATTTTTTTGAGAGAAAAAAATGGCCAAGATCCCACAAGAAGAAGATGAAGAAGAAGTAGATAGAATAGAAGAAGAATAAAGACAAGAAGAGGAAGAAGAATTTGAAGTGCTCCGTCCACCTACAAGCTTGAAAATTTTGAAAATACTCCAAAATCCATCAGAATGTTTGCAAAGAACCCGTGAAGTGGGTCCCACCGGGCGTGCCAGAATGTGAGCAAGGCTATCTGTATCTATTTTGAAAGGCTCAAATCAGTCAAATGTTAAGTGTTAATCTAACATGAAATCAATCCAAAATAAGAACATCTAAGCTAAGCCACCTCATATTGAGCTAAAATAGATGCACCCATGCACTGTTTGATTTGCTCATTTAAAGGAATGTGGGTATGCTCTCAAAGCACCTAGAGCATCTTCCTAATGCATATTTGGAGGATTTAAGCTTCATGAAAACCCCATAAATGGCACAATATTGGGTAGAACACCCAAAATTGCCCCTAAAGCTTCAAGAACTCAAGATTATGCAGCTAATAATGATTAAGTAGATTTTTAAGCCCAAAATAGATGTGATATGATGTATGAACAAGAATCAAACTAAGTTAATCCATTAGTTCTATATTAAGATGAGCTAAAAATGCTTGAAAGTAAGCTAAATTAGCATGATAACAATGCTTGAAATAAAAGGTGAATGGGTATTTTTCTCTTAGAAATGAGGAGTATTTATAGGCTTTTGGAAAGGTTTGGGTTAGGAGGATAGGTTAGAGTTTGGGGTAAGGTTAGTGTTTGAGTCAAGGGGATAAGGATGAAGACTTTCTAGAAGAGTCTAAGTTTTGGATGAGGATAAAGACTTTCTAGAAAAGTCTAGGGTTTCTAGGGATAAAAAAAATTTAGGAAATAAATAAAGTTTTATTTATTTCAAGGGTTTTAGGTTTGAGAAGATATTTATTAAAAATAAATTTAATAAATATGAGGATTAATATTTAATCCTAATTAAATATCTTGAGTTGGGATTAGGGTTAGGAAATGATGGGATTAGCCTTTAATCAAAATTAAAGAAGGATTAGAAGATTCTAGAAGAGGTTAGTGGTCTTTAGGAATTTGGCAAGGTTTTGGATAAAAAATAAATAAATTATTTATTTTGGGATTTTTGGGTCAATTTATTAATTAAATAATTAATAAATAGGGAAAAGGTGTTTAAATAAGATTTAAACATTTTTGGGAGGGATTTCTTAATTAAATATTTTCAATTAAGATAAAGGGATTTAATGACATAAAAATAAATAAATAAATTAAATAATTAATTAATTAACAAATGATGATGTCATTAAGGATTTTTCAAAAAATAAAAATATTTTATTTTCTAAAGGATTTTTAGGTGTCTACAGAAAGAAAAGGTTCTGCCATGTAAATTTTGATAGTTTAAAGAAAGTGAGTAAGAAAAATGCAGTTATGGGACTGCCACAATTAGTTAAGCCAGACAACATAAGGTGTAAAGACTGCTATTTGGGTAAGTTAACTAGTTCTACTTTCTTTGGAAAGTCTTTTTCATCTAAGAGAATACTTGATTTGGTGCATACTGATCTTTGTGGGCCTTTGAGACAAAGAAGTTATCAAGGTGATAGATATTTCATATTATTTACCAATGACTATTCTAGAATGATGTGGGTAATTTTTTGAAGGAGAAGTTTGATGCATTCCAAAAATTCAAAGCATTCAAGGCACTGGCTGAGAATGAATTAGATTAGAATTTGAAGTGTTTAAGGTCTAATAGAGGAGGGGAGTTTTCTTCTACATAATTTTTTAAGTATTATGAAGATAATGGAATCAAGAGATAAATGTCTGCCCCAAGGACTCCATAACAAAATGGTGTTGCAGAGATGAAGAACATAACTATAGTGGATTATGTAAGGACAATGTTGATTCAAGGTGATGTACTAAAAATGTAATGGAAACAAGAAATTTGCAATACTATTTACATATTGAACTAGCTGTAAGTAAAGAAAGGAACTGATAAGACACCTTATGAGCTATGGTATGGTCACTCACTTAGTGTTAAATATTTTAAAGTCTTTGGTAGTAGATGTTATATTAAGAGGGATGATTACACAAGAAAGCTTTATCAAAAAAGTGATGAAGGCATTTTTTTTGTATTCCACTAAAATTAAAGCATATAAGTGTTTCAATAAGATAACTAACGAAAGGATTGAAAGTGAAAATGTAAAGGTGGTTGAATACCCTGAGAAAGTTGATGATTCAAGAAAGTAAGTGATAGAGGATGATTGAGAGATTGTATACATTGAATTGGAATTGCACGAACTAATAGAATAAAATAATGTGGAAGAAGTGATACAACCAACAAAAGAAGATGCTCTTAGAACTAGACTAATGATACCTAGGTATGTGAAGATGAATCACTTTGATGATCAGATTTTAGGTGATAAGAATGTAGGTGTTCTAATGAGAATAATGTTAAGAGAAAGTACTTGTTTGATTTCCATGTATTAGCCAATATAGTAAATGAAGTAATTGTATATGGTGAAAAGGGGAGCAATGGAGAAGATAGAAAGTTCAACCCACCACATCATTTTCACATGGGACATATACCTTGGAAAGGCCTTAGAGGGGATGAGACCTTTCAAACAAAGCCCAAATACTATCCAAATAAGATTGATGCCACCAAGAGGATGTAGGGGAAATAATACCAAATCTAGATCTAATTAGGTGCTAAGTAAAAGGGTCACTTCTTTTATGAACCTAAAATATTTAACTAGGAAATCAAGAATAATTAAGTGACTAAGGAAATATATCAAATATGAAATGTAAATAGAAAAAGAGAATTCCAACTTAACTTGAAGTATGAAACCTAGTTTTGAAGATTATTTTTATGCCCTTAAAACAACTTAGAATAGCAAATGGGGTTGGATCCACAACTAGAACTACGAGATGAACAAAACCCAGAAATCTTTTCCCTCTAGGAAAAGGCCAATTTTTCAGGTTTATGCCAACTTGGGGTTGGCCTTGACCCAAGAATAGACTCAGATTATACCTAAACCTAGCCCAAAAATTGAATTTGAAAGCTTTTAATTTGAAATAACATGTTCTATAACCCTATACCTATAATATCCCAGGACGAGGTGTAATGCCCCGCCAAGGAACCCAAGAGGACTGACCATCTAATCTCTAAAGATGAAGTCAATTTTTGTTTTGAAACTATTACAATTCACATTATCAAAAGAATTGATACAAATATATTCACAAAACATGAATGCAGCATAAATGAAGATATCCTAGTCCTCACAGGTTCCCTAACACCGCTACTCAAACAATATTGATTAATCTAATTATACTGAAGAGTTTCATAATGAATTACAAGTCTAACATATTTATAAAACTTAATAATAAATTATCATTATCTCATGAACATGTTTCAGTGATTAGTCACCATCATTTAATTTACTAACACAATCCATTCCTCATAACTAACTAATGAAATTTCATAACATCTGTAAACCATCTTATAAATTTAGTTTCATATAGCCATTAGGGTAAAGGTTATCATTCATTATCACATACCCTACCACCTAGATGTATATTTTAAGGTACCAACCAAAATGTTCCTAACTCATTCTTAATATTAATCATAAGTTAACAATATGTGAGTCAATTTATTGAGTTACTATCACAGGTTACACTTAACCAAAAATGTATTCTACTTATTTTCTATAAACTTTCCTTAATATTTGGCATCTCATTTCTCAATTATACAACTATTTCATGATTGTAATTCCATTATCATTTATCACTTCCTATAGTTCTTCTTATCTAACAATAACATTTCACTTATTAACCAATCATATAATGGTATTCCTTTTTAGTCTATTATATGAGAGACCTTACTTATCACATCAATATAAACTAGGTCTCCTTATCCACAAAACAATATGATTAAATTTTTATGGAAGAGATCATTGACTTTATTACAAGATAACATAGGAGGAAAATAAATGAAAAAATCCACCTTATTTTAATAGTGGTAGTAAAACAAGTAAGAACATAACTTTTCCCTTCATTTCACCTATAAATACCTATTTCCATTACATTTATTTTCCCTTCATTTACATTTCATTACATTATCCAACAAGGGCTTTCAATAAATAAATACATTAGAATTACAATTCATTGAAGTACATGATGTAGAAGTAGAATCTTTGACAGCTTCCAAGCATGAATCCAAAGCTAAAGTCATCCATGAAATCACAAATAGTAGCTCGATAAGATTAACCACCCAACCATGTGAAACTTGTGAAGTTCCACCCCTCTTGTTAGGAGATAGAACCAAGGTACTCTCAAGACTTAAGGAAATATAAGGCCAATGAAACCAAGAAAATAAAACTCAAAAGAGAAAGAGTAGAGCACATGAAAAATCATCATGCTAAAAGGTCAAGGTTATAGGATACAACCTAAGTGAGTGTCATCACTCAACCTGTATATTGGGATCCTCCCTGGAAACCATGTAACCCCAATCCCCTCTTTATGAATAAGGATCCAGCCTGGTAGTTACCCATGGTCCCAATACTCCAATAGGTCTGTGTGGAAATTATCACATTATATTTTC